>VXBB01028005.1:44475-63103 GCA_013399915.1 Illadopsis cleaveri | reverse complement strand
CCCTTTTCCCTTTTCCCTTTTCCCTTTTCCCTTTTCCCCTTTCCCTTCCTCTTTCTGAGCTCCCCACACCTTTCCCCTCGAGGCCAAGCTGAAGTTGGTGGCACTGATTTGGGGACAGGTGACTGGGGAACGTTGACAACCAACCCACACAATCCTGCTGCATAAAACTTAACTAACCAGACCACAAGGAGCTTGAGCTGGGCTCAGTCCTGGGCTTGTGACAGAGTTACCAACCCCAAAAACACATCTGGGGTTAGTCCAGGATTGGAACACCACAAGCCTGATGTGGCAGGGTCTCTCTCTGCAGTGTAAATAATAAAATTGAATATCCCCCCAAGAGCACAGAGCTCACAGTGCCAGGCATGCCCAGCACGCTCTAGGCTGCTCAGAACTCCAATTATTTCCTTCAATAACCTTCCCTCCTCCCACACTCTGAAGCCTGCAAGAGAAGGAGCTATTTCAGCCCTAAAGAGGGCATGAAATGGCATTTATGTTTTCCCAGGGCCTTAAGGTGGAATGAAGGAACATCCCCTGGCCTGAAGGAGGTGGTGTAGCCAGTGAGAGGAAACATGGACAACAAATCGCCTCTGCTGGCTCCAAAGTGGGCAGAGCTGTGGCTGCTCATTATCCCAGCAGAGCTGAGCTGAATCCTCTGCCCGGCTCTGCAATATCAGGAGAAAGAATGATGAGAACATAATGGGAAAGCAATGAAATATGACCAAAGCCTTGTAATGATGAAATATAATGACTCGTAATGAAGCAGAGGTGGGAGAAAAAATAAGCTCAATTCTTGTGAAACACAAATAAGAGACAGGAAGAGTGTGAGGAGGAAGGGGGGAGTGAGGGAGAGGAGAGAGGGAGCAGCAGCTGGAAATGACTTTTAACTTTTCCACTTAATGTTTTAAAACCAAAAAGCAATTACTGCCAGGCTGGCATTGCCTTTCTGCACATTAATTTCCTATTATGAATAAAATTAATGAGTTTAGCAATCTCCTCGTCCTCACAGAGTTGTGCTCTCCATTACTGGTGTTAATAATCCACCAGGGACCCTGACTCCAAAGCTCGGTGCCACAGCCTGGGTGTGTGAAGCTTTAAAAAAGGAAAACAGAGACAAGGTGAGGATGAAGATTCCAAGAAATGGAAAGTGATAACTCACTTGAGCTGAGTGAAGAGTGAAGGTCATTCTTTATTCACTGATTCTTGTGCTTTTGTCCCCGTGGAAATCAGGAACCAAGGTCAAACTATCCCCATGGCATCAGAGAGGTGTCGTTCCTATTCACCAACCATGTTAAATTTGTATGGGAACACCTTATAAAAGGTAGTAAGAATTTAAACAATAAAGCCTTCTTTTTCTATACTTTTTGCCTTCTGAAATATTTAGAGTCTTTTGTGTCTTACAGCTGTTGCTGTTGGACAACACGAAAGAACGACACACCATCAGAAGTGAGGAGTGAAACAGGAAATTTATTATGATTTGGGGTTTAAATAGGATTTGGAATTTGATCAAGGACTGGGGGACGAGACCAACACCCCTCTGACCCCAGTGGTCAAACCAGCAGTCCATCACAGAGAGGAATAAAACAATCTACTTTTGTTTATGTTAAATGCGTGAGAAATTCCAGTAGAAATATGTAAACAAAAATCAGAAGGCTGAAGAATCGGGGCGACATACAGTGACAGGGAACAGCTCACAGCTGCAAGGTCCTTTATGAAACATGATTTCACTTGCAGCCTCCTCTCCAGATCTTGGGCAGGATGAAGATCTGAACAGCCCGAGCCTCTCTGGCTGGGTGACTGAACAAGGACTGGCCTTCCTAAATATCCTCAGAACAAGACTTTTAACCCAAATTTAATGTTATCAGCATGGCACTGTCCTTAAATCCCATGTCCTCACCACGGAGATGTTTACCTCTGTGAAGTGAACAAGCACAGCACAGATCCTTCATGGATCACAGCACAGAGACACGTTTTCTTTACAATCCCTTCTGGGCAGAGGACTCCTGATATAAAAACCCCGAGTTCACCAGGCAGTGGCAGGTTTAAGTCACCTCCTTTGTCCTCTCTGCACATTAGCATTTAAAACCTACAATAAAGAGGCTGAGAGGGGAACTTCATTAAAAACATATTTTACATTTGTTTGAGATCTTTATATTGCACTTTCTGCACAGATTTAAACATCACTGATGCTCTCAAACACTTTTTTTTTTTTCTTTCAGACTATTTCAGACTTCTCCCTTCAGCTCTGCTATTCCCTAATGGCATGGAAATTTCACAGCCTCCCAGATGCCAGACTCCCAAATGTCACCTCCTCCAAGCTGGAGAAAAACCAGGTCCCAACCCTGAATAAATCCAGATTGGCACTGACTGGTAGCAGTGGGGTAATGGCTCAAACTGAGTTTGCTGAGGATCAATCCCAGTGTGAACAGAGAGGTCTCTACAGCCAGAAATTCCCACTCCACTCCATGGTTTTTGCTGGAAATGGGAGCAATTTCTCAGCTGCAGAGCCTGGAGTGGGAGGTTTGAGGCATCCTGGTGGTCCAAGATGTGGAGTGAGAATTTGTTCCCCTCCTGCAGAGGGTTTCAGCTGCCATGCCAGCGCTTTTCATCAGCTCTGATCTATGGATGAAAGCATTTAAACCTCACAAAGCCTGAATTTCCATGGACTTCTGTAGCCCTGGTTCGTGCCTGAGATGTTTTGGTTTTCTTTTGAAATTCTTTGAAATTTGAAATTCTTCGAAATTTGAAATTCTTCAAAATTCTTTGAATTTTGAAATTCTTTTCCCAGGGAATTTTCTGTAAACAAGAGAAGTGTTTTTGTAACTGTACCTTTGTTATTCATTCCTTTCCCTAGGAGGGACTTCTTCTTGCTGTCCCTCTGCTCTGACCAATGTGAGTGAAGAGGTTTGTCTTTGTGTCACCAATCCAATCGGTCTGTGTGAAATAGTATAAAAGGGAGACACATCCCAAAAATAAAGGAGTCATTTTCAGCCTTCTGAATCTTGGAGTCTTTGTGTCGTTGTGGTATAAAACAGCGTCAGACATCTCTGCTGGAAAACGTCTTTTCCTCCCCCCCTGGGAATCTCCTCGAGGAGGTGTCAAGCAGGAGGCAAGATGAGAGTTGGGTCTCATCCATGAAAAATCACAATTTAAACCACAGTGACCAGGAATGCTCCCCTTTACCCAGGACAACATTCCAGGCAGGAGGATTCCAGGACATCTCAGCTGCTGCACAGGGTGGATCATGCCAGGGGCTGTAGCTCCTTCTGGTATTGCTGCTCCTCCTTTACAGTCCCTCTGCAAAGAACAAGCAGAGAAAAAAAAAAATAAAATTGCACCAAATGCATCAAATATCCATTTAAAGCTTTGGCTGCACAGGAGGAGATAGAAGTGACAATAAAGTGGAAATATAAAAACGCGGGGAGAGGAGTAAGGAAGCCTCCCATCAGCAGCACACTCTTGTTCTTTTCCATTTCCAGAGGTCAAATGCTACTTTTACTCCTGAAAATGCCATCAAGTGGCAGCCACTAGAACACAGGAAGCTTTTAGTACAGCCTGGCTTGCAGACAGGATGCCAGAATTTGACTTTTGTACTACAGAGATGCTCAGTATTTAATCCTGTACAGCAAAAGTTTGTCCTAAATGTTTTTGTGCCCTGTGATTCTGAATCTAATAGAAATAAGGAATTCAAAGCATTTTGCATGTCTGTCTTCCTTAGGGTCAGCCCAAAAATCTCTAACGATGATAAATTAATCCAGAACATTCTGCTGTGCTCATCAGGGGAGTTTTGAAACGTTGCAAACCAAAGCAAAATTAACTCTTATCCCCTAGAAATCATTTCAGTCCTCGGGAACTCTCATTCCAGCCAACCCAAGTTCAAGCAGAAGAATCCTGTACTTCTGAGGAGAGCCTGAGGTTGGAAAATGGGGATTTCAGCTCAAAGGAAAATGTGGAAGGAGTTGTAGTGCCCAGGTGCTGCTCCTGTGAATGGACCTGGTGCCTTGTCCTGCCTTTTTTTTTAGGAAAAGTTCTCTGATTCTCTCTCCCTCTGTAGCTTCCTTACACTTGAGGGGGCTGAGATTTGGTCTAACTGCAATTTACTGCAATTTTAAACCCTATTACCCCCTCAGCATGGTGCTGAATAAACCCAAGGCAGGGCTTTTCATTTTCTAGACAAAGGTATTGTTTGAGCTCCTTTCATGGCCTAATTATTACTTGGCAAATATCATGTTGTGATGAGCATTTATGGATAATTCTCAGATAATACCTAATTATATGGTTAATGCTCATAATGATGGGAAAGCCTTAAATATTCAGAGTCCAGATTTTTTAGATGATCTCAGAACTCCTTATATTTCAAAGCATTTGTAAGTTGAGGATTTATGGAGTTTTTTTTAGTTTGGTGTTTTTTTTTTTTTTTTTACTATTTCTAGCCTGTAAAACAGCTTCTGCTACAATATCTCCCACTGCTCGCTGAAATTTGGATTCACAGGTAGGCTTGGGCAGCTTTGAACTTCTGGGTGACCTGACATAGCTCTAAACCTGATTAACTCGCCAGATAGCCTGAGCTTGGGGATAATTTATGTGACTGAACAGGAAGACCTTTCAGGGAATGTATTCCCAGGGGAAAATGGGCTCTGCTGAATGGAGAGCAAGGCTGGACTCCATTGAAATTCCTAATTTCCAAGTGCACAAATGATGGCACGGGCAGGGCATGGAGAAGAGAAATGGCTGCTGGGGAGAAGTCAGTTCTGTTTCTGTCAGTCCTGTGTCGCAATAGGACACGAAATAAACGTTTGACTCCAGTCAGGAGGCAGTAGAAATCAGAAGGTTTATTTACAATTCATACAGCCCTTTTATAACACGCTGCACTAAAAAGTCACATTATTGGTCCATAGGGCTGACACCTCTGCCATTGGCTGAGGAACAGAAATAGCAAACAGCACCTGTTGTTATGGGAAAGGAATATTGTTCACACAAGGTTGTTTTGGGAAAAAGAAAAACTGTTGAAAAGTTTCCCTTGGGAAGAGCTCAGGCTCAGAAAATATCGGGTCCACAGTCCTTGTGGATTTTTTACTGTTCCTCCCATGGGCAGCTCCCTGCAGAATGTCCAAGGTCTGGCTGCCCCATCCCTGGCAGTGTCCAAGGCTGGGTTGGATGGAGCTCTGAGCATCTTGGGCTAGGGAAAGGTGCCCCTGCCCATGGCAGGGGGTTGGAATTGATCTTTGGGGTCCCTCCCACCCCAAACCAGGCTGGGACTGTGTGAAGAGCTGCACAGAGCCCAGCCCCAAACACAAACTGTATTTGCTGTGTGCTGGAGCAGAGCTGAGCCCCGACCTCCATCACTGCCTCAGCTCGTTCCTTAAAGCACTCCTGACGTCCTGGGCAGCCCCAAACGAAGTTTGGCTTTATCAGGTAACAAACAAGCTCTCGCCCTCCTGGACTGGAATGTGAGTCAATGCCTCTCCCAGCAGAGACTGGAGACACGATGATTAATTCACTGCTGGGTAAATGGCCACATAAATACAGGAGAAACGGTGCCTGGGGAAGGCAATCAGACACTGCAGGCTGGGGAGACACCTGGAGAAAGGGAGGCAGGAGATTGTCAGGGCTGCTATGAACGGAGCAGAAGTGTGCAGCAGAGTGAGAGCAGTGCCTGAGTCCTGGAGAGCAGCAGCATCTCTGACCCCCAGGCAGGCTGATACACAAAACCCGACTGCCAAGGGAAGGGATGGGCGTCTCCTTTGGAGATCCCAAAGCTGTTTATTCAGCAGCACAGGCAGGAATAGGGAAAGGGCCCAGGGATGCAGGATGGAGGCTCAGGGATGCAACAGCCTCGAATAAAATCTNAGGGGTGGGACACTGCAGCAAATTTAACCCAGTGGGGTTCAAGGGAAGAAAGAACATTCTGGCATGGGTGCATATGTGGTAACAGGGTGACATAAACCTAACAAACCAATAAAACAACAAAACCTAAGAAATATTAATGTGTGGGTGGAAAGGCCCATGGGAGGGAGGTTTTCCTCACCATGGCCCAAAAGGGGATCTTGCCCCATTTGCCTCTGTCTCTCCAGGGTCAAGGCACAGTGTAGTGGTTTTTCTCACCTCCCGTGAGGTGGAAAGGAAAAAGAAGTCACCAAGCTTCTGGGGCTGATTCAAAGCTGTGTCACCCAGAGGTATAGACCTGTATTTAATTAGCCAATCTGACCATCAATCTTACAGATCAGTTTTTACCATCTATGCTAAACTAACACACACAGCTGCCTTGGGGATAATCCCCTGGGCCTCCGCAGAAGCCGTGACAGGGACCAGCAGTGAGTGTTTAAGGGAGAACAAAAGATGTTCAGAGCAGCCCTGTGGCTCCCTTCAAACCCTGGCAATGTGACTGCAGCTAAATCCCTGTATTTTATCATTATTAGTGAGCCTAATCTCGTGAGCACAAAGAAATGGGCAAGGCCAAAGCTTTGGCAGCTGTTTTTGTCACCTCCTGGTGTGGCCTTGTGCCAAGTATCAGGGGATGGAGGGAAAGTGGTGTGGTTGAAACACACAATTTGTGTCTGGTAAGGCCTTGGTTCCACTGGCAGCACCACCTCTGACTCCAGCAAGTGGCTGCCTATCTCTCAGCCTTGATTTACCCCTGGAAAATGAGTTTAACAGACTTCCTCATGAAGTAGTCTCAATTAATTAGCATTTGTAAAACTGCTCTGAGATTCCCAGATGAAAGCCTGGCCTGGAATGGCAAATTGCTACTGATAATTAATAGTTGTTCATGGTCTCTTTACAGAATTTCAAATTATTTTCTGTGGGGAAGGAAGCAGGGATGGAGGCTCTCCAGGCAGAGATCACTCAGAAACCCCAGGACAGCCATACCTTGCTGCCTGCTCCTCCTTCCTTCCCAGGATGAACAGGGAGAGCTGTGAGCAGAGGAAGGGGAGGTGATGAAGGCCCCAGGTGCTCCTGGATTCACCACAGCTCCTTGCTGGGGCAGGGGGAGTGAGGCAGGAGGGGATGAGCAGGGCTGTTCCACTTCCCCCTCAAATGGCTGCAAAGGCAGCCCTAATTAAACAGATGTTCTTAATAATGCTCTGACAACTGTCCCTGCTTTAATTTGCTTCGCAGTGAAGATTAATATAACAACACAACACTGCTTTACAAGGGGAGAAAAGGGAGCTGAGCTAATAAAAGGCAGTAGCTTACACGGTATATTATTGCTTTTCTTTCTGCTTGTCTAGCGAATATTTACCTCCTCTGGGAGCAGTTTTCATATTTATCTGATCTCTCCTCCCAGCTAGAGCTGACTTTGTGGTGCATTGCAACAGGATTAATGCCAGGGCCAAGGGTGCACAGGCATGTCAGGGGTCTCCATGGAGATTCTCCAGCCTCAGGGAAGGTCTGGTGGTGCTGGAGCCATCAGGGCTGTGAAACACCAGCAGGGGATGAATTCCAGGCTCATGTAGCAGGAAACTCCTCAAGTTGGCAGTGCCAGGAAGGTTGGAGATGGTTTTGTGTCACGATAGGACACAAAATAAAGATGTTTGACTCCAGGCAGGAGGCAGTAGAAATCAGAAGGTTTATTTACAATTCATTCAGCCCTTTTATAACATGTTGTGCTAAAAAGTCACATTATTGGTGCATAGGGCTGACACCTCTGCCATTGGCTGAGGAACAGAAATAGCAAACAACACCTGTTGTTATGGGAAAGGAATATTGTTTACACAAGGCTGTTTTGGGAAAAAGAAAAACTGTTGAAAAGTTTCCCTTGGGAGGAGCTCAGCAATTCTCAGGCTCAGAAAATATCGGGTCCACAGTTTTGAGGCTGATCCTTGGAGCAAAGCAGGAGTGTCTCCGTGCTGGCAGGACAAGAGCAGGCTCCCCACAGAGCAGAGCATTCCTGAGCTCCTGGGAAGGCCCCAGGGCTGCTGTGCTCACACTCCTAATTCCCAGACCTGCACTGAATTAGCTCAAAACGAGAACAGCTGGACTTCTGCACCTCCTTTCCTCTGTGCAGGAGGCCAGACTGTCACATCCCCTCTTCTGACCACCCCAAGCATGGACTCAAACCCCAGGGAACGTGGAGCACCCAAATCTCCACCCAGCATCACATCCACACCTTGAGACACAGTGTGGCACAGTCCTGGGCCAGGATAATAAACAGAAAATCCCAAGTTGCTCATCCCTTTGATAACAACTCAGAGCAGGCTTGTAAAATATTAAATCATCCTTGGCTGAGCAACATTCGTGTTTTCCTGGTATGAATTACACAGCAAGAAAGAAACCAAGCTCTTCCAAGTGGGAGAGCTGTCTCCAGGATCCACAGGTGTTTTGGGGTCTTTTTTTTGTTCAGGGCATTCAAAAAAAAAGGACCTTGCCACAAAGAGGAACAGACTGTTCCACTTTCAAAAACAAATCCATGCCTGAATAATCTTCTTCTAATATTCTGTGTGGGCCAACAGCCTGGCCATGAGAAGAGAGAGGGAGAGCCTCTGGGGTTTGGTTTCTCTCAGCTGAGAGTCAGGTGGTGGTTCGAGTGGTTTGAGAGAGTCTTTTTTGCCCTCTGAAGGCTCTGGGTCTGGCGCCAGAATGAAACTGAGTCGTCAAGGTCTTGTTTTTTGTGGTTTTCTCATGTGTTTATTAATCCTTATCTTACAAATCTCTCTGTGCCAGGCCGAGGTGTTCAGAGCTGCTCGGGCACAGGACGACTCCGCCCATGATGGGAGGTCGCTGCCTCTTATACAGAAAACTACCTGTGTCTTTTTTACAATTATGTGCCAATGCCTATCACACTAAAAGGGTCACCTCTACTTTGACTCAATCCCCTCAAACTACTTCGTGCCCACGTCACTGCAGAAAATGGAGGCCAAGGGAGAACAAGAAGAACCCAGGGTAATGCCCTAAAACCTCCATCTTTTTGTTCCCCATTCTAAGAACTCAAAACTACAAAATTTTCCACCCTGTGATTAGCTACACTAATCTAAAGGTCTGTCACACCTTTGTGACTTGTCCCTTCTCTCAATGTTAGAAGCTTTCCTCCTGGGCTGAAATCAAAGCCTGTGTCTTCCTGGGGTCTGTGCCAGGCAACCCCCCTGGACAGACGCCCCTGTCCAGGTTTCAGACCCTCTTGCTCAGGTTCCAGACCCCTCCACCGAGGTCTGTGACCTCTCAGGGTGCCTGAAGGGATGCCCTGGACTCCGACAAGAGCCCTTCTGGATGAATTATCATCCATATCCAGGTTTTTGTGAGGAAGCCTGGATTTGCTCCCCAGTGCCTGAACTGAAATATCCTGGAGAGATGATTTGGCACCTCTGCAAGTCCTGCCCATCACTGCTGCCTGTGCTCTGCCAGGTCAGCTTCTTCCCCCAGCTGGCCCCTGCCTGTGGAGCTCCTCCTGGCAGGTTTTACTCTGGGCACAGCCTGGGGTGGGCTTAGCTTGAGCTTAGCTTAGCCAGGCCCTGGGTACAGCTCTGCAGGACCTGGAAGTGTCTGTGTCACGGAGCTTTGCTCCCACACTTTGTTACCTACTGCTCAACACTTTAATATTTGAGAGCTCTGTTTGTAATGCAATTTGTGGAGCTGTTTATGGTGCAGCAGCCCTCAGACAACAAGCTAAAGGAAAGAACAGGAGCTGGCAGCTGTATGCATTGCCCTTTGTTGGGATTAATGAGCCTTGGTTGCTTTCTGCCTTTTTCCAGTTCTCTGAAATGTCACACATCACCCAGAGTGCCTGGCCAAAATCACATCATCAACCTCACCCCACATCCACTGTCTGTCTTCATCCCCATCCTGACTTTTCACCCAAAAACCCTTTCCACTGATGGACCTTGGAATGGGATCTCAAAGCATTTTCCACACTGGGCACTGCAATTCCCAGGGATGGATTCAGTTTGAGGGGTAACAATCACCATCACCAGGATTAGACCCAGAGCATTCCTGGAGTTGTTACAGCTGAGGGATCAGCAGCACACAAACATCCCCCAGGGCTGAAACTGTGTGCAGGACAGAGCTCTGCAGGTTCCCTTGGTCCCTGCTCTCCAACAGGAACAAGGCTGTGAGTGTCTGCTGGAATCACCTGGGATAAACTGATGGATGCTCCAGGCTTGGCAATTTCCTCGCACAGCTCCAGGCTCCCTGTTTATCCAAGAGCTCTTCCCATCACTCCCTGTTGGATTATCCCCTTTTCTGACCCAGAGTTGGGGCTCCTGAGAGGCGTTTTAAAGACTTTTATTCCATTTTCAGTCTCATGAGATGTTACAATTCATGCCATCACAATCAGAAGCCAAACTATTTCCCAATTACAATACATTATAAACATTTCTTGGCCTATCAGCTCTTGCCACACAATGCTGCTAATGCTTCTAAGCCAATCATCTATTAAAATTCCCCACGTGGGTCTTGCTACAACACATCTTTCAGGGTTCTATTTCTCAAAAATATGTGGTCTGTTTGCAAGGCCATCATTTGACACTTGTTTCCAGTTCCATTTCTCTCTCAGCAATGTCTGTCCTATCCCATGGCGTTTCCAAGTCAGCATTTCTTACCTCAGAGTTTGCACACAGATGCACAAGACTGTGTGAGCCTTCAGGCACTCTGGGAATCCTCTACAAATCCATTTCCCACAGCTCCCCACCAGCAGCACCTTCCTGCTGCTGCTCCAGTTGTCCTTTTCTAGTGTCCAAACTTGTCCCAGCTCTGATGTCCTGGGTGCAGTGAGGAAGAGGAGCTTCAACCAACCATCCTGCCGCCAGGCACAGCCCTGGTGAGAGCAAGAGTCAGTCCAGGACTGCAGGAGAAGCTTATTTAATTGCTTATTTAATTATTTAATTGCTCCCTAAAACAGGTGGCTGAGGTGGTCTGTGAACAGAAACAATCCTGGTCATTATTTTTGCCTTGCTAGGGGTGCCAAAGAGGGACTCAGAGGTTCATGAAGAATGTCCATGTCCCTCCCCATTCACAGATGATTTGTTTCCTGCTCCCAGCCTCCCCCTCTGAGTGCAGCCGGGCTGAGTCAGAGCCCGCAGGAATCCGAGCCCTGGTGGGGGCTGAATCCCAGCCTCTCACACTCCCCAGCCCCGGGAACAGAGCTCTGGGTGTTTTACCAGAGCCTCCATGGCTGGGAGGCCCTGAACCAGCTCCTCAGCCCCGTTTTTAGAAACATTTAAATTCCTGTCTCCCTCCAGATAATTGTGCTGTCTCTCCATGTGGGCTGGCTCGTTCAAACCTCTCCTGCTTGTGTCCTGGTGGATTTCTGGAAAGTGAGATTTTGGGTTTTCTGTGCTGACAGGCACTGACCCTCAGGCAGGCACTGCATTTGACCTGAGGCCGTGGAACAGGCTTCCAAAATTAAGTGCTAGCACTGGAAAGAGGTTTGATAGCTGCTGCAGACTCTGGGGTGATGGTGCAGTGTTTTAGTGATTGATAATCACCCAACTTCACAGGTGTTATTATTAATAATCATTAATTGTGTTCCTCATCTGAAATACTCTTAATTGTTGTATCTATTGGGTTTTTTTCCTGATTGTTGTCAGTTTTTAACAAGAGTTACACACCTTTCCATGGAGGTGCACTCCCTCACAGTGTCCTGTCAGAGGGGTGGTGGCCCTTTAGTGCAGATTAGCTCAGCTCTGTGGGGATCCCTCGTGCCAGCCCTGCTGTCCCCAGGAGCAGGGATGCTCCAGGTGCCCTGGGAGGGAACAGGCAGGAAAGGTGGACAGGAATGTTTTACATGAGTGTTACAGGACAAGGGAGGATGGGTTCAGCCTGACAGAGAGCAGGTTTAGATTGGATATTTAGGAAAAAATTCCTCCCTGTGAGGGTGGGCAGGCCCTGGCACAGGGTGCCCAGAGCAGCTGTGGCTGCCCCTGGATCCCTGGCAGTGCCCAAGGCCAGGCTGGAGCAACCTGGGCCAGTGGAATTTGGAACCAGATGAGCTTTAAGGTCCCTCCCAACCCAAACCAGTTCGGGATTCTGTGGTCACCCTCAGCCTGTGCATGACCTGTGAGATGAGGTTTCACATTATCAGCCTGGGTGAGCACTCCAGCAGGAGAAAGGCAAGGACAAACCTGTCCCTTCTCAGGGACAAACCCTACAAACACCCAGCCACGTGTTCTGACTCTGCTGAGAGACACTGGTAATGAGCAGTCATGCCTCTAAGTTAATCAAGGGCCTCAAAGAGTTTTATATGGATAAATAAATCCAATTCCTCTAATCCCAGGAAGATCCCTCAGACACACAGTGCCATGCTGGGCTGTTCCTCCTTTACTGTCCACATGCAAGTCCCTTCCAGCCTTTCCAGGGGTGGGATCACAGTGGTCAATACGAAATTCACGCAGCATTTTTCACTGAAATGGAGTTGCTGGCGGGTGTAACAGAGCTCTGCAGAGCACTGCCTCCAGCTCAGCATTATTCAATTAGCCCATTTTGCTGATTGCCATCTGGGACACTGTTGTCAGGGTTACAGCTGGCTCGGCTCTCACCCAGAGATCATATTTGAAAATACACCTGGGGACAGGGGGGATATTAAAAAGTAACAGACCTTCGGTGTAACACGATTTCCAAACACTCCCACAGCTGCTCTGCTGATCCTGGAGTGAAGTTCAACTCATTAATTTAGAGCACCTCAAGTAAAGTTAAAATCGTGTTTTCCATGATCTCTGCACTGGCAGTAGGTGTGGGGAGCAGAGAGGGGTGGCCTGGATAATTTCACCTGTCTGTAGTGAATTATACACTAAAATTCACACAAATCTAATGATCCTGAGGGATTGTGTCTGCCTGTGCAAGGCTGATTGTGGGAATGCCACATCTGGGGGATTGGTGGGTGAAAGTGTGCTTGTGCTATCTTGGTATGAAGGAAACAGAANAAAGAAAGAAAGAAAGAAAGAAAGAAAGAAAGAAAGAAAGAAAGAAAGAAAGAAAGAAAGAAAGAAAGAAAGAAAGAAAGAAAGAAAGAAAGAAAGAAAGAAAGAAAGAAAGAAAGAAAGAAAGAAAGAAAGAAAGAAAGAAAGAAAGAAAGAAAGAAAGAAAGAAAGAAAGAAAGAAAGAAAGAAAGAAAGAAAGAAAGAAAGAAAGAAAGAAAGAAAGAAAGAAAGAAAGAAAGAAAGAAAGAAAGAAAGAAAGAAAGAAAGAAAGAAAGAAAGAAAGAAAGAAAGAAAGAAAGAAAGACTTAAATATTTATACTTTGGATATTTCTGCTTGTGAACTTGGCATTGTGTGTCTGGCTCCAGAAGGACAGTGCTGCCCACAACAGCCTGGATGTTGGAAAGATTTAACCTGCAAAATTCACTTTGAAAAATTGTAAAAGATTAATGTGAATGCAACAAGACGGGACAAGAACAAGTGATTTTGTCATTGTGTGACTGTGAATTTGGGATTGTGAGACTGTGGATTTGGGATTGTGAGACTGTGGATTTGGGATTGTGAGACTGTGGATTTGGGATTGTGAGACTGTGGATTTGGGATTGTGAGACTGTGGATTTGGGATTGTGAGACTGTGGATTTGGGATTGTGAGACTGTGGATTTGGGATTGTGAGACTGTGGATTTGGGATTGTGAGACTGTGGATTTGGGATTGTGAGACTGTGGATTTGGGATTGTGAGACTGTGCATTTGTAATTGTGAGACTGTGAATTTGGGATGATGTGACTGAATTTGGGATGGTGTGACTGAATTTGGGATTGTGAGACTGTGCATTTGGGATTGTGAGACTGTGAATTTGGGATTGTGTGACTGTGGATTTGCATTGTGTGACTGTGAATTTGGGATTGAGTGACTGTGAATTTGGGATGGTGTGACTGTGCGTTTGGGATTGTGTGACTGTGCATTTGGGATGGATTTGTGGAGCAGCAGCTGAGGGAGGTCAGGCTGGGACAGTGTCACACCCAGGCTCATGAGGAGGGCAGAGCTGCAGGTGACAGAGCACTGCCACCACGTGCAGCCCGGTGTCACACGGGTGCCAAGGGCTGAGCTGAGCTCACATCACCCTCAGCCTGTGGCCACAGGGGGAGGGCAGCAGTGCTGTGAGCACTGATCTCTGCACTCCAGAGGCAGGGGCAACTTCCAGACAAGCTGTTTGTGTGCTAAAAAGCCCCAAATCCTCATTTCCAGTGAGTTTACCACAGGCCTGACGTTCCTGAGGTCTGAGCAAAGCTTTTGGTCACGGCTGGAGAGCAGCAAAGGCAGTGACACCTTGAGGAGGTGAGTGGGCAGCCAGGGATGGACAGGGCTGGGCTGGGAGAAAGGCAATTGCTCCAAACAAATGCTTAATGGGATGATGGAAACTGGCCCGTTTCACTTCCAAGGAGGGATCCAGCCAGATCCTCACTGCCCTAGGAGAGAACATCCTTCCCTGGCTGCACAGGCCTGAGCCACAGACCATAATTGGAGCTACAGCAGGAATAATAAATGACAATTAGGTGGCATTTTCCCAAGCATCCAGTGCTGCCTGGCACAAATTTTCACTACAACTGAACTAAACAGACACAGAACACATGTGAACTACCCCAGCAATTAATTCCTCTTGTGTCCTTGTTAGAATTTCACACCCCAGACAAAACTGCTCCTGTGCATTTAATCTACAGGATGAAATTGCAGCTGAGGTGGCAGCCCCGTTGTCACTGGTGCCACTGGGGACACAGCTGTAGCCCTGGTTTCATGCCTGAGGTGTTTTGGTTTTCTGAAATTCCTTTCCCAGGGAATTTTCTGGAAACAGGAGAAATGTTTTTGTAGCTGTAACTTTGTTATTCATTCCTTTCCCTAGGAGGGACTTCTTCTGGATGTCCCTCTGCTCTGAGCAATGTGAGTGAAGAGGTTTGTCTTTGTGTCACCAATCCAATTGGTCTGGGTAAAATAGTATAAAAGGGAGACACATCCCAAAAATAAAGGAGTCATGTTCAGCCTTCTGAATCTCGGGGTCTGTGTCGTGGTGGTGTAAAACAGCGTCACCACGGCATTAAGGGGAATGACCCAGCAGCATTCCAGGAGCCAGCAATGCTCCCAGGAGGAATTTCAAGGCCATGTCCCTTGTCGTGGGTGCTCCAGCTCCTGGGAACCTGTCTGCCAAGGGATAATCCAGCTTCCCACCAGCTCTGTGCCACAGAGGCAGCACAAATCGCTGGGGAATGGGCAGAGATTATCCCAGCCTCCATGTGATCTGTCCCTCCTGGAGAAACATTGAAATCACTTAACCCACCGCTAGGAATTCCACCTAGGGTGGAATGTGACAGCTCTTTAAGGATATGGCTCCAGGGGCTGAGAGAGGAAAGGAAAGGAGCTGTAGCTCCTGCACAGCCCCGGGGAGCACAGACAGCAGCAGTGTCAGCCTGTGAACGGGAACTCTGATGCTGGTACTCACACAGCCAGGTCTGCATCCAAGGGGTGGCTGGAACTGTTCCCCCCCCCCTGTGACATCCCTCAGTCCCAGACAGTGTCCCTCTGTGCCCACCCTCTGTGCCAGGGANTCCCTTCAGCCACCCTTGTTTGTGCTTTTGGGCCTGAAAGTTGTCCTTGGTGTGCAGCAGGAAAAGGATTTGTTTTGTGTCCCTGCTGTGTGCAGAGCTGAGTGACACTGACTGTGAGCTCAGAACTCTGAGCAGCACAGAGTCTGAAACACATAAAAACTAAAACTTAAGGCATCAATCCCACCCTCTGTGACCATCCCCCTGTGCCAAGGACCTGACTAGAGGCACTAAATCCACGGCTGTTCCCCCTCCCAGCAGTACAGAAGTATTTGGTGTGAGAAGTCCTGCCCTCAATGCTGAGATCAAACTCCACCTGCTCAGCTCAGTAACAGCAGCTCCATTAAAAATCTCTCTCAGGCACCAATTTTGCCTCTCTCCATCCCCTCTCATGGGGTCATCAGTAAACAGCTAAGCAGCAACTCAATTAAAAACGTGAGGAGAGATTTTCTCCTCTGAAGATTTCGTGCAGAGCTGTTTTAAGCTCCTTCCCACAACAGGTTTTCACAACTTGTTGGTTGAAATCACTCACACAGAATGTTGCCTATCCAAACACAAGCTGTGCTGCCCAGTCCAATTTCTGCTCCTCCCACTAACACATCCATTTATCTCAGCATTCCAGCATCTTTTCGATGATTTTAATATCTGGCAAGGATTTATGCAGAGGTGAGTCATGGTCAAATATCAACAAGCAATTTGGCAGCAGCATTTCCAAAGGGATCCTTGGAGGAGGCAGAGATCTCAGTTTATCAGGGTTTGATTTCTACCTTCTCAATAAAGAGCTTTCAAAAGAGAGAAAAAAAAGACAATTAGCAGATGCAGAACTGAAAGTGGAATAGCTCAAAAGCTGTTGGAAACACAGAGAAAAAATCCTTGTCTCTGTGTGCACAAACATCCTCCGAGGAGGACACCTCCTAAAATGTTTTTATTTGGGTTTTTTTTCACTACTGCTGCCAAAGCCTCTTCACTCCCTTGCTGTTCTGACCATGTATGACTAATGTACAGAGGTTTGGGAGCCTCCAGGACAGATCCCTGCAGCAAACACTGTCTATCTGACCACAGAATTTAATGAAAACTCGCTGGAACAAAATATTTTTTGAGACGAGAGTTCCAGGGGCTGCTGCTGCCCTGCTAATGATAAAAGAAATCATGTCCATGTTGGGTTTTCTGTTCTCCTTTGAAATGTAATCCCGGGGCTGTGTGTAAAGGAATATTGTATTTGAAAAAGAGAAATGGGAGTGTGTCAGAGCGAGCTTTGAGCAGCTCTGGGCAAGGGCAGAGGAGATCTGAGTTGGAGTCTGGGGTAGGAAAAAGGATTGACAGGGAGAGACAGAAGGCAAAAGGTGAAGTGGAGAAAGAGGCACTTGTGGAATAGCAAGGCAGATGGAGGGATGGAAGGAGAGAAGAAAAAAAAATAAATATTACAGAGCTGTCTGCACTCATCTGTGTGCAAAATCAATATATTTACCTGCTCACACTTTGGCTTTGCTATCCCCACCTGTCTCTGTGATCAAACCACTTCCCTGCTCTTTCTCCTCTAAACTCTTGCTTCTTCCTTTCCCCACCCTCCTCTCTTTCTAACCTTGCTCCTCCAGGGCCTCTCTGCTTCCAGGGAGAAGTTTTTCCCTCCCCTCATCCATGCAATCCATCACAAACCACATTTAGACCTCTCTGGACACAATGAAATTCCAGTTTCCCTGGTACATAAATAATCCCTTTCCATGTAATCTCAGGATTATTCATTTCAAAGGGAGGGCAGAAAATGTATCGGATTTTTATAAATGCTGGCATTTTAAAAATAAATGAATGGGGTGCAACAGGACTTTATTAAAATACAAAGAGATTAGCAAAGTCTCATTCCCTTCAATTATTAACAATGTACTTGTTCTCCAGAAAAGTACCCATGAAAATTTAAAACAGATGAAAATGGTTGTTCACTTAAAACTGCTCTGTTAATCTGTGAGAAATGTTTTATTCAGAGGCATTAAATGAATACTGCAAGGTTTGATATGAGATAATCCATCATTCATGTGGCACAAACACGGGGATCGATAAAGTGTTGTGTCAGGAGGAGAGGAGAACACGGCATCTTTGGAGGATTTCTGCACTGGAGGCTTGTTTCAATTCATGGGATGGCCAAAATCAATATTAACTCATAGATTTTACAAACTGGATGCCTTTTTGTTTTTCCATTTATAACTCTGCAGCCTCAGCTCACGTTCCGAGGCTGAAAAGAGAAAACTCTGAAAAGCTTTGGTGTGAATTCCCACCGAAGGCAAAGAGACAGTTTTGGGTTTAGGGATGACCAAATCACTACAAAAAGGGCCCCCAAGGAAATCTGGGGGTGAGTTACAGGTTGTGTTGGATTTCTCCCCAAAATCAGGCTCAAATTAAGATTAAAACCTTTATCCTGTGTCCTAGGAAGGTACAAGGAGTATGGGCACGCTGGTGCTGCTGCTTGAACCAAAATGGTTGAACTCCACCTTGAACAAATTTGTTTTTATTGGTTTTATTGTTCGCACCAGAGCAGGATCATCAGCATCAAGGGCAGAGCGCGTGGATGTTCCTTTTGTTCTGAGGAAAACGCCCCAAACAAACACAAAAGAAGACCAAACCATGGAACACAGAGGAAATCCAGATGAAAGGGAAGGGTTACTCCAGCTAAGCTGTGGGTACAAGGGGCTCTTTCACCCAGCGGGTTATTTCTGACACGGTGCTGTGGGGTTTGTCTGAACAAAGGAATTCCTGTAAAACTCCATTTCCTTCCGATGCAAATGCAGAACGCTGAGGAAAGATGAGCCAGGAACCAGAGAGAGCCCAGGGGAGGGTGGAATCAGGGTAGAATCAGGGTGGAATCAGAGTGGAATCACTGTGGAACCAGAGCGGGGAATCAGGGTGGAATCCATGTGGAATCAGAGGGTAGAATCAGAGTGGAATCAGGGTGGCATCAGAGGGTGGAATCAGAGGGTGCCATTAGAGGATGGAATCAGGGTGAAATCAGGATGGAATCAGGATGGAATCAGGGTAGAATCAGGGTGGAATCAGGGTAAAATCAAAGTGTGGAATCAGGATGGAATCAGGGTAGAATCAGTGAAATCAGAGCATGGAATCAAGATGGAATCAGAGGGTGGAATCAGGATGGATTCAGAGTGGAATCAGGGTGGAATCAGAGGGTGGAATCCAGC
>VXBB01028005.1:24472-37351 GCA_013399915.1 Illadopsis cleaveri | reverse complement strand
GCTTTTGCCACACAATGCTGAAAATGCTTCTAAGCCAATCATGTATTAAAATACCCCACGTGGGTCTTGCTACAACACATCTTTCATAGTTCTATTTCTCCAAAATATCTGGTCTGTTTGCAAGGCCATCATTTGAAACTTGTTTCCAGTTCCATTTCTCTCTCAGCAATGTCTTTCCTATCCCATGGCCTCTCTAAATCAGCATTTCTTATCTCAGAGTTTGCACACAGATGCTCAAGACTGTGTGAGCCTTCAGGCAGGCTTTGGGAATCCTCTACAAATCCACTGCCCACAGGCACTGCCCAGGATACATTTTTAAATGCCTTAAACAACAGAGCATTTGATTACATTTGAGTGTACCGATGCAGGGAACGTACATGAAAATGTATTCACCATTTTAAGGATTGTTAAAACACCGCTTGTGTACCACCCCAACAGGGATACACCAAACTCCAAATGGATACAGAAGCAAGCACAGGGGAGAAATAGCAGGAAATTACTGAATTATCAGAGCAGAGGATAAGCATCTCCCTCAGGTTTGGATGCTGGCTGATAACCTGAGGCACAGCACTGATAAGGAGACAATAAGCTTGGGAAGGAGCTCCTGAGGGAGCAGTGAGCTCTGTTCCAGGGCTCTGGAGCTGTGGGATGTGGCGATAAGATCTGGAAACTGGCGACCTCCCAGAAGGAGATGCTCCAGGTGGAACTGGGAATTGTTAATCTCTGTGTTATTGTCACCATTTATCCAGCGAGGGAAAGGAATCCCTGGTGTGAGGGAGGCCCACCACGGTGTTCCCTTCTGGTTTGGCCTCACAAATCTTAGCTGGGCTCCTTTGGGTAGAGCTTCAGATGAGGAGATCTGCTGCAGGCACTGTGCCTCACCTCTGCATTTCCCTGTAAAAATGAGGACAATGCTTATCCCCACCATGTGGATGAGGACCCTTTATTTAGTGAAATAATGAGGACTAAACCTTTCTCTCTCAGCACAGTTACACAGACTCAGATTATTATTTCAGCACTGTGGTGATGCCTAAAGTTTTAACTTTCATGGTTTTCAGGTTCTGTGCTGCCCAGGGGTGCAGCTCTGAGCTCACAGTCAGTGTCACTCAGCTCTGCACACAGCAGGGACACAAAACAAATCTTTTTCCTGCTGCACACCAAGGACAACTTTCAGGCCCAAAAGCACCAACAAGGGTGGCTGAAGGGAGAAACAAGAAGGATGGGACCTCACAACCTGGAGCTGGAATTGGACAATTAAACCAAATATGCAAATGGACCAAAACTTACAAAACTGTGAGACCTTGTGACTGTTTGTCCATTTTGTGCCCATTTTGGGTCCACCTTGGGTGTAGCCCTGGCCAGGCTCTTGTCCTGCCCAAGGTGTGCCCTAAAGGCCTTTCAATGAGTATTTACTTTATTCTCTGGCTCTGTCCAGTCTCTGTTCCAGCTCAGCCTTCCCAAGGCATCAGTGGCACAGAACCTCAGGTGCTGATTTCCCTCAGTGCTGGGGGCTCGGTGCTGATGCCCTGACCCAGTGCCAGGTCTCTGTGTCACCCTGCCTGCCAACCAAGCTGCTCTGAGATGTAGCCCTGGTTCTGTCCCTGAGGTGTTTTAGTTTTCTGAAATTCTTTTCCCAGGGAATTTTCTGTAAATAAAAACCATGTTTTTGTAACTGTAACTTTGTTATTCATTCTTTTCCCTAGGAGGGACTTCTTCTTGATGTCCCTCTGCTCTGACTAGTGTGAGTGAAGAGGTTTGTCTTTGTGTCACCAATCCAATTGGTCTGTGTAAAATAGTATAAAAAGAAAACACATCCCAAGAATAAAGGAGTCATTTTCAGCCTTCTAAAGTCAAACTCTGTGTCCTTGTAGTACACAACAGCATCACTGAGGTGTTCCCCTGCCCCTCTGCTCCTGCTCATCCCTGCCTGGCTGCCCCCTGAGCCTTTACAGAGCGAGCACTGAAGGGAAGAAAGGGAGATTTGCAAATGTGTGTGTTTTTGGAGCTGGCTGGGTTCCCCCAGCGCCGAGGGCAGTGTGTGTGTGTGTGTTTGTGTGTGTGCACAGGCCTCTGCTCCCCCGGCTGGCTGAGCCTCCCCAGCACGGAGCCAAGGATTATTGCAGTGGAATAACAAGAGCCGAGGCTCGGCAGAGAAAACAATTTCACACAAGACTGCCCCGGGTGAGGACGGGGAGCAGGGACACAAAGGCAGGGAAGGAGCAGCTGATCACTCCTCGCCTTGCCGGGGTGAGCGAGGAGACAATTAGGGTAAAACAGCAGCCAGGGTGATTATTTTTTGTAAGGGAGAGAAAACCATGGAAGAGTGAGGGGATTTAATTCCACAGAACTTTCCTTGACTGTTTAATTACCTTTGCAGCCCCATCCAGCCCCTTCCTGGGCGCTTTCATGTTGGTTTTCAGAGGTCCCACAAAAAAGTTGATTCTGCTTAGATGATGGAGGATGGGATGAGATTCCTATGGAAGCAGGAACTGGGAACCTGTGCACTTTAGCTACCAATTCCATCCGATTTTGGACAAAATTCTCTGTGCTCAAGGAATCTGATGACAGCAGGGATGGGTTCTGCTGTGTTTTTGTGGAGTGGACATCAGCAGTGACACAGGTAGGAAACAAACAGCTGGGCAAGAAGAGCTAAATATTTGACCAGAGCAAACCTAATCCTTATGAAATAAGGATTTACTAATGAAATATCTTTTACTATATCATAGTAATGAAAAATGATAGTGTGAAATCTCATAGTATCTTTCACTATGGACATAGGACTGCTCAAAGCACAAACTTGGAAAAGACTGATAAATCTGACTTGGGTGGATTTTCCACTCAAGCCATGCAAGGTGGGTGCAGTTTAAAACACGTAAACCATTTCTTTTGGCCCAAGGTGGTTTAGAAGGATAAAGAGAGAAGCCCACAGCTCCATCCAAAGCCCTGAGCTGTCTCTCATTTATGCTCTGCCAATACCAGCAGCTGCTCAGGTGGAGGCTTCTTCCATTCTCCAGAAAGTTCCCAAAGCAGGACTCAAATCCCAGCACAAGATCCAGTGGCACAAGAAGCAGGGACAGGCTCAGGGCACAGCTGGGTGGTGCTGCAGGTGGTAAAAGGAGTTTCACAGGTCTCAGCCTCCTCAAACCTGACAAGGAGCAGCTGCCTGTGCAGCTTCAGCCTGGTTTCTGCATGTAGTTAATGCACACAGCTCGAGATTAAACTCTCACCACCCACAAAAAGGGCTTGAAGAAACCTCCAGTGAATAAATTCCCTCCGTTCTGGAAGGGGAATGTCAGGAACAATTCAAGTGAAATCAATGAAGCGTGAAACACACAAAATAAATCACCATTTCTGTATTTATTTTTTTTTTCTCTCTCTCCCTTCTTTCCTCTTATGAAGTGAAATACATTTGGAGGAGCACCTCTCTTCCCTGGAGTTCCCAGTGCTTCCCACTGCAATGAAGTGCAGCTGGAACACGTTTGTTGACTCTGTGTGCACAAAGCACAAATTAAAGCTTTGAGATGGAAAACCACAAGACAGCCCGTGACCTACAACAACAGACAGAGCTCAGCAAATGGAAAAGATGCTGGGGCCTGTGGGAAATCTTATTTTATTCCAGAATTCCTTGTACTGCTCCCTGCCCAGGGTGACTCTGCTCCCACTTCCACCCTCTCCTATAAAGGGAAGGCAACGCAGCCCGGGGGGCACAGGGCTGGTTTATGTCTTGGAGAAAACTGAGCTCTTTCCTCACTTCTGCCTGGCTCTGCTGGGCTCGTGTCAGCAGGACTTTCCTCAGCTTTAGCTGGGTTTAGTTTCCCATCTGGAGAAGGAGGAGAAAGATCCTGACCTTTCCAGAGGTGCTCACAGCAGGCGGGCAGGACGTGCAGCCCAAGGCTGGATCTGGGTGCTGTAACACAAATAATGGGACCCAAACCAAGGCATTCCTGGGAGGTTTTCCTCCTTCCCTGACCTTCCCCCAGCCTCCTTTGAGGCTGTCTCAGCTCCAGCCAGAAACTGTAACTCTGGTTTTCTGCCTGAGGTGTTTTGGTTTTCTGAAATTCTTTTCCCAGGGAATTTTCTGTAAACAGGAGAAATGTTTTTGTAGCTGTACCTTTGTTATTCATTCCTTTCCCTAGGAGGGACTTCTTCTTGATGTCCCTCTGCTCTGACCAATGGGAGTGAAGAGGTTTGTCTTTGTGTCACCAATCCAATTGGTCTGTGTGAAATAGTATAAAAGGGAGACACATCCCAAACATAAAGGAGTCATTTTCAGCCTCCTGAATCTCGGAGTCTGTGTCATTGTGGTGTAAAACAGCGTCAAGAGACTCTGACAACAAAAATAAAACGTTTCAGCACACAGCCGTGTCTCCCCCTGCTCTCCCCTCCCACCAGCCTTCCCCTGCAGGAGGGGAGGATCAGTCCCTGGAATGTGCATTCCCAGCTCTCTCCAGGGCAGGGAAGGCTGTGATGAGGCTCTGGCACCGTGGCTGCTGTTGGTGATTGATGGGGGCTGTGCTGGGCACCGGGGGAAGATTGGTTTCTGGGGCTGATGGATAAAGTCTCTCATGCAGCATGAAACAGCTGGGCAGGAGAATAATGGGCCCTCTGATTCCTTCCAGCAGCGAATATTTAGTAAGAGAAGCTTGCAGAGGATTTTCCCTGATTAATTTGTAATTATAGAAGCTTGATTTTAGGTGTGAAGGCCATAAAGTCTCCGTTAAGGAAGGCTGTGTGAGCAGTTAATTGAGGCAAAGGTGCCTTTATGGGATGTCACAAAAGCATTCCCTGCTGCTGGAGGGATGAGCTGCACTGCCCAGGCAGCCCCAGCAAAGGGAACACCCAGCCCAAGCCTGGTTTAAGGAGTTCACATTCCCTGCTTGCACAACAGAATCAGCGACTGGATGGGAGGCAGGTGATGCTGGGATTGAGGCTCCAGCGTGTGTTCATGTATATTTCATAGACCTGTTTGCTTTTTGATGTTCAGAGCTCTTTGATTATTCTTTTTAATCCTTTTCCTAGACACTCCTCAGTGTCAGGTGCAGCCCTGGTTTTGGGCTGTGGGGCAGGTGAGCTGTCCTTGCACAGCCCTCACTGTGCAGGGGACACCAGGGCAGCTTTAGGGTGGTTTAAATTGGTTCAAACAGCACCTGAGGGGTCTTTGATCTGCCACTGGAGCCACCCCAGGTGTGGGAGGGACTGGGCAATTCACAGAGCTGAGGAATGCAAAAGCATCACAGAGGGAAACTCAAAATATTTGTTTCAAATCTGCTTTTATGAGCTCAAATTCTGCAGACAGATGCCAGCCATGCAGTCAAGGTTCCCTGTGCAGTGGCACAAGGCATTGCCCACCCAACAGTGCCCCCTAAAAGGGCTTTGATTGCTCAGCCATCACCCAGTTTGAACTCAGACATGAACCTGGCAATTAGAAATGGAAAGGGAATTTCCATCCTGCCCCTTGCCAGGGTGAACTCTGAGCAAACAGCAACTCAGGAGCTCCATTTCACTCGGCCTCAGAACTGACAAGGCAAGAGGAATTACCAAAATCAACAAGAAACTAATCGCTTTAATCCTGGAATTTTACGTTTTTTTTTTTTAAAAAAAAAAGTTTAAATAATTGATACACTGTCAGAAGCAGCCTGAATCCAGGGAGGGGAAATTAATATTAAATGAGAATGCTTCTCCCTCTCTGTGAGGGGAAAGGATGGCAAAGTCACAAAAGTCCAAAACAAGTGGCCTAATGTGGGTGAAGGGCTGCTGGGATTGTTTGGGTGGTTCTTCACCCCAGAACTCAGGCACAACCTGAGCAGAGGTGCAGTGAGCAGGGAAGGGCCTTCCTGCCTCTGCCAACTTTGTTCTTACAGAGTTGGAGAAATGTAGCCCTGGTTCCATGCCTGAGGTGTTTTGGTTTTCTGAAATTCTTTTCCCAGGGAATTTTCTGTAAACAGGAGAAATGTTTTTGTAACTGTACCTTTGTTATTCATTCCTTTCCCTAGGAGGGACTTCTTCTTGCTGTCCCTCTGCTCTGACCAATGTGAGTGAAGAGGTTTGTCTTTGTGTCACCAATCCAATTGGTCTGTGTAAAATAGTATAAAAGGGAGACACATAAATAAAGGAGTCATTTTCAGCCTTCTGAATCTCAGAGTCTGTGACGTGGTGTAAAACAGCGTCAGAGAAAGGACCCAGGAAACTCTGGAAATGAAAGGAAAGAGGGTAAAAACTCTCTGAAAATCTGTATTAACGGTCTCTCTGTGCAAGCTGGGCTTTATGGGCACTTGGCAGTGTCCCCTGTGCCCACTCTCCTGCACTGCTCTGCTTCCAGAGGACAAGTTTTTGCTTCCCTGCCTTTTTCCATGTGTGGGGCTGAACAGTGACTGAAACACTCCCCCTGCCATCGCCCCACCTGGCATCCCCCTGCTGCTGGGGGCTCTCCCAGACACAGCCAGGGATGGTTTGATCCCAGCTGATCCCTCCCCAGGACCAGGAGGGTCCCAGGGCAGGGGCAGTGCATGCAGCCCCAATGGAAAATGGCATTTCTATGATGCCTTTTTGGGGCTGCTTAAAAACAGAGGCCAGACAAAATGAAGAGAATAAAATCTATTTATAATTCTATTTATTGAAGGGCCTTCAGGTACATTCAGGGCAGACAAAGCCCCCCAGGGGCTGCACCCAAAATGGACAATGGTCATGGGTTTGCACACTTGGATCAGTTTGCTCCATTTGCACATTGGGGGTTCATCTTCCAATTCCAGCTCCAGGTCATGAAGTCATTGACCCCAAGTTTGCTGCCCCCAACTCCCTTTTGTTTCCATCTCTCAGGCCTGAGGCAGTGAGGTGTCCTTGATTGCCAGGCCTGGAGAGGAATTGTTGTGTCTGAGCAAACTGGGGAAGCAGCAGCTCCCACTGTGTGTGGGGTTTGGGGCTCTACACTAAAGAACTGCAGGGTTACAGATAGATGGAAAATAGAAAAGCTCAAACCCTAAGGCATCATCCAGGGGAAGG
Source organism: Illadopsis cleaveri (assembly GCA_013399915.1). Classification (NCBI taxonomy): domain Eukaryota; kingdom Metazoa; phylum Chordata; class Aves; order Passeriformes; family Timaliidae; genus Illadopsis; species Illadopsis cleaveri. The sequence goes on along the minus strand of VXBB01028005.1, from coordinate 30,352 downwards.
AGGAGGCACAGCCACAGCCAAAGCTGTCCTAACACTTCATTTTCTCATTTGTGTTAATCCCAGTTCAGGAAGGCATTTCTGTCCACACCTCCAGAGGTGTTCCGAGGCTCAAACGCCAAGTTCAGCTCTGTGGGTCTGGGTCTGCAGCCTTTTCCCTGCAATGCTGAGGAGGTCACTGCTCCTATCAGAGCTGCCTCGTTGCTCCCTCTCTTATCAGTCTCTGTCCTCACAGAGGGGCCCTGTCACAGGAGGCTCTGGAGCCTCTCATGTCACTTAAAAGCCAGCAGCTCTGTCTTTGTCTCAGCCTTATCTCCCCTTCCAAAGAGGGCTCATTATCTCCAGTATACCCATAAAAATAAGTGCTGTGACATTACTCAGGGAAAAAAAGCAGCCTCGGTGACAGGTAGCAATGCCAGGTCACAAAACTCAGCAGAAATAAAAAGAAGAGGAGCATATTTCACTGCAGAATCCCAGGCTGACATCAGGAGAAGCGCTGGAACGGAGCCTCAGAGCTTTGTGCCAAAGGGAGTGGGGCTGCTCAAGGATAATGCTTCCCTCAGTATTTAATATAAATAGGCAGAGTTTTATTAACCTGCCCCCCGAGGTACCCAACAAGGATCATCTCAGAGGAGAGAAACAATAAGGAAATGAATAGCAACTGACTGTATTACACATGCAGGGTGGTGATCGATACCACTCTGCACTAAAATTGCAGTTGGCATCCAAACACATCTCAAAAGGGAAAAAAAAACCAACAACCCAGCAGTAAGAACTCATTCATCAACTCCCTCATCTTTTGAGGCACTTCAGCATTATTAAATGTTTTATTCAGCTGGGGGACTCTTTGGACCACAGGGAGAAGACAACAGTGGCCCAAAGACTTGGCTCTCAGATACAGAGCTGCACAAACAGCCCAGGGGCCTGTGTTCAGTGCCCCAGGGATTAATTAATGCCTTGGGGGGTCTCTCTGTCCACAGCACTTAACAAAACTCCAGCCTGAGGTTCCCAGATCCAGCCCAGGGTTGTGCTTCTGCAGTGCTGGTCTTTTGAAGGACTGAAGATGAATCAGATGTCACAACAAACTCTGTGTTAGTTCTGATGGCTGTGACCCATCACTCTGAAGTGTCCCTCAAAATGGGATTTTCTTGGCTTGGGAGGAAATGCTGCCTTTAAACCCACAGAAGGCATCAATGGCAAGGAGAGGGAGGGTCGCCCTGATTTTTCAGCCTTCTGATGTTTACGTTCTGTACTGGAGTTTTCTTACCCATTGTAACATAAACAAAGAGTGATGTTCTGTAAATCGTGCGTTCCTTCCTGGAGGAAGGATAAATTGATGGACTTCTAACCTGACCAGTGGGGTCAGAGAGGTGTCACCCTCATGGCCCAATTGCTGATCAAGTTCCAAACACTATATAAACCCTAATCCCAGAAATAAACTTTCTTCTTTCCTGCTCACACAACCAGACGGTATGAGTGCGGTTCTTTCGTGTCCGTCTGGCGACAAGGGAGGGTCATTCCTGATCATTAACACATTGAGGGGCTGCTTCCTTTCTGCCTTCTTCCTTTCTGAAACACTGCAGAAAAATGGGAAATGTGCAAGGAACAGGGCACAAGTTCACTATAAAGAGTTTTTCATCCAGGGATTGATCCCAGGCCCTGTGGTTTTACCTTAAAGACACGAGGGCCTGTGCTGCAGACACGTTATCTGCCCAAGCCTCTCTCCTCTCCACTGACAGTGCACACTTCAGCCTGGAGATCAGCTAAAGCACTGAAATAGCTCTTCTGGGACAGATTTTGGGCTGCAGACTTTCCAGTGCTTACAGATGTACCGTCTCTGGCAATATTTGCTGCTTTTTCTAAAAAGCCTTCGTTCCCAGAGTCATTAGATCACCTGGGAAGTTCAGCTTTCAGGCAGCAGAGTTTGCAGACAAAACCTCCAGAGATTTAAAGCTCTGCAGGAAAACACTGAAACCACGGCTGCCTCTTCATCACCTTTTTTTTGTTTGTTTGTTTGTTTGTGTTAATTTTAGCATGAATGCGATCAGATGAAAAGCCTGACTCACGATTTTTCAACACTTCAGGTTCACAGATGCAAAGTCCTCCTCACATTTTGCCACGTGCTCCTTCTATGCATCCATTAATTGCAGCCCAGCCACGAAGAACAAGATTTGTGCTTTGGAACAACCTTGGCTCTGCTCATCTCCACCCAAAAACAGAGCCTGGCTGTCCTGAAGTCGCACACACTGAAAATTCTGCGGCTCTGATGGGAGAATAATTGCCTGCTCTCTCAGTACTAATATATTTTTGGTTTCTGGTTGGCTGTGTTTGCATCTGGCTGTGCAGGCTGCCTTGCCCGCAGCGCCCTGATCGGATTTGCTCACTCCCATGACTTACTGCCTTTGTTAGACCAAGTTCTAAATAACCAAAATAAGCCTCGGGAAGGCTCAGCTTGCTGGAGCACAGACAGGAGCATGGGGGAGATGCAGAGAGCCCAGGTGTGATGTGAAGAACCTGGAATACACTCCAGGCTGGGAGATGCATCCCTGGGAGGGTTGGAGCTGCTCCTCCCTTCCTTCAGAGCCTTGAGCACAACCAAAGCCCACGGCACAAACACTATAAATAACAGTAATGGGGCCACTGCTGGTGACATCAGAGCAGAAATTAGTGAGGCTGGCAACGGCAAAGCTGCAGCAAACTGAAATATTTTCACCCCAGTGCTTTCTGGAAAAGGTCTTTTATCTCAGAGGCTGAGTCAGAGGCGAGGAAGGGGGCAGGTGCCTCGCCCCCACTCAGCCTGCTCTGTGGGGGCTGTCGCTTCTGGCTCACAGGAGGGATTTCTGGGAGCCATTTCTGACCCCCCACCTCCCAGTTCCCATTCTGTGACCATGTGGGGATTCAGACAGCACAGGAGGAGGGGTTTCTGTGGGTATTTCTCCCCCGGCTGAGTCACACTGTGGGGTGTGCCAGGCTTTAATAAATGCAGTGTCATGACACTCCCTAAATGACATCTCCTCCATTTAGCAGCGCTGCAGTGCTGCCCCCAGAGCCCCGTTGCCCACAGCATCCCCTGGGAAGGGGCCTCGTTGTTGCTGCTCCCAAATCAGGATGCTCCAAACCACGTCTCGTGTCAAGCAGAGCTGGGACAGCCTGCTCAGGGCTTCTCCTTGTCAGCAAACACCTCCAGCACAATCCCAGCAAAAGGGCTTCACTGCCATTCTGTTGGGATTAAAGCTGCTCCCGGCCTTTGGATGGGCCCTCCTGGGTGATGCAGCCTGTGCAATAAAAGAGTCTGTTAATTTTACAGCTCGAGTGTGAGGGTGAATTGTGTAAGAAAGCTCTTGGAAGCAAACCAGGGTTCACTGAAGTGGCTGTGAGTGCCTTCAGCACAGTCTTGAAATAGCCAGGAAGCCAAGAACAGGCAGATGGAGCAGGGAAAGCTGCAGCAGAGAGAACACTTTGGGGTGACAGGGACACAGGTGGCTTCACCTGGGTAAGCTGAAGTGGACAGGAGCAGAGGACTGCAGCCCCTGAGCTGGTAGCTGACTTTCCAGGGGCAAAGGCAGGTCCTGCTGACAGCTCTGAGGGCTGTGCTGCTGCAGCTTTGCCAGGTTTTGGTGGCCCAGCTCTGCAGCACAAAGATAGCTCGAGTACATCCAGATGTGCTGCCGACAGCCCCAGCTGCAGCATCAGCACGGCTTTTAATAGCCCTGGGAGGAAGTGCTGACATGAAACTCCCTCAGGCAGCTGAGCTCCTTGAGGTGAGGGGAGCTGGCATCTCCTGAGCCTGGTGCTGGTTCCTGTCAGGCTCCCAGTATGGGCCAGGAACTGGTTTTTAGTCACCCCCACCCTGGTCGGACACTGGCACAGCAATGGCACGCAGGGGGAATCCTGATTTCCAGCCCTTCCAAAAAGGATGGAGGGCCTGGCCTGAGGAGGTGGCAGAAGCCCTGTGCTCCCCAGGCAAAGTTCTTCTGTGATGCCTCCAAAAGCAGCAGGAAAAAGTGGAAATCCTGGTTTGAACAACCCAAAGAATCCCAAGGCACTCGTGAAAACAAACGACAAAAGGATAATCAGTGACCTGGTCATTAACCGGATCCTTTCTCTGGAAGCTTTTCATTGCTTGGGCAGACAGCCTCAACCCAAATCCAAAATGCAAATTCCCTCCTTCCTTGGGCAAACTGACACTATTTGTGTTGCCTGTCCCTGACTTTGCTGCAGTTCAGGGCTCACCTTGGCAGGGCAGGAGAGGGAGCAGAGGAGGGCTGGCTGTGGCCTTTCCTCTCTCTGCTCACAGCAGCTGTCAGTAGCCCTGGTTCGTGCCTGAGATGTTTTCTGAAATTCCTTTCCCAGGGAATTTTCTGTAAACAGGAGAAATGTTTTTGTAACTGTAACTTTGTTATTCATTCCTTTCCCTAGCAGGGACTTCTTCTTGATGTCCCTCTGCTCTGAGCAATGGGAGTGAAGAGGTTTGTCTTTGTGTCACCAATCCAATTGGTCTGTGTGAAATAGTATAAAAGGGAGACACATCCCAGAAATAAAGGAGTCATTTTCAACCTTCTGAAGTCAGAATCTGTGTCATTGTGGTGTAAAACAGCATCGGCTGTCGAGCTGTTTGCTGCAGTCCCTGACAAGACAAAGCTGCCCTTTCCTGCAGGCTGAGGCTGGGCCGCAGGGCTGCACCTCCTGTCTGCTCTAAAAGGGTCTTTTATTCTCCCAGGCGGAGGGGAGAGCGTCAGCAGAGCCTGGCAGGTGTCAGGGATTGACGCTGATTTACACCACAGTGACACAGACTCCGACTTCAGAAGGCTGAAAATGACTCCTTTATTTTTGGGATGTGTCTCCCTTTTATACTATTTCACACAGACCAATTGGATTGGTGACACAAAGACAAACCTCTTCACTCACATTGGTCAGAGCAGAGGGACATCAAGAAGAAGTCCCTCCTAGGGAAAGGAATGAATAACAAAGGTACAGCTACAAAAACATTTCTCCTGTTTACAGAAAATTCCCTGGGAAAGGAATTTCAGAGAACCAAAACATCTTAGGCAGGAAACCAGGGCTGCAGGGATGGCAAAGGAACCAAATCCTGATGCCTCAAAAAGATGGCAAGGAGGGAGACCTGGGAGGTTCATGTAGAAATTAGGAAATGCCAATTAAAAGGTACCAACTTGCCATTTATGCTGTTAATATCCAGCCTGGTATGTCTGGTTTGACACTTATCCTATGACAGGGAGTTTGGGAGTGTCCAGCCTACCTGGATAAAAATAATCCCTGTCTTGGAGAACCTCTCATCCCAGAAAAGTGTGTAGGTGATGCTGGAAAAGGGGAGAGGCTCAGGAAATGAAGGATTTTCCCTCAGGTCAGAAATAAAACCTTTCTACCTGTCCCTGTGGTCACCACTGCCTTCATTCTGCTCTGGGCACCAAGAACAACAAAAAAATTATTCTGCTTCCAGGTGGATTTTAACTTTCTGGAAGTTTAAAGCAGAGATAGAAGAGACAGTTAAATCCTCATTTCCAGGCACGTTCAGACACAGATTTGGATCCAAATTTTCCCTTCCCAATCCATGTGGGCCTCTCTGCATTTCTCAGGTTAGGTTGAGTTCTGCAATAAATCCCAGGTCTCTGCCCACAAGTGAAAACAGACTTATTTTACTTTTTCCCCCCAGTTTTATCTGCCTGCTGCTGTCCTTAGTGCTGGATTAATGGATGCAGAGCTTTGTGGCCAGCTTCTGTAAATTGCTGGCAGCAAACAACCCTCATAATACACTTTGTTGCAATGAAATGCATTTTGTAGTGAAACCTATAATAGCTCCAATATAAATTAATTATAATCCCTTCTGCTGCAGCAAACCATCATGTATAATTAACTTTTTTTTTT
>VXBB01028005.1:11489-24441 GCA_013399915.1 Illadopsis cleaveri | reverse complement strand
TTTTTTTTTTTTTGTGAGGAGGGTGGGGAAAGGGAAGGAGACATCCCCATCTGAGTGTTTCAATAATAATTTCCACGTCCCTGGCATCTCTCACAGGAAGGAATATTGTGGTTTCCTTGTCCTCCAGTGCCGGGCAAGGCACAGCTGCTTCCAGCTGGAGCCAAAAGATGCTGCTGCAGCATGAAGGGAACATGAGCAGCTCCCCAGCACGCTGTGCTCCAGGCTCAGGAATTATGGACTGCAGCTTTCTGCCAGATTCGGGAGAGAAGAGTGCTGAGAAGAGGCAGATGGGAGGGTATCAGTAAATACAGAACTGATTAAAGGTGTTAAACTCTAGGTGGGAGTGTCCAGAGCCATGCTGGGGCATGCATGGGGCTTTGAAGTCCAAACTTGCCTCTATCCCATGGGGTTTAAAATCCAAATTTGCCTCTATCCCATGGGGCTTTAAAGTCCAAATTTGCCTCTATCCCATGGGGTTTAAAATCCACATTTTCCTCTCTCCCTTGGGGTTTAAAGTCCAAACTTGCCTCTATCCCATGGGGTTTATAATCCACTTTGCCTCTCTCCTTTGGGCTTTGAAGTCCAAACTTGCCTCTATCCCATGGCCTTTAAAGTCAAAATTTTCCTCTATCCCATGGGTTTTAAAGTCAAAATTTGCCTTTATCCCATGGGCTTTAAAATACAGATTTTCCTCTCTCCCATGGGGTTTGAAGTCAAAATTTGCCTCTATCCCATGGCCTTTAAAATCAAAATTTGCCTCTCTCCCATGGGGTTTAAAGTCAAAATTTTCCTCTATCCCATGGCCTTTAAAATCAAAGTTTGCCTCTCTCCCATGGGCTTTAAAGTCCAAATTTGCCTTTATCCCAGGAGGTTTAAAATCCAAAATTTCCTTTCTCCCATGGGGTTTAAAGTCAAAATTTTCCTCTGTCCCATGGGGTTTAAAATCCAAATTTGCCTCTATCCTGTGGTCTTTAAAGTCCAAATTTTCCTCTTTCCCATGGAATTTCAACTCCAAACTCTCCTCCATCCCACGGGCACAGGCCAGCCCGTTTTCCCAGCCCAGAGCTGTGTCCACACCCTTGCACACAACACTTCCCCTGGGGCTGAGCTCTCTCAGCCTGGCCAAACTCGGTGTTCCAGCCCTGCAGTGGCAGCTCTGCAATCTGCAGGCACTGGCTGCAGCCCGGATCAGGACTCCAGCACATCTCCCTGGCTGCCCAAGCACTGCCCAGCCCGGCTGTGAGCAGCTCTGGTGACAGCAGCAGAGAAATGCTGATGGTTCCCTGGCTGGAATTGCTCAGGGCAGGGGTCAGCACAAACACCGGCAAGCTCAGGCTGGGAAATGAAAATTTTGGAGGCTCCTTTCCCCACCCCGTTCCAACAAATCCTCCTGCTCCTGGTCTCTAATGAGAGTCAATTGCTGCTGATAAATTTTACATAATGGCTTTTTGCTTGTTCTGCAAATTAAGCAGAAAAAAATGCCTATTAGAGGGAAAACTGGGGCGATCCTTAAAACTTAGTGTAACCTATTTAGCTGCTCAGGTCAGCTGAGGGGCGGGATCTGAGGCCTCCTCATGAATTTTCCGCAGGGAGCAGCAGTTTGCAGGGCTGGAGCAATGCCTGGCTCCAGAGCCCCAGCTGATTCCAGCACCACATCAAAGCTGCTGGGGACCAGGGGGGTTGGATTCCTTCCTGTGCTGCTGCTCAGGTGTCCTCCCCTCCCTTCTCACCCTTCTCCTGCTGGCTAAAGGCTCAGCCACGCATGAGTTTATTTTGAGATGGGAAATGCCAGGATTGATTCTCAGAATTGTTTTTTTTTTTTAATGCCAGGACCTGTCAGAGCAGCTCCTGGCTTTTCAGAGCCTTCTCTGCCTTTGCACAGGGTGACACAGACTGAGACAGGATAAATTAACCCCTGGAAAGCAGCACAGCTGGCAGAGCTCATCTTTTAGGGAATATGAGCACCACCTCCTGACTCCTTTCATTCTGGGGCAACTTTTATTTTGTTGATCTGAAGGCCCTCAGGCTCCGCCCCAGATATTCAGGCCCTGTTAAAGAGTCACTCCAAACCTTCCTTCTACATCACAGTTGTGTATTCACTCTCCATGCACTCTCCAAATTACAGATTTGGCCCTGAGTCCTCCTTTTCCCCCAGCTGGCTTGTTTTTCTTCCCCTAGTCAATGTTTAAGAGGCTGTAAAACACCAGCACTGATCATGGAATGAGATGAGCTTTAAGGTCTCTTCCAACCCAAATCCAGCTGTGATTCCAGGATTCCTCCATTGTAGCCCTGGTTCCGTGCCTGAGGTGTTTTGGTTTTCTGAAATTCCTTTCCCAGGGAATTTTCTGTAAACAGGAGAAATGTTTTTGTAACTGTATCTTTGTTATTCATTCCTTTCCCTAGGAGGGACTTCTTGCTGTCCCTCTGCTCTGACCAATGTGAGTGAAGAGGTTTGTCTTTGTGTCACCAATCCAATTGGTCTGTGTAAAATAGTATAAAAGGGAGACACATCCCAAAAATAAAGGAGTCATTTTCAGCCTTCTGAATCTCGGAGTCTGTGTTGTTGTGGTGTACAACAGCATCACTCCACCAAAAGTCTCACCAAAAATTGGATTTTGTCTGCCTTGTCTGCCAGCCCTAAACATGAGCACATCTTGTTCTTGCATTGCTCTGTCTGCATCCATCCTGCTGCCTTCACCACCTCATTTATAGGAATAACCAAGCACAGCCTTGATGCTGTTTTACACCACAACAACACAGACTCCGAGATTCAGAAGGCTGAAAATGACTCCTTTATTTTTGGGATGTGTCTCCCTTTTATACTATTTTACACAGACCAATTTGATCGGTGACACAAAGACAAACCTCTTCACTCACATTGGTCAGAGCAGAGGGACAGCAAGAAGAAGTCCCTCCTAGGGAAAGGAATGAATAACAAAGATACAGTTACAAAAACATTTCTCCTGTTTATAGAAAATTCCCTGGGAAAGGAATTTCAGAAGACCAAAACATCTCAGCATGGAACCAGGGCTACACAGCCATGCAGCTGAACTGGAATCAGCTGACTTCCAAAACTCACTGACCACAGGATTTAACAGCTCATTTACCTGCCTCAGACACAGCTCCCTGGAGGTTTATTACCTGCATGGGATCCTCACTTAAACCCAGGGTGTGTTTTTCCTTCCTGCTGTCTGAGTGCTGCTGGAAACAATTCCGAGTGTCTCAGCTAATCAGAGGTGTCTCGCAGCCAATCTCATGCTCCTGACACGTGGGAGCATTTTGCTTATCCCTCTCCAGCTGAGAAAGGATTACCCAGAAATTTCCTCCATTCTTTGTGAAAAAGAACAAAAAAAAAACAAAAATGGAGGAGAAGGGAGGAGAAGGGAGGGGGGAAAAAATCAAGGAAAAAAAAAACAAAGGAAAAAATACCAGTAAAGGTCGCCAGGTCTAAGCTTGGTCTGCTTCAAAAGCTGCTCGCCCTTCAAGAGCAGCATCCAGAAAGCACAAAAAATAACGGGTGTCTGGAGCTGCATGACAAGAGAGCAGAGTTCCCCTCAGCATGAATAACAATCCATTGCCACCTCCTGCAGCCACCAGGGATCCTCCAGGTGGGGGCACAAATTGTTGATCTCTTTGGATTGTGGCTGAGGCCGAGCCTGGGCTCTGAAACATCCCAGCCTCTCTCCTCTGCATGCTCACAGAAATTAACTAAATAACCTCTTCTGGCGCTAAATTACTGCTGCTTCTGGGAGAAAATTGTCTTAATAGCCAAGGGGAGGTGGTGCTGGAAAAGGTTTTATTGACAGACATGAGCAGAGGGACTCGGAGATGCGACAAATTTCTGGATTCTTTCAACCAAAGAAAACATATTAGAAAAGAATGGGCCATATTCCCCACATTTTTCTTTTTTTTCACACTGATCCCTTCTCTTTTCCATCACCCAGATCTTTTATTTTCTAAATATGCCAAATTGTAAGAGAATGGATCACCCTCTCCCTTGCCTCCTCCAAAAACAAATCAATGTTTCATTCAACCTGAAACACATATTTCCTCTTTTGTTTTCCCTCCACCTCTGGGAAGGTAAAAAATGCTCCTTTCCCCCAAAGTGTGCTTTCTGCTTTTCAGCACACTGCTGCCTGTAAATGCTGCTTATTCACACAGCTCAATTTATTACGTTTTTTATTTATTTTTCTGAGGGAAATCAATGCAGGACCCGTTGTGTGGTTGGGAAGGAGCTGCAGAGCTCCCCTGTAGTGGCAGCTCCGTGTCCTCCTCCAGCTGCAGATTCCTGGCTGTGCCACAAAAGAAACATTTGAGTTTTGGAGCTCATTTACAGGGCAAAGAGAAAAAATGTTCAGCATTTTTGGGGCACATCTTAACCTGAGCTTTTGCCATCAAAAATTGATGTTTGGTTTGACCAGGTTTGAGCTAAAAACAGCTTTTTACTCTGATTTTTCCAGCTCTGGCTAAATGGAGACTCACTTACGGTCATTCCCTCCTGCCCCGTTCCTCAGTTTTTCTTCACCTATTGATCAGTGCCTCTCCTGAGCTCTGGAAGAGCTTTTCCAATGCTCTCCTCTCTCCCCGAGTACACCCCTGTGCAGCCAGCTCTGGGAAGGTCCACAGCTCTCATTGTGTTTGTGAGCACCCCACAGCTGAGCACTGACTGCAGGGAGAAGCAGCACAGTTCCTGGCAGCCAGTCCTGCTGATCACACAGGATCTTTCCAGGAATTAACTTCCCCTGCCTCAGATCCACAGGCACAAAACAATGGCATGGAAGTGAGGAGCAGAGCTTAGAAACCATCTAGGAGAATGAGCCAACCACTTCATCCTGAGCTTTAATTAAAATGGGCTCAGCCACTTTGTTTTATTTATTTTTTGACAGCCACCCTCCATTTTCTGCCTAAACACAATCTAGTCCCATTTTTCAGTGCCATTGTGGGGTCAGCGACCAAAGCACAGAAATAAAAGGCACATGACTGAGTTACTGCAGCTCCCAAGCACTCAGGGTTTTATTGCCTTCAGAGAACATCTGCTCCAGCTCTGAGTGCCATCCCCAGCACAGCCTGGAGTTGTAACTGAGCCTGAGGAGCCCAAGGAGACGGGCCCTGGCGTTGCAGACTGACTGACCTGCTCCATCACAGTGTTATCACCTCCTTTTCCTCCCCTCTCCTCCCATTCCCCTTGGTGCTTCCAGCCTTCCCTTCCCTTCCCAAAATGTGTTTTCCCCCAGGGACCTGCACTTCCCTCTGGCTGGGGAGGGAGGATGAGCTGGAGGCTGCAGGGAGTTCTGGCCCTGCAGGATTTCACACTGTGACCCCACAGCTTCACATCTAAGCACGTGGAATTCAGCTCTTCCCTGAGGTTCCTCCTTCTCTTCCAGGATCCCATTTCCCCCCTCAGGAACCACATTTACCCTTCCCAGCACTGTATATATTCCCCAAGAGTCCTCTTTACCCTTCCAAGACCTGATTTATTCCTTAAACTCCATTTACTCTTCCAGGACTCCATTTACCATTTTGTGACCCCATTTACTCCTCAGGACACTGAGGATGTTCAACATTTCAGGACCCTATTTATCCTTTTAGCAACCACATTTACACTTCAGGACCCCCATTTACCCTTCCAGGACCCTATTTACCTCCTCAGGGCCACATTTACCCTTCCAAGGCACCATTTACACTTCCAGGGCACAATTTACCCTTCCAGAGCCCCATTTACCCTTTGAGGACTCAGAAAGAATAAATAGCGAGATGGCTGATCAGAGGTGTTTTGAAAAAGAAAAATATTTTAATTAAAGAGAAAATAACAAACTATACAGAACAAAAGAATAAAAGCCGTGCACAGAGCAGGGAGGTCCCTGCACCTGCTGAGACATCCAAGAGTCTCCCTCCTCTCTCTTAAGTGTTCAGTGATCTAGGATGGGTTTTTGCCTTGCTGCCCAATAGAAAATAATTCTGTTTCTTGAGGAACAGCTAAAGAATCCAACAGGTTTCTTTGTCCTGGCACTGGGACAATTACAGTGAGAGAAGCATGGAAGTTTCTGGTTCTTCTTCCTTAAAAGTTCAGGGGTGAAACTGAAACTCTAATATGGGAACTCCTGTTAAAGTGTGGGGGGGACCTGCAGCTTGGCAGGGAGCTGCAAAACCTCTCGTTTATTTAAAGGTTGGGAATGTAGAAAACAGAATGGCATTTCAGGATAGGAGTCCTGACATAATGAGTGAGCTGGCAGTAAATAAAAGACAAGATGAGAATCAATAGCTGGTGAAAGAGGGAAGGAACAGCGAAGGAAATGGGAGAATACAGAGAGGGGGAAAAAAAGGTAAAAACAACTCTCTGAGAAACTAAATTTGTAAGGGTTTGGGCTCAGCCCAAGGCTGAAAGAAAGCCATAGCACAGCTCTCAGTGATTTCACCACCCTCTGGATCAGGTTCCCTGTTCTTCTGCTCTGACTTCCTGCCCATCCTTCTGAAATAATCCACGAGATACCTTTGGAGAGTAAATCCTGGTTTTCCTCCTGAGCACAGCAAAGCTGGGCTGGGCAGGCTCAGCTCTGCCTAAGCTGGGCCTGGGCTCTCTGCTGGCAGGGCAGGTGCCTGGAGCAGGGCCCCTGTCCCCTGCTCAGTGCAGTTGCAATGAGCTGGAATGTTTGCAGTGAAAGCAAACACAGCAATGGAGTTAATTTTGGCAAACCACTAATGAGCAATACACCAGCCTCCTTTTTTTACCCTCATGACCAACCTCCTAACGTGCCTTCTCTTGCTTTATTGAAATCATTAACAACTAACCCGCTGTCCTCCTTTTGGAAAACACTTTCCTTCCAGATTCTGCTCCACGGGGATCTGAAAGAGCTTTTCCAATCAACAATTCATTGAATGAAGTCTCCAGAAATCTGCTGTTGTGTTCCCATCCTGAACTGACCTTGAGCTATTTAAACCTAGATGGATTTCAGTTCCATAGTCCCACCAGATCCTCCTTCCCCGCCCTCCACCTGGGATCAGAGAGGCTTTTCAGAGCATGTTAGAGGAGGGCTGCTAAATGATGCATTGAAAAGAGCTGCAGGGAAAAACAACTTTATCATCCTGTGGCTTGAGCAGAAGGGGATGGGGTTCCTCAGTGCTTTAAAAGATAATGAAAAATGAAAAAAAAACCACCAAAAACACCCAGGCAGAGAGCAGTGCAAAAAGGTGAATTAATACTTTTTGATGGATGAATAAAAATGGGTTCAACAGAGAGCAAGGTCCCGGGAGAGTCCCAGGCACTGCCTGTTCAGATTAATGCAAATTCCATGCTGGTATAACCTTTCCTTGGAGGATGAAAGGGTAAAAGGGTCCAGCTGCTGAGAGGATGTGCCAGGAAGGAACGTGGCAGTGAGGCTGTGGAGCAGCTACTGCTCAGAGTTTGGGTTCAGGGAGTGGAATTGCACAAGTTCCTGGGCTGGCTGAGGCTGTGGTGCAGTGAGAGGTCTCTGTGCTGGAATGGAGCATTTCTATCCTGGATTCTGCTGCAGGGGTTTGTGGCCATGGCTCCCGGCTGTGGGATCTCCTCAGAGCTGCTCAAAGACCCCAGTGCCAGGTCTGGGGTGCTGGGAGAGCTGCCAGGGAAGTGATGCCTTGGGATTTCAGCTTTTGTGTTTTTCAAACCCTGTATTGCTTTAGTGAATAACTCTACAACTCCTTACAGAGTATCAGCTGCCATTCTCCCCTTTCATTCAGACAAAATAGACACAAAATGTCTTTTATTCAGACAATTCCAGTCTGGCTAGGACTGGAACCCAAGGACACCTCACAGTCTCAAGCCCCAAAAAGAATAAACAGAAGTGAGTTGGAGGGAAGCAAACTGGGGGTAAATGACTTCATTACCTGAAGCTGTAATTGGAGGATTAACCCCTGACATGTAAATGGACCCAACTTATAATTGTGTGAAAAACTCAGTGACCATTGTCCATGCTGGGTGCAGCCTCTGGGAGGCTCTGACTGCCCAAGGTGGAGCTGCTTGAACAAACACCCATTNAAAGGAAAGGAAAGGAAAGGAAAGGAAAGGAAAGGAAAGGAAAGGAAAGGAATAGGGGCAAAACAGGACAAATCATCCTAGCAGCATCTCCCTCCCCTGCTGAGCCCTCCTCTATCCCCTCAGAAATGTGCAGCTACATCACTGTTTTCAGCGCATATGTCAGCACCTCTCAGTGGGGAAATTCTCCTTAATTCAGACATTTCTCAAGTGCTCATTTATCCACGACTTTGCCCTGCTGGAAAAACAACCAGCAGAGGAACAGATTCTGCTCCTGTACCACCGTGTGTCTGGAGCTGTTGGGAAATTCCAGGATTTTAATGCAAATATTCAAGGAAATCCTGAGGTAATGTGGCACCCTACCTCCAGGCCTGCAGGCGATGCTTTACATCGTTTTGAGTCGCTGTGTTTCTGCATTTGACAAATATTTATGTAATAAGATATTAAAAGCCAAAGGTAATAACTGCAAGGAATGATGAAAGCACAGTGCTGGGTACAGCCAGCCAAGCCAGGAATGCCATTATCAACCTGCTTCCTTATCCCCTTCCTAAAAACATGAGTATTTTAAATCTTCCTCAGTGGGTGTGAAAATCAGGGAGCCAACACATTGCCAGAGCTCGTGCACAGGCAGAGCTCCTCTCAGACAATCCAGCACGATTCCAGTGCAGCAGAATGAAATGTTATAAATCCCTGTGCAGCCCTGACAGCGCCTCTGAATCCCCTCCTGCCACAGCGTGCTTATTCCACAAAGCTTTGCCCACGTCCTCTGATTTATCTCCTGGCTCTGAAGCACTGCCTGCCCACAGTGTCACACCTGGAGTGGCTTTGTGGCCCCCTTCTTGTCACTTTGCTGGTGGGATTGGTGACAGTGCCTCTTTCCTGGCCCCCTCCTGGGTTTGGGGTGTCAGGTGTGTTCTAGCACAAAACATTTTTAAAAATCCAGTGAACGCCAAGCAGTGTTGTCCACACTGCCAAAAGGTTTTCTTGGGGTGGATCCAGGTGAATTTGTGAGGCTTTCCTGATTACAGTGNTCTGGGAGGCTCTGACTGCCCAAGGTGGAGCTGCTTGAACAAACACCCATTAATAAATACCCACTTTTATTCTCTTCATCTTGACTAGCCTGTGTTCTAGGTGGCCACTCTAAGGCATCAGAAGGAGTTCTGCAAATCTTTGGTCTGAGCCACTCTCACGAGCTCCACTGCACTCCCCCAAAACTGCTGCCCCTGCCAAAACTCTGCTGGGAGGGTGATTTAACCACAGAGCAGNATGTAATAAGATATTAAAAGCCAAAGGTAATAACTGCAAGGAATGATGAAAGCACAGTGCTGGGTATAGCCAGCCAAGCCAGGAATGCCATTATCAACCTGCTTCCTTATCCCCTTCCTGAAAACATGAGTATTTTAAATCTTCCTCAGTGGGTGTGAAAATCAGGGAGCCAACACATTGCCAGAGCTCCTCTCAGACAATCCAGCACGATTCCAGTGCAGCAGAATGAAATGTTATAAATCCCTGTGCAGCCCTGACAGCGCCTCTGAATCACCTCCTGCCACGGCGTGGTTATTCCACAAAGCTTTGCCCACGTCCTCTGATTTATCTCCTGGCTCTCAGGCACTGCCTGCCCACAGTGTCACACCTGGAGTGGCTTTGTGGCCCCCTTCTTGTCACTTTGCTGGTGGGATTGGTGACAGTGCCTCTTTCCTGGCTCCCTCCTGGGTTTGGGGTGTCAGGTGTGTTCTAGCACAAAACATTTTTAAAAATCCAGTGAATGCCAAGCAGTGTTGTCCACGCTGCCACAAGGTTTTCTTGGGCTGGAGCCAGGTGAATTTGTGAGGCTTTCCTGATTATAGTGTCCTTTAACCCCACGTGCTCAGGTGGGTTTTTGAGGGTTTCCTTCCATCATGTAATCCTTAAAAACGACACGCTCAGATAGGTTTTTGAGGCTTTCCTTCCATCATATTTCCTTCCTCAAACTCACACCCTGACCCCAGCCCAGCAGGACAGTCCTCACCACACGAGCTCACCTTACCCACAGAATCTTCTCTGCTCACTCCTGCAGACAATCCTCCACATTTTACCTCAGATTATCCTGAGCTGGAAGGGACCCTCCAGGATCATCCAGCCCAAGCCAGCAAGCAAGGGAAATGAGGTAAAGTGGAGTGCTTCTAACTCTTTCCAAGGTTATTTGAGAGATAATTACCCAATAACGAGGTGACACCTATATTATTTATATTTTTGACCCAATAATGACCACCCACGGCCTGCAATGTGGACATTTTCCATCAGTTAGAGAAAACCACCCAAACCCATGAAGAAGGAAGAAGAAGGTGAAGAAGAAGGACAAAGACAACACCCTAAACCCTCCACCTTGACTCACATGTGTTACTATACACTAAACCCCCAACATTTAAGTTTCTGGGATTCCAACACTGGCCCTGCACAGACAGCCCCAAATCCCACCCTGGGCATCCCTGGAGTGCTGTCCCAAAGCTCCTGGAGCTCTGGCAGCCTCGGGGCTGTGCCCATTCCCTGGGGAGCCTGGGCAGTGCCCAGCACCCTCTGGGGGAAGAACCTTTTCCTAAAATCCAGCCTGACCTGTCCCTGCTCACAGGGAGCAAAGATTAGAGCTGCCCCTCTGGATGAGCAGCAGACCCCAAACAGTTTCCCCTCAGCCTCCTCACCAACGCTCCCTTCCCTGTTTTCCCTCACGTTTTCCCCCCATAATTCCTTCTCCTGGCTCAGGACACCTCTCCCCTGCCAGACTGCAGCTCTGGGGTGCCCAAAAATCTCGGGGGGATGCCATGGGGACGCCCCAGGGAGGTGGCACCCCAGGGCTGGGGGAGGATGGAGGCATCAATCACGGAGCTGTTTCTAATCAGCTGCACCCCGGCTGGTGAGCAAATGGCACCTCATTTGCAAAGCTCTCGCTCAGCTCCCTCATTAGCATAAGTATTGTTTTCCATTATCCGCCGTGATTCACATTAAACTAATGGAAATTCATCTGTCATCGGGATGGATCTCGGCAAAGGGCAGCTCGGAATTCAATTAGGGGCTCTTTGCCCCTCTCCTCCTTATCCCACACTGGTTTGGGCTGGAAGGGACCTTGGAGACCTTCTGTGGGCAGGAACACCTTCCCTGGGATCAGCAAACCCAGGAGCAGCTCCCCATGGAAGCTGCCTGTTGGTGTGGTGTGAATCCTGCCTGATCTCCTGCAGGGGAAGCAGAATTCCCTCTATTTCTACATCAAATCTGAGCTCGTAGGAGTCAAGATGATAGGATGAGTAATTCTGTCTCCCAAGACAACTTGGGCTTTTACCAAGGCTCCTTGATTTATGGTAAATAGTGTCTTTTATCCTCACCATGACGCCATCATTTTAAGATCGTGGTTTGTCTGTTATTTGAAGTCCAGGGCTGTTTAAGGCCACTTTGGATTATTAGAAGGGAAGAGAGAAGTTCCAGGTCAACATCTAAGACAAGAAAAGAAGTGGCAGAGAGCTGAGCCCTTCCTGTCACAAACTGTGGCTGGATGTCTGGACATCCAGTTCCATGCAACATGCAGGAATCCGGTCCTGGAAAAACAAAATTATTGCACCAAATCCCCCTCAGTTTACACCACAACTCTCTTTGCTTTCTACAGGACAGTCCCATTTGCTGGGAGGTTGTTGTCCTGGTTCTCCTGGTGTTGTAGAACAAACCCTTTTTCTGCTCCAGGAAGAGGAATGCAAACCTTGTACTTTGTGCAATGCTGGAATCCTCCCAGGCAATATTTGCTGCTGAAATGCATTGATGCCTTGTTGAGGCTACCCAGAAACAGAGGCCAGATAAAATGAAGAGAATAAAAAGCAGTTCTATTTATTGAAGGGCCTTCAGGTACATTCAGGGCAGACAAAGCCCCCCAGGGGCTGCACCCAAAATGGACAATGGTCACGGGTTTGCACACTTGGATCACTTTGCTCCATTTGCACATTGGGGCTTCATCTTCCAATTCCAGCTCCAGGTCATGAAGTCATTGACCCCAAGTTTGCTGCCCCCAACTCCCTTTTGTTTCCATCTCTCAGGCCTGAGGCAGTGAGGTGTCCTTGATTGCCAGGCCTGGAGAGGAATTGTTGTGTCTGAGCAAACTGGGGAAGCAGCAGCTCCCACTGTGCGTGGGGTTTGGAGTTCTGCACTAAAGAGCTGCAGAATTACAGATAGATGGAAAACAGAAAAGCTCAAATCTCAAGACATCAGCATCATCAGGCCAGGCTGTGCTGCAGGGAAAAGGGGACAATTGTGGAGTTTCCTGATCCCTTGTGGGTGCTCTGAGCTGGGTGGGAGCTGAGAGGACAAACAGAGCCCACCAAGGGCTTTTCCCTGCCCGCAACTCCCCAGGGTGAGCCCTGCAGGGATCCCCTCCCACCACTGGCAGCTTGTGGCACTTGGGGAGATGTCACTTCCAAAGCCAAATGAGCAATGACACAGGGAGCAGCAGAAGGTAAATGGCTTTTAACAGGATAACGTGTCAGTTAAAGGCTGAATTATTTCCCTGCTGTCACTTCCCTTTACTTTGCTGCTCGTGTTATGGGCAGTTACTGACAGAGGCTGAGGGGAGGGATGCCCTTGGCCCTGGGACACGCTGATCCTGTTTGTGGTGGAGCAACAGGCAGCTGGAGCAGAAATCAACTTCCATTCTCTTTTTTTGGGGATCCAAACAAGTGACAAAGGATCTTTAAAATGCTTTGCATGAGTGCTAAATAAATAAATATAAAAATTAACCTCCTGGCCAATCAAAGGCAGCTGGAGCAGAAATCAACTTCTGTTGTTTTTTTGGTTTTTTTTGGATGCAAGCAAGTGACACAGGATCTTTAAAATGCCTTGCATGTGTGCTAAATAAATAA
Organism: Illadopsis cleaveri; assembly: GCA_013399915.1. NCBI lineage: Eukaryota > Metazoa > Chordata > Aves > Passeriformes > Timaliidae > Illadopsis > Illadopsis cleaveri. The sequence goes on along the minus strand of VXBB01028005.1, from coordinate 11,556 downwards.
ATTTAAAAATGAACCTCCTGGCCAATCACAGGCAGCTGGATTTAAACCAACTTCCATTCTTTTTTTT
>VXBB01028005.1:0-11288 GCA_013399915.1 Illadopsis cleaveri | reverse complement strand
CGAGGGTCTTCATCGCTGTCCTCTCCTTGAACTTGGGATTACACATGCGTATTAAGTTTGAGATTACATAACTATATACCATATACAGAAATCCGTACTACAAGCTCCAAATTAAGGCTATAAATCCACCCGCAATTAACATTTTCCTGGAGTTCCCCCAAAACTTTCCCTGTCTTTGAGCAAATTTAGCTACCTTATCTTAAACTCTTCCTCTTTCCTGCACATCTGTTAGAGAAGGGAGGGGGAGAGACTTCTCCCCCTTTTCCCTTGTCTTCATAAAGTTACAGTTTAACTTTTATTTTTAATATTGATTACTGTTTCAATATTGGCACGAATCATACTCATTTCTCACAGTGTGATCATTTCGTGTCCATCAGGCCACAGCTGGGGACTGGACCCCGTGGTGCCAGCAGCTGGATGGATCTGTCTGGTACCAAGGTAAGTGCTGCTGCTGTAGATCCTCCCTGAGATGTTGAGGGGAGATTTATGTGTGCCAGGCTCCATGAATTACCTGGGTGAGCCAGGACATGAAGGCAGGCGGTAAAAGCAGCGTCAGGTGCCATAAAACTGATGGAAACCAGAATGTTAAGGAAATTCTGGAAAATGAATGTGTTATTTATACTGTGGTCGTAGCGCTGGAAGAGCTGCACCTCCTCCACAGACTAATTGTTGTTAAGGAGCAGCAGAGGGGGAGAATTTATCTCTGGGTTCTGCAGAACCAGAACTTTCTGCTTTTTGCTGCCTGGCTCTGGTTGGAAATGTGCCCTTGTGGAAATGGCCCCGTGGTTCTGTTTGATTTCCTCCCTTCCAGATGTCTGGAGATCTGCAAATCAAGCCAGGCCTTTTCTGTGTCATCATCCTTGGTAGCAAAGGTACTGCAGGGCAAAATGGGCTTTTATCTGCACTTCCAAGGTTTTGCTGAGATTTAGGAGGCTCCTTACTGCTCTCCTATATTTGAGCAAACTCTGAAGTGGCAGTGAGTTAAAGGCACTAAAATCAGTCAGTATTTCCTTCAAGCTTTAGTGGATTTTATTTGGAGTTAGACTAGGTAATGATGGCTCTGTTCTTACCCAGTTTAGTACTCAAATCTTTCATCCTTTCTTTTAAAAGCCTTTGTGGGAGGTGAGCGAGAAAAAGCTCAGTGAATGAGTCTTATTGTGTTGGAAAGCCATTTAAAAACGCTTGGAGGGTGTTTCTTGTGCCTGTCCACTAAGAACCAAAGATTCCTGAGCTTCAGAGTCCAGCTCAGGAACCAGAATCAAACAGGAGGCATTCAGAGATATTTCAAACGCTTGGAATATGGCAGAAGTCTTTTTAAGTTCAGTAGCAAACACATGGAAAAGCAGATGGTTTCTTTGTGACAGAACCCTGAACATAACAGGAAAATAGAATATGCTCCCCTCCCTCCCTGAGCTGGAGAAAAGGATCTTTAAAATGCCTTGCATGTGTGCTAAATAAATAAATTTAAAAATGAACCTCCTGGCCAATCACAGTTTAGCTACCCTGCAATTAAACAAATCCACAAACCGGCAACACATTTACATCTCATTAAGGGGAGGCACATGCAGCAACGGCATGAAAATTTAGAAATTAGACACAATTAGCACGTTGGCTGGAGGCAGGAAGGGGGAGCGCTGTGGAGGGAGGTTTTTAAGAGAACTTTGATGGTTCCTTAATTGGCTGCTGCCTCCCCAGCCCCACCCAGCCTTGCCGGGGAAATGAATTTCCCAGACAGGGCTGGATGGTGCTCTGCCTGTGTCTGCAGGATGGAGCAGGAGCTGTGGGATGTGCCAGGGAGCTGCGGGTGTCACCCGGGGTGTCACCTCTGCTGGCACTTCCATGGGGGTGGCAGGGATGTGACCCCAGTGCTCTGCAGCTGCCTCCATTCCTGTGTTCCCGTTTTTTGAAGGCAATTCCAGAGCAACTCTTCCCTTTCCGGGATGCCTTTCCATGCCTTTGGTGGCTGGAGCACTTGGCTGACACCTGTACTGAGGATTTTTTGGCTTTTCACAGCATCCTCCCTCTTTTTTTGCCTCTAGAAGTTCCCCAGCTCTCTATATTTCTTATAGACATTTTATGTGTCTAGAAATATATCTCACCTCCCTATTTTTTAGCAGATTCCAGGTCCCTTTCCCCTGAGGTGGTTTTGTTCCTCACAAACAGATCTGAATATGTGAGTGGGTGTGAATCCTTGAACAGGGGCAGGTATTAATGTAAATAACAATTGCTTAGTTAGGAACAGTAATTGCAGATAATTATCACTTCTGGGAGCAGGGCCTGGCCTTTCCTGGGGAGGGGTTAAACCTCGGGATTCTGGAGCTTTCCACAATAATACCAATGAGCTGTGAGGCTGTTGGTGGCAATGCCCACTGGAAGTGTTAAAAAATGAACCCACCATGATTTCCAAAGGGAGCAGTGGCACAGGAGGGATGTTCTTTGGGGGGTTTGCTGCTGGTGGAGTTTTTTGGTTTGGGTTTTTTTTTTAGCCTCCTCCACTGAGGCAGAGATGGATACACTGCCCGTGGATGCTGATCCTTGCTCTGCCTGCCTTTCTGCATTTTTTTCCATTTCCTAAATCACCACAGGGGTGGGTGGTCCAGACCAGCCCAACTGGAAGGCTGCTGGGAATAACATCAGCTCACTCCAGGGAACCCAAAGGGGTGAGGGATGGAGAAAAGGCTGTCCCTGCCAATCACCAGGGCCCCTCTGTCCAGGTATTTAATGGCCCTATTAAATATAGCAAGTGTAAATCTCACAAATTGCCTTGAAAAGGATTCAGCCGCTTCAAAAATGGAGCAATATTTTGGATATATGACTTGTGCCTCAGAGCCATAAATAAAAAGGTAGTATATCCTCAAGTTATAGGCAAGTGCTACTGAGGTGTTTGTATTTTTTGGAAGGTTTCTGGCTTTCCCTTCTGAAACATCCTGGCCTTTCCCAGAGTTTTCATGGCTTCAAAAGCAAAAACCAAAGTGGTAAAATGGAAATGAGTTAAGTCAGGAATGAACAGAAAGTCCCGCAGCTGATTTATTCACTGCTAAAATACAACCTATACTAGGCTGGAGGTTTATCCCTCCTCAAGGGCTTCTGGTTGGGGTTTTATCCCCCTTAAATTCCAGCTGTGGAATCCCCTGGAGCTGTCACTCTGCAGGGCACTGGGACACTGAGGAGAGGCTTTATTGCTAACACAGAATTGATGAACTGGTGAATTGATTAGGAATTAATGACTCTGTGTCGGGAGACTGCTGCTGCTGAGGGTCTGGAGGGGATTTACATCCTGCTGCCCATGAAGCACTGTGCTGCCAGGAATTCAGGGGCTGCAGGAATTCAGGAATTCAGGGGCTGTGCTGCCAAGAATTCAGGGATTAGGCTGTCAGGAGTTCAGGGATTGGGCTGTCAGGAATTTGGGAATTCAGAGGCTGTACTGTCAGGAATTCAGGGGCAGGCTGTTCTGTCAGGAATTCAGGAATTCAGGGGCTGTTCTGTCAGGAATTCAGGGGTTCAGGGGCTGTGTGTGCAGCAGGGAGTGAGTTCAGAGCTGCAGCTCCCACAGCATCCATCACCACTGACAGGGGGCTCAGCAGTGTCTGACTCCTGAGCTGGGCTCAGTCTGGCCATGAATAACTGATGTGGGTGAGGTGTGTGGTTATAAATGTGCTTTTCCTGAAGTGCAGGGGTCACTGAGGGGCTACAACAGCTCCCCAAACCCCTCTTTAGTTATTCCTGCCATATTCCCTGCAGCTCTTTTTCCCTGGAGCACACAGCAGGATCACACAGCTGAGGGAAAGGTGCAAAACTGGCCAAAAATTCAGCCTGGCCTGACAGCACTGGGTAAAACACTTCTGTGTAAAAACGTTCTTGTCCATCAAGAAAACTTTTTAGGAAGAGTTAATCCAGGTGGTGCTTCAGGATGTGGATTCTGCTTTTGCCTGATGGCTGGGCTTGGTTTATTTTGAATTTTATGTGAAGATGTTCTAGGAAGGGTTAATCCAGGTGGTGCTTCAGGACGTGGTTTTTTGTTCTGCCTGATGTCTGGGCTTGTTTTATTTGGAGTTTTAGATGAAGATGTTCTAGGAAGGGTTAATCCAGGCGGTGCTTCAGGATGTGTTTTTTTGTTCTGCCTGATATCTGGGCTTGTTTTATTTGGAGTTTTAGATGAAGATGTTCTAGGAAGGGTTAATCCAGGTGGTGCTTCAGGATGTGGATTCTACTTTTGCCTGATGATTGAGCTTGTTTTATTTTGAATTTTATATGAAGATGCTCTAGGAAGGGTTAATCCAGGTGATTCTTGAGGATGTCTCTTTTTGTTCTGGCTGATGACTGGGCTTGTTTCATTTTAAGCTCTATATGAGCATATTCTAGGAGGAGTTAATGCAGGTGGTGCTTCAGAACATGGCTTTTCCTTCTGGCTGATGGCTGGGCTTGTTTTATTCCAAGTTTTATATGAAGATGTCTTGCCCCAGCAATGAGAGTGGGCTGCAGCTGCTCCTCTCGTGCCAGTCCAGGCCCTGAACACGGATCACAAAGTGCCAGCAATGAGTGCTGATTCCTGAGCTCAGGAATAATTCATACAAACGTCTCCCAGCTTAGCCAAGAGAAGCAATTTCAGCTGGAACAGTGTACAATCCATTTTTCCCTGGCAGAGAAGAAAGGGAAGGGTGCCTGCTATCACTCTGATTTTATATTTTTTTTTGCAAACGCTCAGACACAGCGATGATGTGTGGAAAGATGGAATCTAAAGATAGATATGAAGGGGATAAATCAAAAAACTCAGGTGTAGTCACACTCAGGCTCCATGGAAACTGCTGGCAGCCATCACTTCCTGATGGGGCAAAGCAGGTTTCACACAAGCACATTTGGGTAAATCTAAGGACGAGGTCAGGCTTTAATCTTTGGGTTCAGGTGTCACAGCACAAGTTCTCTATAAACCTCTGTTCCTGCTTCTGGCAGCAGTGGGGATTGCTGAACATGGATCTATTTAAACAAACTGGAATGGGAGCATTTCCTTGGGTTTTTGGGTTTTTTTCTGAGCTCTCCAGTGCCTGGCTTTTAGGAAGAAAGCAGCAATTACCTCCTTGCCACCTTCTTTTTTTCGTGTGGTGAAACAACTGCTATGGAGTGGATCCAACTAGGTGTAATTCTCTTGTGGATTTCATCTTTAACTTATTTGCAATAATTGCCTGAGCAAGCCAGAATTTATCTGGAAGGCCCTGGCTTAGATAAACTCCTGCTGTGCTGGGTGCAATTTTGTCAGGAGTGGGGGAGGCATTGTGAGAACAACAAATTAAAACTAATCTCATCTCCTGAACTATTTCATTCCACAAACTCAATTTATTATGCCGGGCTGCCCTTCTGCAGCACGTGTGAGCTGCTGAGGCAGAGCCAGGGCTGTGCAGAGGGAAGAATCAACAGAACAAATCAACAACACAAATTTACTGCGTGAGGAAACAACCACCTCATGTCATCTACTGCTGTGGGAGACTGGAAGGCTTCCCTGGCCCTGCTGACACTCGGCACGTGCAGGAAAAAAAGGCTTTTCCTGTAAATTGGGGTCCTTGTGGAATGTTCTAACCCAAGGATTTCTGAAATTCCCTCATTCCCACACCTCAGGTTGAGTGGGAAGTTGCCAAAGTGTTTGGATGGAGTTTGGATCCTTTTGTACAGCAAATGTCCAAGAGCTTGTAACTCTGGAATTCCTCCTCTGCTTGTTTGTGGAATTTCTCCATGAAGATGTAAAGGACACAGGGAATTTGTGCACATGGTGCTTGTTCACCCCTGGTTTGTGTGTCTGGGCGTCTCTTTTGAAATGTCTCTATTGTAAAACTGCTCCTTTAATTGATCCCAGAGCTTTGCTGCCTTGGGTAACTCAGAAAACAAAGATCCATCAAAGCCTATGATCCCTTTCCCTCCCAAATTCTATGAACCAGGTCTCTCCAAAGATGGTTTGGGATGCATAGAGGTTTTTTCTGCTTCCTTTTCTCTCCCAGTCTGGGCAGAGGTGAGGGATTCTGTCTGGTGAGAGCTCTGGGAGCTGCTGTGGAACAAAAGGGGAATAAATTCCCTGCTGGAATCCAGCAGCCCCTCCAATCAATGCTCTTCCCAATTAATTCCTCTGTATGAGCAGGACTCCTGAAAACGCTGTGCTGCCGTTAGCTCTGGCTTTAATTTATTTTGAAGAATGTGTAATTATCAAGCTGTGAGCAAATTGCCATTGCTTTCACCTGGCTCCTTTCAGGACTCATTGGCATTCAGAGGAGCCACAGATTAATGAGCAGAGCAGCAGAGGACAGGGATGAGCCAGGGCAGATTCAGACCATGAGCTGCATGAGGCAGCAAGGCCTTGGGAGAGGGAGAGCAGGCCCTGGGCTGCAAATCTTCCTTTCTTAGTGGAGAAAAACAATCAAAATCCACAATTCTAGTGGGCCAAGGACATTCAGCGTCTCGTGCAGTGCAGCAATGAATGGGAAAGGTGGAGCTTTTTCAAAAATATCCAAGGTTTCTTCTCTGAGCCCTTTTTAGTGTCCCTTTTGGCTTTTCCCATACATCTGGGACAAACAGGAGCTGCTGGCAGCCTTGTGTGTCCTCCTGTGCCACGATGAGCTGGGCCTCTGCAGGTCTCTGTGTTGAGCTCATTCTGAATTCCCACTTTTCGAGGTTTACACGTGGCTGTGGTGAAGCTTTCTTTGATTTTCTGAAATTAGATTCAGAGCCAGGTGAGGGATGCTGAGATGATGGATTTTGTTCCTCTCCAGTAGGAAAATTTTGCATTTTTCCCTAAGTTTTTGGTCACTCTCAACCTTTTAATTTTGCCTTTATTACAATGGCAATGACAGTGAGTGACACCTGCACATCAGAGGTGGATTTTGNTCAGCCCTGCAGTGAGCCTGGATGGCCCATGAACAGCAGATATCCCCTGGGGGGAGGATGGGTCCTGGAAGGGATAAAGAACTCTGCCCCAGCTGGTTTAGCAGCTGGTGATATAACACACACTGCTGGTTACATCCTGCATTGCAGCCTAAGACAGATCTGCAGGAGCTGGGATAAACAAAAACCTTTTTCTTCTGGGGAGCAGGGCAGTGTCACTCCAAACACAAGGCACTGATGGAGAACAAGCAGGAGAGATGTTGGATCCCTCCTGCCTGGTGCCCTTCACCCAGGATCAGCTCAGGTGTCACTCACTGAGCACAGGGAGGTTCAGCCCCTGGGCTGGTTTGCTGCCCGCAGCAGCGCTGGCTGTGACGCTGATGGGATGTGATGGCCCCGAACTGCCAGCAGACACAGAGCTCCAAACGCTCCTTTAGGGCTCACTGAGCAGGGAACTCTCCCTGGGAAGCTCAGGGCACCATCAAGCAAGGCTGGACTACAACTGATATTGTAGAGGGGGAAAAAAAAAAAAAAAAATCACATATTCGTCTTTGTATAGTCGCACATTCCAATTTTTTTTTACTTCGTTTTGGGTGTCTTGAGGTTGTTCATTAGTTTAGGGGGCGAGCAGGATTTTTGGTTTTGCTTCTTCTAAACATCTTTGGGCTAAACTGCAGAAGCACTGAGAATGTCAAGATTTGACATTTTTTGCCAGAATTTGGAGCCGTGTGGGATTTAACTGTGACCCCTGTAACTTGGGGACTTTAGAGCTTCCTATTCCTGCAAGAGTTAAGAATTGTGTGCTGAAATAATCAGGTTCTGATTTAAGAGCCCTCTGGGCTGAGCCAGCTGTAAGCTGATACCACGAGGAGCAGGATATCAGCTCCGAAAGGGGGACAAACACTTTATTCCATTGAGTTTGCTGGGAAGGAGAAAAAAGAAAAGCATGGCATGTGAGCCCAGCAGCTTCTTAAAACCCTGCTACAATCCATTTAACAAATTGTTTCTCCTCTATCTTCACCCTGGTTGTTCTTATTATTATGCCTGTTATCTGATGGTTATTTAATCTATATTTTGTAATTACTTCCCTTCTGTCTTTCACTCCAACATACATTCATTTTCTTGTTGCACTAATGCAGTGACCTACATTATCCGAGCTGTAAAAGTCAATTATGCTGCCTGTGATTTTTCAAGTGGTGTTTAGCAAATGGGTTTGTGTACTACCCACCCGTTACCTGGCTCCTTTACAAAAGCCACGTTTTCCCAGGCACCTTTTAAAAGCATCTCTGGAAATACAGCAGATTTTTTTTTTTTTTTTTCCCCAGAATCTGGATGCAAATTGTACTGGGAAGGAACAGGGAATGTGCTGCCCGCTCCTGGGGACAATATGGAGCATGAAATCAGATGTTTCTCACTGTGGATTGGGAATTTATTGTCCCAAACTACCGTGCAGTTTGCAAACTCTATTTGAGCCTGTGGATTTTGCATCTCTGGCGTTTTAATACCAGGCTTTGAGGTAAAACCATGTTTGTGGCGTTAAAGGGATCACAAAATCATCCGTACCCAAAACCATCCATACCCAACACTTCCAGGGGATGGCTGGGTGGGGACTGTTGGTTTTTTTTTTTTTAACAAAGCCTCTCTCATTAATGCCTGGAGTTTTCCTGCATAAAGATCCTCACCCTGCAGCCTTTCCCAGGTTTCCTGGTACAGGATTGGCATGTGAGCACGTTACAGATGAAGTTTGGAGCCAGTGTGGTGCTGTTGTACATCCCAACGACACAAGACTTTGGTTTTAGAAGGTTTAAAATGACTTTTTAGTTTTTGGGATGTGTTTCTTTCATATACTATTTTACACAGACCAGTTTGATTGGTGACACAAAGAAAAACTTCTTTAATTACATTGGTCAGATGAGAGGGATATCAAGAAGAAGTCCCTCCTAGGAAAAGGAATGTAAATATAGGTACAATTACAAAAACACTTCTTTTGTTTACAGAAAATTCTCTGGGATAAGAATTTCAGAAAACCAAAACACCTCCGGCAGGAACCAGGGCTACACCTCTGTTAACTCCAGGCCTGTGCTAATTTTGTAGTGGAGGAAAGGGAGGAATCAGAGGGAATTTGATGGAGAGAAGTGCAATCATCCCAAAACTCTGCCTCTCCCCTGGTGTGGAGGCTGATTGCTTTATTATCCCCCATCACAGCAGGGCTCAGGGCAGCAGCCTCAAAGACTGCAAAACCTGCAATTTTTGGGGTGATGCTTGTGAGGATTTCCTATTTTTATAGTTAAAGTTAGAAAAATTCTGAGGAGAATTGTCCTTCTCTCATTCTTTGGGTTTTTTCCCCCCACTCCTACCTCTTTATTCACTATCTATACATGCAAAAAAATTAAAATTCAAGCAGTTTCCTGCAAGCAGGAACTTCTGTGCTGTTCAACAAGTGCTCTGGTGAGCATTTCCTGATTTAAATGTGTGGCATCTTTTTCCCCTCAGGGATTTGGGGATGGATCCAGTTGTGCCACTGTCATTTCCAACAGCACATTTGAGCCCAGCCTAAGTAGCAACTGATTTAGTTTGGCTTTTGTTCCCCCTCACAATCCCTCCTGTTAAAAGCAGCTGTTGCTCCTTCATTTAAGGCAGAGGAAAATTAAATGGCTCGCCCGAGGTCATGAGCAGAACTGGGAACAGAATTTCTTGCAAGTCTGAGCTCAGTGATTTAACTGCAAGCTGAGAGCTAAAGGTGAACATTTGCTCCGAATTTTGGGGGTTTTTTGGGGGGTGGGTGTGGGGTCTGAGATTGCTGAGGCATCATTCCAGGTGGTGGGTCATGAGCTGGGTTCCACCTGGTTATGTTTTTTATGTATTTTATGATACCTGGTTTTTTGTTGGGTTTTTTTTTTTCATTATAGCATTTTCCGGGGTGTTTTGCAAACATGATTAATTTCGGAAGTTACAAATGAATATCAGAATAACCAGGAGGCCCCTGTGAAATCTTGAGTATAGCTGGGGAGTAAAAAAATAAATAAGGACATTTCAGAGTCATTTTTGAGCTTGTGCTTTCCCTTGTAGCCCTGGCAGTGCAGGAATGTGTGCCTGGGGCCAGGGAGCTGCAGACAGCAAGGAGCAGGATTTAATAGCTCAGTTGTAAATGTGAGAGCATCTTGTCCCTGCCTTTGCACAGCTTGGTTTGGAGGCCTGGAAATGTCTGAATTCTGATCTGTGCTCACTGGGAGGTGTTCAGCAATCACATCTCAGCGCTGTAAGCCCAGCTGGGGAGATAAACCTGAACAGGAGATAATGCTACGGGGAAAAAAAAAATAAAATAAATCTCTGTTTTAAGAACCATCAGAGAAAATTTGATTTCCACCAGGCCGGTGTTTATAGACTGGTATTCTCTCCTCTCCAGGAAGCCAATCTGAGCTTTCACGGGGCTCCTGCTGGAAGAAATCAAACAGCCAATTCCTGCAAGGCTTGTGGTGGCTGAAGGGCAGGTGAGGATGTGGCTACTCATGCTCCTGGGAGGGGTGTTGCCAGGGTTGCCCTATAGAGAGAGTTGGGTCGAAGCAAACGCAGGTCCAACCAGTATGGTCACCACTACGTTCCTCCTTTATTTCGTCTAAAATGGCAGCTTATATACATTTCTATATAGTTTACAAAGTCAGCAGCTTTTTCATTGGCACACAGCAGAGAGAAGAATGCAAACACACACTAATTAACTTGTCCTTAAGGTGGCTAACACATGCTTACTAGCAACTCCACCCAGTGACCTTCAAAACCCCATTATCTTTCCCTGACACCTTAATATCTAATTTCAACTGCGCCACAACTTCACCAAGTAATTTTAACTGTGTCACAGGCTTTACAGGCCTCAGGTCAGGCCTCAGGAAGGCCTCAGCTCGGGTAACTCAGGTCTGGGCAGCTCATCCCTAAGAAAATCTGCTACAGAGGGGGAGATGGGAGAAGTGGCNAGACAGGGAATTCCCACCCTGTGCTGACTGCCAGGAAGGCAAATCCTCGTTTTTGAGAGTGGAATCCTTTGATGCCCTTGACCTGCAGGGAATTCTCTCCCAGCAGCCCTGCCCATGGCCCCGGGAAATATTTAATTATGGATCTGTGCAAGGGCTGTCAGCTGATTTTGGGAGTTTCCTGAAAGTGGAAATTTGGAAGTTTGCTGAAGTGGAAGTTTCCAAGCCACACCTGAGGGAAGCATCCTTCAGTGTGAGAGATTTGGTACTTTAGTAGTCTTAACTTAACTTAAAAGCAGTCTTTTTAGTTAGTCTTTTTAGTCTCAGTTCTTTTTACCTGAGATTAATTTTTCAGGGGAAAAGTGCCCAGTGGCCCAGCAGAATAATTATTTTCTCCAAATCCTCTCATATAAAAGGAAGGGGAAAACTCAGTATCTTGCAGCAGCAGAAAGATGCCTA
>VXBB01027979.1:0-10264 GCA_013399915.1 Illadopsis cleaveri | reverse complement strand
CAGCTCTGTTGGCCTTCTCTGGATTTTGTCAAGCAGGTCAATGTCTTTCTTGTCATGAGGTGCCCAACACTGACACCAGAATTCATGCTGATGGCCTCAACATGTTGCACTGAACACTGTGGAGAATGGAATGGTTTGAATGCACACTGTACAAGCCAAGGTGTGTCCAAAAATCTCGCAATTTGTAGCCTTCCCTTGGTAATGCAAAAACCATTTTGAAGAAAAATAACTTGTGTTGTAAGCTGGTATCTGTGGATGACAAGAAACATCAAAGGCAGTCTAATGCAGAGTGGATTAGTGTAGACACCACCAATGTAGGAGCAGAACATTGAAGGTGACCTGTAAGTCCACGTAAGGCCTTCATTTTGCATCTACCTGTGTAGATGATGGCAAGATACCCAATCAAATCACAGTTTTCAGTTCTATATCATAAACTACATAGGTGTTTCCTAATGTACTAACTTAATGCTATGCCTCTTCTAGCTTGTTGTTTTCAAGACATCTAATTTAGGAGTGAGAAGATGAGTGTGGAATTACTCTGAAGTTTTCTGTGTATGATGGGGATGACACAGACAGTCCCTAACTTCTACCTCTTTTCAGTGACTTGGGTATTTTTAAATGAAAAAACTTCATGGAGTTCACACATCTCAGAACATATTTGTTTTGCATACACAGCAGTGTAAGTGCAGTTAGTTATATTTATTAGATTAGATTAGATTAATTTTATTAGTATAGTATACATACAGCACACCAGATCAGTTACAATTTTTTCTTCTGATGAAAAACAGGGACAGGAAAGGCATCGTAAGAGGAAAAAAAAGGGCAAAATTGAATGGTTGTTACAAGGGTCAGGATTCAGTCTGTGACATGGTAAGGAACGGAAGCACCAGTTCTGGGCTTTTATACTTCTTCACAAATTATTTTGCTTTGCCTGCAGCCCATGAAACTGCAAGTCACCAACCTGTGATCCTTTACCCGAGAGCCCCAAGGGCCTAGGGGCTGCTACTTTTTCCAAAGTTTAACTTATGACAGTTCCTCCTTCATCTTGCTCCCATCTGAAACTATTTAATTTTTCTAAATAACACTTAAAAGACTGTGTTTTCTAAATTTAACTCTTACTTGCCTTTGTTCTCTAATACAATGTAAAGCATGGGTACTTTGACACTTAAAAATGGTCTGTAGAGGACTACATCATCTGAAGATACCATCGGGCTAATGATCCCTGAGCCTCTGCAATGTAAGACCCAGTTTTCAACTGTTTATGACCCTGCCAGATACATTTGGATTTATCTTTTCTCTGTGAAGTGAGTTCCATTTTATTTCCTCGCCCGGGATGTGAGATGAGTTGTCTGTTTGCATCTGGAAATCTTAATCAGTCCAGTCACCTTTCATAAAAGAACAAAGAAAACTGTTTTAACAAATGAGAAATATGAAGGAAGTATTATAACTGGCATCCCTTGGCTCACAGAAGCAGCTATTACCTCCTCCTGCAGGTCCTCCCACAGCTGTAACCCCTGCCAACTCTTGTCTAACTTGGCTTGTAGTCAGTACTGTGATACTCAATTGCTTTGAATCAGTGTTGATGACTGAGATAAGGCAAACAACATGAAATGCTGGATATTAAAGATAGGAGTTCTTTTGGTATGTACTTGCCAAATATTGCTGATGCACCTGTTTTCTGTTCAGAGTGGGAAGACAGTCAAAAAGGAAGTGGCTAGCTTTGAAAGAGAAGCAGTGCTTTCAATTTCTGAAAATAGCCCAGATACAGAACTGGGTAATAAGAGTATATTACTGAGTGTGTTTGAAATGCACTTGGGCATTTTTCCTCTGTCATATACAAATAGTATATGAAATGTTTTCAGAGAATAAATTCATTTTCATGAGCCTGGAGTGCTTCTTATCTACATCTACCACTGGCAGACCCAAGACACTGCTTGGTGACAATTGGCAAAGGTTTGCTAAAAAGCCTGTGGTGAAATCCATCGTGTGAACTGCTCTTTTTCCCGATTTTCACTGCAGTTCTCACACAGATATAATGGAGAAGACTCAAGATGCTATTGCACACAAGCTAACATTCTCTGGCATACAGATTTTCTAGGCAACATATTAATTTTCTCAGTACTCAACAGGAGCACTGGCAGAAACTGCACTGCAGGTGGGGAAATTATAACAGGTCAGAAACTTGTAGGTGCGTTACAGACTAGAGGAAACCTTGGTCACTGGTAAAAGAAACCTCCATTAGAACATGAAAGTCTGCAATATCCTAGGATGTTAGGGATGAGGAAAAAAGCATTCAGCGTGTGACACATCTGCTCTTCTTTGCTGGCCAAATCCAGTTAGATGATACACAAAAGTGTCTTATAATGAAGTGAACAAAGATTTTCCACACCTATAAGGGTGGTAACCCTGGAGCTATGAAAGAAAAAAAAAGAATCTCTTAGAAACCACAGAACACTTGTTAGTACTTTAAAAGATTCTACAAGCGAGGAGAAAAGGTTTTTATGTTGGCTAGTTGAAAGAGAAAATAGAACTTACTAAGAAGTACGGTGTGATGATTTTTTTTTACCATTTTTTTTTCTTTTCAGTTTGACCATGAGTCCTTCTGAGCAAAGCAGAATCTTTGCAACCTGTAATTCTCGTTATAGGGGTAAAAAAGATCATGAAATCTGTGGAACTTGTACTAGAAAAGGACTCTTGATTCATTCCCACACATGTATACCTACACTCCAGTACATAATGGAATCACAGCATTTTATCTGTAGGTAAATACAGAGGTATAAACTAAATGTTTCTTCTGCCTTACAAAGCAAAAAGAGTTATAAAGACTCTGGCAGGCAGACAGCCTGGTGCTGAGATTTCAAGTCTGCTAAGCAAGCAAGTTCCTGAGCCTCTACACAGCACATGAGAACCCTGTTAGGAAGGGATTGAGAAGGAGAAAGGACAAATCCCCAGAGACAGCATTTGAATCATTAAAACTGTTGATCAAGCATACCATTCACAGGGTAATGTCAGCACCATGGGACCAGAAGAAGGAAAGCAATGCTGGTGGTACTGCTGATCTTCCACTGCAGCTATTGAGCTTTGCTAAGTAGGTCCAAAGAAGATTAACACTTTAAAATTTTGAGTCTCTTGTAAAACCTTGTCTTTCCCTCTGAGTTAAAATACTACACAATTTGATATGATAATAAAAATTAATTCCACATATGGAATTTTAAAATAGGAATCTGTTTTCAAAAACACAAGCTGCATCTGGACATGCTGCATGTATAAAATTAAATGCATGGCTTTGAAAAAAAAATCAATTTAGAACAGAGATATCTCTAAAGTTGAAGCACCAGGTTTTGTTTTGTTTGGGGCCATCTAGGCTGCAGACTCTGCCATCTGAGGATTCCTCTAGTGGGGCCAAATTTGGGATGAGTTTTCTTTGTCGATACAGATATTTGAATGCTATTCCCTGGCTACGTTCTTATTTCTGAAAGGTAGAAAAATACCAGGAACATCAGAAAGCATTCATCACCATGCCTTTGGGATGTGCCTGCAGTACCACTTTCAGTTGCCAGCTACTAAAAGGAATGAACTTACACTTTCAAAGATCTTCTGTGTGCTTGACCCAGCTCTCAGATTGTTCTTCAGTGGAGGGTGTTTTGCTAAAAACTGCTAGAAATGAAGAGAGCAAAGATGAAATTCTCCCACCTGCATCATCCCACAGGCCACATTTCCCCATTCCTGATGCTGAGTGGTATCCCCAGCTTGGCCCTGAACTCTATCTGCCTATGTTATGCTAGCAAGACAGCAGGTATTCCTGGAATAAAGAGAAAAAAGCTGGAAACAGCTCTTATCTGTGACCTGGAATGAGGTTTGAATGTGGGGCTTTTTTCACATGCATAAGAAACAACAGAATTAATAGGTGAGGTTTTTAAATTATATTTGAATTCTTCAAATCTGGGATACTTTCAAGACTTCTGTAGCACTGCTAAGGTGTGAGATCAAATGCAAGCTGGGTATTTGGGGACGGTAACGATCAGCAGGCAACAACTCATTTTGGAACCATAAGAAAATCTCACAGAGAGACGGATTGATGATCCCTATAGATCAACCCCTTGATATCAACAAGGCAAGACGGACCCACATTATCTAAGGATTCAAATTCCTCAGATGTCCAATGACACTGATTATATGGGGTGTGGAATGCTCAGATTTTGACTCAAATTCATCTTTTCCCTGTAGATTTCTAACTTTAACATGTGAATTTCATCTGTGTTACTACCTCGATCCCTCACACCTGTTTTTTTAAGACAGTCATTTGAAAAAGAAAAAGCTATTTTTATAGAAATCTGAAACATTAGATGTTCAGAGAACTGATTGTTGTAGCTAAAATAGAACTAAAGTAAAATCAAATATTCTCTCACTTAACAAGCACACTGATTAAAAAAATCACTTGCAAAGGTTTTTAACATAAAAGGCTACAAAAGCTTAAAAAACTTGTCAACTTTTGAGAAACACAGTCTCTTCTGAGCCTTGAGTGGCTTCTCCTCTGAGCCTTGAGAGACTACTGAGCACTGTGTATTTTACCAAGAGACATGACCAGCATAGCATGTTATCAGGATTAGCAGATTTCTTTATAAGGACATTATAGCCCATGTGGATCATGCCAACCTCTCCCTCTGCCATGTCTTTATTTGCTAGTGGGCTGAATTATTCACTGTTTACAATCTGAGTGGTCACAAGCCTGTTCAAAGAAATGAAAAAGCGGATCTAGTGAGACTAGTGCAGGGAAAATGAGGGACAAGATTTAGTCCATGAGACATGGAGGGAGGCACTTGCAGATTCTTGGAGTTTGTTGTGATAAACAATCCCTGCTATTACAGCAGAATAATCTTTAATAATTATTATATCTACTTAATAGCTACACTGAGTACAAAAGGTGAAAGAAAAAGTGAAATAGAAAAAGCTGAACAAGTTTAATGCTCTCCGTACCTGTAAGTGATGGTTAGCATCAAGATATTACTCCAGAAAATCCCCTCAAAACTGCATGTTATTTCAACTGGGAAGATTTTTTTTACAATTATGCTTCATTGATGGAACTAGCAGGGTCAGAGGAGGTAGCATGAAAGATGAGAAACAAGCATATGTGGCAATCTCCAGGAAACAATTTACATGCACAAAGCAAAATGTTTCCAAAACTAAGAGCTGTGCAAGCTTGACAAACAAGTATGTAAGCACAGTTGTTCTGAAAGCTGGGCTGCCTCAAACAGACAGGCACCCATCAAACCAGAATAGGGGCTTTTGTGCTGGTAAAGGTCAGAATTTGGGCTGCTATGGACACTGGTGGAGGGGAGAACATGGGATACTATCTTTCAGGCTGGGGCCACATCCAGTTGCAAATTTTGGTGAATCTCCATGTAGGGAGGCATTAAAAGCTGTAGAATGCACTGGGATTAAACAGTGCATGACAGTGGTGCATGTAGCTGCCTTCAACGCTCACAGCCTCCAGAACAGTCTGCAATGCCATGGGCGCGCTTTTCCTGAGCAGGAGTAATGTTCAAAAAGGATTGAAAATTTAAAATGAAAAAAACCTGTTTTCAAGCAGTCTAAACTCATAAATTATTATTGTGTAAAAGGGCAGTAAGAGTAGGTGTTCACCTGTCAGTTTGGTCTATTGAAGACAAGAACCTATCTCTGCTCTTCCATGCACTGACTTTAAAAAAAAAAAAAAACTACATGGAAAAAAAAGACACCAACAAAAAACACAACATCTTTGCTACAGAGACATTTTTAACAAGTATTCCAGAAAGAGCACCAGCTATCAAAAAGGCTGCCAGGACCAGAAGGAGCCATCAATCGAACAAGTTTACATTTCAAAGTTTTTCGAGAACAGTGAAAACGTCTTTACCCTTCTTGATGGGAAAACTACAGTGCTATAGGAAAGTAGCTATTTGCTGCTTCTTACTGAAACACATTTATCTGAAGCAGGCCTTTAACCCTAAGAATGGTGCTAGAATGTTAGACACAAACACACACACATATATAAAGTAGCACTCCTGAGTAGCTTTGAGACTGTGGAGTCAGTCTGCTCTCTTTTCCCTTTGTACATGCCATTGTTCAGCTCCAGGGCTTCTCTGAGATAATAGAGATGAACCGGTTAATTTTTTTAAACCCTTTCCTGACAGTATTTACGAGACGGCAGAATGCATCTGTCTAATTTTGACATTTATCAGATAATTCAGTCAAGTTCCCTCCTGTGACACAGCTTCATTCCCTGTAAAAGAACCTGCTGCAAACAAAAGGCCACACTATATTGTACAGCATCACTGCTCCCAGATGTTTCAAAATTAAACTGCTAAACCTCCCTGTCCCTGTGAAACCTGGAAGAGAACAAAAAAAAGTGGAGTGATCCTTAACAAACTGTACTTTCTGTATCTGTGCTACATATTTCTTTGTGCTTGATTTTTTCTGAGTCATTTGAAAATGATTAGGCAGCTCAAATAATTATTTCCTGGGTATATTAGCTGCACTATAATTGTCATGTTTAAAGCTAAAGTCGGTAAAGACTGCAGTCTACTCTGGAATATTCAAACTTCCTATACACAACAGCTCACAGATAAATGTTTTGAAACTTTTATTACTAGTTTCCCTAGTAGTTCTTTTCTTTGTTTCTTTTTCAGGACCCCAGATGATTCAATCTGATGCTGTTCTTCGTTACACAATGGCACTGCCTGAACTCTGGATGGAAAGGTTGTTGTCTTGCCTTTGGCCAGCATTTTGCAGTCGCTCCCTTAGAATAGCTATTGCATATTGTCTTCTGGGTGGGAAGGGTGCATGACAGGCCTTTACTCCTCTCTACATGCAGAAAAGAACAGACACCATCAACAATGATATATGATTTGTATGAGCCTCACACTGACTTATTGAAATAAATTATACTTGGTCTAATTTATTGTGTGTGTGTGTGGTGGGGGGACTTGTTACCAGTTACCATGCCAACGCTGTTTGTAAATACCATTGGTCCTCAATGAACTCCTTTTGACCCACTGGTCTGAGGTTGCTGCTGTGTGATGTACATAATTCTCTCAACACTGGGCCATTACTTCTATTCAGGATTGGGGGTCAAACCTGTAAGTGTAAACCCAAAGAGAATTAGCAGCCCTATCAATAACCAGCTGCAGGACTGCAGTCCAAATGATAGATCATAAAATTCCAAGGAAAGATGAATAAAATGTGAAGGAATATGCATGTATATTCTATAGTCTGAGCAGCTGCTGTGGACTATCAACATCATCAGGAGATCTCAGTGCATTAGCATAAATTCAAATGACAAATGCACAGTGCTATTCAGAGACTCATTAATTTGCAATGGGTGCAGTGCTCATGACATATTAGTGAAAAATTCAAATGTCTTTGTAGCATTGTGAGTTTAGTT
Source organism: Illadopsis cleaveri (assembly GCA_013399915.1). NCBI lineage: Eukaryota > Metazoa > Chordata > Aves > Passeriformes > Timaliidae > Illadopsis > Illadopsis cleaveri. The sequence continues at coordinate 2,844 of VXBB01027979.1, read as the reverse complement.
GTGGGACCTAAGTTGCTAAAATGAAAACGTGTGCAATTTTTTAGCAGTTTATTAAATTATGAAGTGTGATGACTATATGTGCGCATCTTTTTAAGCATATGAAGTCCAGTGTGCTCCAGCACCAAATTGCATGGTTTGTGCTGAAACCTCCCTGTCAGACAAATTCTGAGCTGGAGCTGAAATACTGGCTAGGCGCTGGCTGCTGTAGCATGCAGGCTGAGATCTCCCCCTTCTGGGTGAATGGCATTGCCACTGAGAAAAAAGAAAATTCGGTTCTTTCAGGGCATCTTCTTTGTTATTCCTCTGTCTTGTCTGCCACATTAGCCACTGGTTCTGTTTTATGATGTTTAGAAGAGACATGACAGCAGAAATAAAATAATGCTGTATTATGTGTGAGCTTCCTCTGTCATTCCACAGCCTTTACATGTAGGATAACTTAGACATGAAGTATATGAAAAGTCTTAATTGGGAATAACACATCTTAAACTATGTCTTTGTTTATCTGTAAAAAATGGAAAAAGAAAACATTTATATTTTAATATGGAGAACAACACACCCATAGCACTCTTTCACAACACTGAGATCAAGCTTAAACTACAGCATCTGACAACTGAAATACACCCCAGTGATGTTTATCCTCAGTGTCTTGACTCTGCAGTGTATGTGCAGCTCTGACACAACTGCTATATCTTTCCAACCTCAATGAACACTGTGAACTCTACTGCATATTTCTCCTTCCTCTTGGACCTCTAACTATATATTTTTCTGGCCCTGAGTTTATGTGTTTTTCTGTCCACCTGGCTGTCACATCTAGTGTGGGTTTCTTTTACCAGAAAATTATACTTTAAGTTAACTGCTAGTACTTTTTCTGAGGAATAAACCCCCTAGTTTTAAAGTGCAGGAGCCACAATATCTAACTGGTAAAAAATAGCTGATATTTTCAAAAACACTACTATTTAGCTGTACAGCCCCTGAAAAATTTTGAAGTAATCTGATTTTTGGAGACAGGAGAATTAGCTGCCAGTTGCATGTCCAAACCCATGAGCTGATCATGAAGATTTGAATGCCTCTGTAAAATGAAAGAGTATTTTATATATACACCAGTCATTAAGTAGTACTATAATAAAAGCCTTAATAAAGTTTGCAACATCTCCCAGTATATTTCACTTCTCCAAATAAAAGGAAAGCCATTTGTCACTCTTACTTCTCATCTCTGCCATGCCACCTCCCATGTAGGCTATGGTATGCTACAGCTTAAAAAAACCCCAGCAACCCCAAAAGCAAAAAAACCCCAGAAAATAAGAGAATGTCATGTCTTTCCCATCCCTGTGAGGAGAAGCACATTCCTCTGAGCCTCTTGGTGTTTTGATAATCATGATGCTTGCCAGGTGACCTGAGCTGACAGTGAACTATAAGAGCATGTGAAAAGTGCTTTGTCCTATCCACATAAGGAAGAAAAGAATCAGCACATCACCAAATTAATACCACAAATCACTATAAACTGGCTTAAAGCTATGGTTTCCAAATCCCACAAATGGACTAGGATGCTTGTCTGATCTCAGCTTCCACCTTATTCAAAGGCTTTCCAGGTAGATATCCAGGGTGAAAAAACCTGCACCAGTCTCCCAATAGAGTCAGTTTAACTTCTTACCTTAACATCACACCATAACATCTTCTTTAACTTGGCCAAACCTGACCTGAATGTCCACAACTTGGATCTGAGCTTTTGGAAGTACAAGAAAGGATTTTGAGAATGAGAGGGCAGAGAAAATGGCAAGGTATGATGCCAGCAAAGGATGTGTCTGGGTGTGCAGATGTCAGGATTCATTTGGAATTAGAGGTTTCAGCCATGGGAAATGCTAAAAATCTGGAGCAACACCCAAGACTGGACCTGCAGTTATTGTAGACACAGAAAGGCAAATATTTAGCCACATAGCCTGCTCTGGGGGATTGGTAAGAGGAAAGGGCCAGGAACAAGGAGACCTATGTCTTCATGTCCCCTTAAGCTGGGAGAGAGCAGCAGCCACCCCTCAACTTTCCTTTCCCCTTTGCAACTGAAATTCTCATTTTAAGCAACAGAGCAGAGCCTTAACACATGCCTCCCCACCAAACATACCATGTACAGAGTCACTGTCTTAACCAGAGCTAAAGGTCCCTATCTAGCAAAGAAATACTTTGGCCCTCAGATGCCTCTGTCTCTCAGTCATTTCTTTCCCTTCCCTCTGCTCAGGACAAGACCAGAGCCAACAGTGTGGTGCCATGGATGATTGCCTGATATGATTGTTGGTGCCAGCAGGACCCTAAAGTTTAAATGACAGCCATGGGATCAGAGGATCCTGGCAATTAATTAGTCACCCTTCTCCTCCCACGACCCACAACAAAAGTGCTGAGGGTTGAGTCGGTTAGCTAAATTACACTTACTCTGAATTCTGTGGGGAGATGAAATTTTATTTTGTAACTCTCAAAAGTCCAGTTAAAGGAAACAGGGCACAGGTAGTATTTCTTGTGAGAAATAATTTTCCAATGCAGGCAGAATTGGACAATATGCCTTGGTTTCAAATATCACACCTACTGTCTGCAACCAATTGCAGAGAGTTGCCAAGTGTACTTGATATTTAGGCATCAACAGAGAAAGCATTTTGTACCTGATCAAGAAGATAGTCAAAAGAAAAGCTCCATTGCAAGAAATTGATTTCCATAATGCAAAAGATTTTGATTTTGTTTCAGAAATGCCCTAATCTCTTTTCCTCTTTGGGTTTTTGTGGTACTCTTACATTACACCACTCAAGAGGCAATGTGCTCTGGACTCTGCATTTCCAGGAGTTGAAAGCAGGGTGCTCCTGT
>VXBB01027741.1:0-10947 GCA_013399915.1 Illadopsis cleaveri | reverse complement strand
AGTTTCCCTGATAGGCTCAAGGGTCTCCACAGTACAGCACTTGGGATTTGATGACATAATGGTTTTTATCCTAAAGCTAGTAATTTTATTGCCACTTCTCTGAGACACAGTAAGGCAGTGAAATTTATGAGTCAAAATCCATAGTTAAAGCCCTAGAGTGTGTCTCAAATACACATAAACCACACAACATAGTTTCAGGAGCAAACTCTCTCATATTGTGTTTATTGAGCTAGTCTTTCAGGCACAAAAATTAATAGCACAAATACAGTCACATATGGTACACTGGAATAGTCTGTATCTCTGGGAGGTGTTAATAGGAAGTATCTGCTGGTCCTTGAGGAAATGACAGCCCTCATGCTTCCTCTGTTCCTGCCATTCTGATCTTTTGGCTTTATAGCAGAAACTGTTTTAACATTTTGTTCAAGACAAATTCAGATCATGGAGATATTTTGACATTTGGCGTTCTGCCTTAAAGATGTTCAGACACATTTTAGGGTCTATTGGAAGCAGCACTGCAGTTTCTGCAGCACTTTCCCCAGCAAAGCCCCCAGTATATAAAGGGAATGAATCAACAATAAAAGCCAGAAGTAAACAAAAAATGGATAATTGTAAGAAAACTAGGAAAAAAATCCCAGAATGGTTGAACTTCCTCCCTATTAAAAATTTTAATGAATAGAAGATAGTAGAAATTTTGAAATAATTTTAGCTAGGAAATTTCACCTCTGACATTACTCAGATTCTGCAGTGGTAAATGATATTTTGGAAACACTTAAGTCAAATTAGTAGCTGTTTGTTTTTATGTATTTTTGTATTTGCTTTCTTGCAAAGGTTAAAACCCAGCCAGATTAAAACCATAATAAATTAAATACCCCAGCTTGTCAGTAAAAGTGTTATGATAGAATAGTAGGGATGATGACATAGAAGAGCTTCACGCAAGCAGAGAAGTTAGTTTTAACACAAAAGTATATTCTCCACTCTTCAAGCCATTGATCATCTATTCTTCCAGGAAGAAAAACAGTGCTCATTATATTTATCTATGTTTTTGGTTTGGAATTGAAAGATCAGTAATTTCCTTTGTGTATCCAGCTAGGGATACACAAGGGCAAAGGAAGCACTACCGGACTTGCCAGCTAAGGAACTGCTTTCTAGGATTGCCAAGAAGATTTTCACAATGGGAGTTCCTACTAAATTAACCAGGGTATTTCCTGTAGCTGTTCATAAATTAACAACGTGTCCAGGATTATTCTGGTGCTGGCTTTATAGAACTGAAACAGATTTTTACCTTCTGGTTTATTTTATTTTCATTGAAGGTAAATACAATTATGAGAAATTAACAGTTGTAAACCAAATTTGTCTATTTGAACTGGATGATCCTCTTCCCTCCTCTGGAGGTACCAAGCAGAGCCTGTTTGGGTGAATCAATATCAAGAATATAAAAAAACATATTATCACCATCACTGAGATAAGAATCTTGTTGTAAAGTAAGATGAATATATTGTAAGTCTCTTTTGAAAGAGTTTGCAATCTAGGCAACGTTATAAAAGGGAATTTGGAAGAAAGAGGGAAAGAAATACTGTTCTCAGTTTTTTGATGACAAGCTCCCTCCTTGCATGTAACTCTTGATGTCTAAGTCTAGTAATTTCTGTTTTAGTAATTGCTATTAATAGAATATATTTAAATTACTATGTTCTGTAACTGCAGCAATTTATGGAGAGAAGCATAGGAGCAGCTCTGAAGAAGCACTTGCTAGTCTCCACTGGTAATACAGAAACCATCTAGTTTCCCTGATTTTCCCTAGGCATCTAAACTTGAGAATTATTTAATCTTGAGAATTATTTAGAGTGAAAAATGGGTTAAACTTCAGTCTTGTGACTCCTGTCCCCATCAACCTTAAATGGGCCAGTTAACACAGATCCAACCCTTCCCACCCTTTCTTATTTAGGGAGCAAAATGAAAAGTCCTTCTCTTGGAAGGACAAAGAGAAATCCTCCAGTTGTCCTATTATGTTTGGCATATTCGCTTCACACTTCTTTCTTCTTTCTACACAGGTGAGACCTGGATTGGGCCTTTATGATAGCTGGATATCATTAAGATTTTAAAAAGTAAAGAAAAACCAAATGAAGTAATGTAAGAATTGAAGAGAATTCCTTTTACAGGTTGCTTTTTAAGTTGACAGCTGCCTGAGCATGGGACTCTAGGAACGTTTGTCATGTTCCTTAGGGAAAGCTGTATAAAATAAACATTGATCTCTTCCTGTGAATGTTGAAAGAGAAAAAGTAAAATGGAGTCAGTCCCAGAGCTACAAGTGCTAGATGATGACAGGTTACATTTTTAAGGCCAGTTTGTATAGCAGTCATGTAATTTTTCTTCCTGTGTTTGCACAGTAATGTCTGTAAGGAGCAGAAGGAAGTTAGAAAGAAGAGTGAAAGCTTGCTCTCTCATTCTGTGAAAGGTCCCAAACTAATTGAGGTTTTTCTTCACTTATAGAATGTAAAAGAAACATCGTCAATTTTAAAACCTTAAGTATAATTTCTGCTTATTATCTGTAGGTTTTATCTTCCAGCATAAAAATAAGACACTTTGTCTGCTGCAATGCTGGTGTTTAAAACCTAAAACTAAGCTACAAAGGACTGTCAGAGGTCTCTAAAGTGTGGTTGAGCTTGAGTATTCCTTGAGGCACATGTTGAGGTTGTCAAGCTCACAGCTACATGCTCCACGTAGAGAGACAGGCTTATATATTGATATAATTATGTAGAAAACCTCTAGTTTGTTGGTAGATGGTTTATTTATTTATGTCATTTGGGATTTCAGGTCTTGTCTCTGAAAACATGTGCAGTCTGAGCATGTGAAGACAAAAATATTTGCTGATAGTATTTGATACAGCAGTTTTTTTCCGCAGCAGCAATTCATGCTGCTGCTGGTTGCCATGTTTGACAGAAAGATTATACAGGAACATCTTGCACTTACAGCAAGATTTAAGGTAGCCCTTTGTGTTAGTCATCCTGTGTGTAGTCACTTCATTTCAATGACTTACACACACACTGGCATACACATATTTTGGCACCATGTTTAAAGGCACAGCTAGATTACTGGAGGAAATTATTAATTCCACGGAATGCACTTTACAGAAATTTGTACAGAAAATTGTACAGGTACTATCTGACCTTTCTGTCTCTTTCACTTTAATTGCTTTTTAAATGACTGTTCCAAAACATTTTTGCTTAGGCAATTGGAGATGTTCCCTGCCCCACCGCCAGTGGAGAGCACTTCAGTGATATCAACTGAATCTGGCTTTGCCTAGGAGCCCTCTCCTTTGCAGGAGAAACTACTGCATCCGCCATGGCCAGGATGGCTGTGGGGAGAGGCAGAAGCATACACTGTGTTCCAGAATGGCACAGTCGCCTTTAGACAGGAGCAGGGAGCAGGACCACAGAGCAGCTCAGAAGGAGTTCCTAATGTCAGCATGATGAACTGAAACTCTTTACGCAAAGAGGAACTTTGCTGTCTTTTAAGTTTCCATTGTTATACAGGAAAGGCTGCCCAGCCATAAAATGAAGATTTTTCCTGCGTTAAGACCTTAAAATAAGTTTAAAAAAACCCCAGCGTTTTTGCCATCTGTGTCATAATACAAAAGCTGTGCCTTGGTTGGAGCTCATGGCATTGCCAATGTTTCAAAATAATCTTTTCATGCATTGCGGAGTGCATCCTTAAAGACGGAGCAAAACTTCCTAACGTGGAAGAAAGTTTTCTGTGGCTTCCTACCTGGGATCTTTAGATGAAACCAGATTTGAACAAATTTTTTTTACATTTTCCAGTTGTTTTGACCCAATTTTCTAGAAATGAAAGTGCTATGGTATTTGTATAAGCAGTGGAATTTTTTTGAAAATTATAAAGAGGATGTTCTTGGAAAAGGCATTTTGAATGTAAAAAAAATTGTCTTTGAAGGAGGTCTAAAAATATAAAAATGAAGGCCATTGAAACATGGGAAAAAACCATTGTGATCCATATATTAAATAAGGCCACAGCAACATGATATTCTTGTCCAATTGTGGCCTGCTCATGATCAGCTTTTAAACTAAAGTGATATTTGTCAAATTACTTAGGTATTGAAATTTTACAACACTGTCCCCCAAAAAATCATGGCCTTTCAAATGAGTGGCAGTTTGATTAATGTTTTGGGTCAGCTGAAAGTGTTGCCACTTTGTAAAGCTCCTATTTTTTAGGCTGAATATGTGAATTCTAATTTTGAAAAAGATGGCTGATTTGCCTCTTGATAAAAGGAAATTTCAGATAAACAAAGATGTGAAATATAAAGGATATATAGATAATCTGTTATCAGAATGGTTAAGGAAGCAGGAAATTTGGCAGATTACCAGGAGCAATCATGTAGTAATCAGGAGTTTTGCTGAGGTGTGGAAAAAATATATATATAGTTAGTTTTTTGTAAGCTTCCTAGCCAGAAAAGGAAGCTCCTCCTGTTGACGGATACTGAATGAAAAGAAAGTCTACAAAATTTTTTTCTTTTTCTTTTTGAGGGAGTGAGTATAAGAATTCACCATTTTTCCATTGGTAAATCTTTTCCTGCCAAAAGCAATGAAGAAGGAAATTCAGAAAATAACTGTTTGGTAAATTCTTTTAACACACAGTCCTGTTTTACATCCTGACTCTTAGAGTACCCTTTCTCTTCTATAACTAACGTACAAGATTTGTGATGTAAATGAAGGAAGCAAAAAACAAGGAAGTGTTTAAAACAATGGTATCTGTGCATATCCGGTGACAGAAGGGTTTTCCTCCCTGTTCATGTATCAGAGTGAAAATAAGCATCTTTTATTGGATTTCTCTCCTGTCTTTGAAAGTACATCATTCCAGTCTTCTGCAAGGTACCAGATAATATCAAAAGTATCAGTAAACCAATTCTTGGAGGAAACTCTGAGGATGTCTTGTAAACAAAGGACATCTGCTTAGCTTAAAATATCTTCTCCACCTCTGAAGAGTTTTTTTGAGTGAGAATGACCCAATTAATCGTCAATTGTCTACAATAGATAAGGAAAATCATCCTCTTGAAAGTCCTGCCTTCTCTCCACTGCCTCTAAGGAGAGTTTAGATCTTAGTCACCTTTCTGATACATTCAAATGTCTGCTTTAGTGAAACATCTCACAGGAGTTGTTTGAACCCTACAGCCCTACCTGCACAGTCTTCAGAGCTCCTCATCTTAACATCAACACAGCCCACAGGGAAAGTCCAACAGTTAGGTAAAGAATAAACATGGGCTTATTTGTGTTTAATACATCACAGGTAAGGCTGCAGAAGAGGATGTGCTATAGACAGATAGAACCTAGCTGAAGGAACATCAAATGCCAAGTGATCTCAGGGGCTTTTTAAATAGAGACATTCTCTGAGAATTATTTGTTGCCTCATATGTTGGTTAAGCATTTCACAGTTCATCATAGGGAGAGGAAAAGTATTTCTTAGTAACCCTTTCTTGTGTTTCATCTGCTAGAGGCCAATATGTAAGGAGCACAGGAATGTTAGTGGTAAGCTGATTTTTGTGTAAGGTGGTGGTCATTCATTCCTAGGCCTGAACCTCCTGTGCACCTCACAGTTAAATCATAGCAAGTGGTCAGTGATTGTGTACATGTAGCATGTACAGTTCTGTTTAGGAAAGAATCTGCTGTCTTGTAAGTCAAGAACTTTATATGGGAAGATCTTTGCTTTTGTCAGAAAACTAGGTAGGAATCACTAGTTCTTGAGAGCAGTACTTCTAGGGATTGCTGCTAAGTGTGTGCAAATTGATCAGGCCAGTGTTGCAAGAATCATGCTTAGCAAACCTGTATATTATCAAAGTTGTATATTAAGTGCATCACAAAAACATCTAAAGGCATTGCAATCAGATTTGCATGATTTATGCCAAACACGCATCTGATGCATTCTCCTGTTGTCTAGAGGAGCAGAAGCCAGAGCTATGGTGTCCTCCTCCTTTAAGCTGATTTAATGCTTTAACACCTCTACTTTGTTTCCACTTGCCTCTGCTCATGGCCTTGTAAGGCTGGATCTATGGACTACTGGTTTTCCTTGCCATCATTGCTATTTTTAGTTGAAATCTTTCAAGAGTTGTGTAAAATGGGTTAATTTTAAAAATTATTTTCTGTTGTTTCAGTGGCTCTTAAATTTATTACCAGAATCAGCAAGACTGCTCTGATTCAAATGTATTTCATTATCTGTGAATATTAAACATTCTTGGCATATGGTGCAAGTAGTCAGATAACATATTTACATAACTTATTTGTCTACTGATGAAAGTCTGACCTTGTCTGGAATTTCTTGTCAGTACCCGTTTTTTCTCAATATGACATGTTAGATTAATCCTGTTTATTAATTCTTTGTTCATCTAATAAAGGGTGAATCAGTATCTTTGAATCAGAATACTTGCATACATTTTTTCCCCTAATACTACATGAATGTGCTATGGTTAGAAACAAAGACAGACAAACACATCTGTTATTTATTTTTCAAGTTTGAAAACTTGAACCACTGCTTAGTTATTCATACATAAATAAAACAGTTTAAAAAAACATACAGGGGAAAATATGTAAAAACTCTCTGCCAGTAATTTCCAGACCATGGCCAAACTCCTAGTCCTTTGGAGTGAGTATAGCCCAGGGATGATGAGAAAGGCATCTATTACAGAGTTGAACAATGCAAAAAATTTTGTGAAATGACTGGCCTGTGTTCAGACCTTGAGCATGTTTCCTGCAAGTAAAATTTCTGTTCCAAATATCTTGTGTCTCATGATGTTTTTCCTGAACTTTCCCACACACTTTTTCTGAGGTCAGATGTGGGTTTGATTTTATCACATGCACTTCTGTCTGGATTCCACCTTCATACTTGCTTTGTATCAGCTTAGTTCTGCTGACTTTGAGGCTCTCCTCTACAACTAGTGATGGTTTAGCTCAAGAGGGGAATACCAGACTTACTGAAAGAGCCTGGAAACCTTAAGTTTTAATACCATAATGAATTCTTTTGCATTGGTGGAAATCTGGTGTTGCTAGTGTAAGTAATGAGCTGAAGATACACCTTTGCTCACCCATTTATTTTGTAAAATGTCAGTTATTAAATACGGGAATAGCCCTTGCCTTTTTATATACAGCAATGCAACTGGCAGATTGTACATAATGCTTCATTGGAAGCAACAGCCAATTTTCCTCCCGTTTTTCTGTCTCATTCTTCCAAGAGATTCCTATCACTTGCACATACTTAACCCCACAGCTGCTAATATCCTCTTCTTGCGCTTGGTCCTCAACTGTCCCATCCAGCCCATTTTGAAATTGTATTTATTTTCCTTCTCCCAGGTTGACATCTTATGCTAGATACAGGGCCCTGAAAAAATGAGAGGTTTTGCCTTTGGTGCATGTTAATGGGTTGAGGTTAAATCTAGAAGGGGCCACTGGCTTTCGGTTCACCTGTGAAGTTTATGTTACAGGTGATGTGGCCTAAACCCTTAAACTGTTTGCTAGCAGTTTGCTAAACCCCAACAATTTTGGAAAGGCCCCAAAGGCTTGCTAGAAATTGCCATGTTCTGAGAGTAGCTACAGATGGGCAGAGATGATGTTGCAAGTACCATGAAGGTGAGAAACAGCTGATTGCAGAATGGGAATATGCTGAGGCAGCAGCTGTATTATTTCTTCTAGAAACTCCAGCCACTCCCAGGTGACCTGGCTTCATTGGCAGCCCTTGGTTATCCTCTGTATTTCCTGGAAAATGTGTGATGTTTTTCCCCTTTGCGCTGGTACCTCCTTGGAGCTGCAAACCAGGCCCAAGTATTCTCATAAATCCCTACACATGCAGGGAAAGACAGAGATGATGATCCCTGTGTATGCAATAAATTCAACATGTTATTCTCATACAGGCCTATTAAAATCCTGCAGGCTTTTTAGGATGTGATGTGTGTGGAGTGTACATGATATGTTTTACATACAACTGTTACACTCTGAAATGTCCTCCTGCCACTTTTTCTCAAGAGTGGTGTAATCTTACATGATTAAAAACCATTGCTACTTCTTGGGTTTACCTCTGCTGAACCCATAAAGTAGCAGGGAAAAAGTCATTCAGATTCAGGTATTCAGAAACCATTAAAGTCATCCTGCAGTAATTTCTTCCTTGTTGCAGATAGAGCATTTTAAAAGCATGAAGTAATGTGCATGCTTTCTCCAGTAGTTATATCTTATCTCTGGGAAATTTAGTGGTTTGTGCTGACAACAAAATTTGACAAGAGTAACCCATTGTATAGGCAGTCCTATATAAATGTCTCTCAAGCATGTTCATAGGCTTTTCAAGGAGAGAGCAACTTACAGTAAATTAACAAAGCTAGAGACTAACTTGTCTCTGAATGAGTGTGTAATCATTTATAGAATCATAAGGTGAGAGAATGCTATGGGTTGGAATGGGTAGTACAGGCAGTATGAGGGATTTTCTGCTATTCTGCATGATGACAGATTAGTAATATTATTAGCCTTTGCAAAATTATGGTGACATGTAGAGGCCTTCTATGCAAGATGCCATTTACAGTCTGTGTAATACAAATGTTCTGGCTTATATCTCGTTACGTTTATGCATGTTACATGTATATGCACACATAGAATACAACAGGAGACTACTCACACATATATATATATACACATATACACATACGTATACATACACACACACACATATATATATTCTGGAGTGAGTAATAATTTTCAGTCCCTTAGATTTTGGATGTCCACTTAAAACTGTCTGAAAGGTGGGGATTTTCAAGTGCCACAGATGTCTAAGTGAGGCACCTGACAATAATGTGTTGTTATTGAGAAATGTTGAAGGCTATTCTGACATCCAGTGGTGTTCAAGAACACGCATGATATTTGAGTGCAGGCTGTGCTACTGCATTAATCACTCTGATATTCCACAGTGAGAATATCAGAATGATTTTTTTTAATCTTTCTTTACACTGGGCCTGAGCAGTTTGACAAAAGTGCCTTTGAAATTGAGCAAAAAACTAGAAAAAACATGATGTGTGTATTGATGTTCGGTGTTTTGCAACCTAAGACAGGACATTTCTAGAGAATGGGAACATCCCAGCCGTGATAAGAAGAAATGTTTGTCAGTAAAAACTTCTGTGGGGATATTTTACTTTTGCTCTTGATGTTGGTTTGCCTCATGTGAAAGTTGAGGACATTCAAGATAGTGAAAGCATGCTTCATTCTAATGAAAATTACAAATAATAGATATATCAAATCTGTGTGAAAAGATTTTACAAAATGTCTGGACTTCCATCAGACAACTGTCCCCTTACAATGTAAAAGCTGTTCAGTGAAATCTGCTAGGTCAGCCATTAATTTGTGCTGCGGCACATTCAGGCCACAGAACCAGACTCAGAGCAGGTTAGAAAAAAGTGTAATATGAGCATAGGTGCTGAAGATCCTATGCAATTAGCCTGGTTTACATCTTTCTTTGGCCTACTTTATGTACTAACATGGACTTGTCTACCTCTGTCTGGGTACAGATTTTAGGTACACTTCCAGTACAGATTTATTTGTATGCACCAGACCAGTGCAGCAGACTGCAAATGATTTTATTCAGGACTTAATAAGTAGTTTCTGGAAAACAGAATGAAACAACCTTCAGCAGGAACAGCTCCAACAAAGCTCCTTGGAAGTCCCTTCTTGGAAGGCTGCAGGGCTACTTCTGCTTGATACCTCTCTTGGGAAAGGTTTTTATTTCCCAGTCAGTAGTCTTAATGTAGGATTTAAGAGAGCCTCCCTTTTGTGCCTCTTGTTCCCTGCCCCAGTTGTTCATTTGTGTTAGGAGTTAGATATTGATATTTCTCTGTGGCTTCTGTATAGTTCTTGCACTGACTACAAAGGCAGTGCACATCTCTTTCCACATCCTATGCACTGCTCAAAAAAAGTCCCTTCTGCTGTTTCTGTCAAATGTTGGATACTGGATCCTGGGAAGACCTCTCTAGGGGTAGTCCTTTTCTGTTTATAGGCTGCTGAGAAATGGAAATTTTTGAAAAGCTCTGGTATGCCAGATACCCTGATATTCCAAGTCTGATGAAGAGCCTGGCTTCCTTCCTATTCCATTTTAAAGACTTGTACAGTTCTTGCATCTGTAAATCATACACATTTGGCAAGAAATTTCCTTGTCTGTGTACCACAAGGTGGCTGGGACAGCATCATGTTCAAACAAGAAGAAACTCACAATGAGGCTCACAATACAAATCATGATTTGTATTTCAGAGATGCAGTTCAGTCTAAGCATAATGCAAACAGGAGTTTTGTGCTAAGATTTTATTTAACCAGTTGTCTTTCTACAGATGAATATTTAATTGAAAACAAAGTTTATTGAAAAGTTGCCACAAGTGTTTTCTGGTTGGTTGACTGAACCCTTATACATGCAAAAATTGAGAGTAACAGATGATGTGAAATATGTCTAACAGTCTAACAAAACAAACAAACAAACCAAAAACCCTAAAAAATATCCCACCAAACCAACTGTGGCCAGTTCTTTGAAAAGGATGGATTTGCTTCTACCTTAGCATGATCCATCTGTTTAGAATTTTTTGGTAATTTTTTCCCAGTTTTGTGGCTCTATGGCTTCCAAGGGTGCTAAAAAAAATGGATTGCTGCTCAGCTGCCTTGCATCCTTTCCTGCCTCCTGGCTGTCTGCATATGCTAGTTGATCGCAGGTACACAGATGAGTGTAATCTAATTTCTGTCTGGTTGAATTCCCCCAGATTCGGCTGGCCAAATAGCAACTTCTAGGAAGTAGATTCTGCCTTCGGCTGCTAAAACAGGAAATAGGTGACCTGATGGTCTGTTCCAGAGCAGTGCAGGTAACAGGAGGTGGTTAGTCCTTGCATGTTTCCCTCCTAATATGGACTGAAATGAACTGGTTCCTGAGCTGCTC
>VXBB01027716.1:0-20040 GCA_013399915.1 Illadopsis cleaveri | reverse complement strand
TAAGGCATCATTTCCCCCCTTCCTGAGGCATCAATCCTTCCCTCTTCATCTGTGCTCAGCAGCCCTGTTCTTGCACACGGGATTTCTGCTGAGCCTGGACCAGTGGGAAGGTCAGCTCTGATTGCTGGGAATGCTCTGTCTGGGGGGCCTGCCTGATTGAAGGTGAAGATTTCTTCATTCCCTCAGCTCCTCCAGCTCTGGCAGAGGAATATTGTGTAACAGCCAAATGCCTCTTCCTGATACTCCATAAATGAGTAACTAATGTCTAAAAATATGGTTTTCACTTAATGCAGAAATTCCTTGTATAATCTGACGTCCCATGCTGCACCCATAGGAATATTACTACTTTCAGACTGTTAGTCTGATAATAAATTTAGGTATCGAGTTTGAAACTGTACTATTACTAAAACGATTTAGCAACTGGGCGTGTAATAAAATACCTTTGTTGGGTGAAAAGTCTGCATCAAAGTATGGACATTTTTCAGACACCATGTAATTCTTTTAAATCTCCTGAAGCAGACTTCAGCATAGAGCTGTGTCTGTATTAAACACTGGGTAGCTTCCCTTGGTCATTTCATAGAGAAGCATAACCTCTCCTCTTCCTTATTTATGTTTGCTGGCACTCATAGACAGAAGTTACAGAAATCCCAAACTGAGGTTTGAAATTCAGCCATCTTACCCTCCATCTTTTAAATGCTGTGCACTCAGAATTTTTCTGTCTACAGAAGATGCTGATCTTGGGAGATTTTCCTCTGTGAATTATTTTGAAGAGGAGTTTCTGCCCAGCCCTGGATTCTTGGTTCACTTTCCCAAGGTGCAGATGGTTCTCTGTCATGGACTTTGAGAAGACTCTAAAGAATTCACTTTCTAATGATGATGTACTAATAACTGCATAGTAGCTCTTCTTTTCAGAATACAGATAGCTGTTAAAAAGATGTCTCAATTCTGCAGATCTTCATTTAGTTAAAATGAATGAAAATAGGCTTCAAGTCAGAACCTTTGTTAAATCCCATTTATGAGACAGGGAATATTTAAAATCTCAGTAAACTGGGGAATTGTAATTGGAAATTCCTCAAGAACTTAGGAGAATAGGAAGTTAAAAAATGTGACATGTCAGAGGTTGTCACTGGAAAAATCCCATCCTCTTGAAACTATAAAGTTACAATGACTGCAGTGGAAATAGGGGATTTGGGATTTTGCCTTGTTTTTATATTTCATGTGGAAAATGAAAGTTCCTCAGAAGCATAAATCTTAAATAGTTCATCTTAGTCTGTTAGTTAATGATATGATATTATGGTGGTATCTGTAGGCAGCATCCTGATTTTTGAGGTTATTCTGGTTAATTACATCATATTTCAGCACTGTCAAATCCCACAGGTTGCTTAAAAATATAATAGTATAATTGGAAATGTGATGTGCATTAAGATTCCAAAGTCTCTTTGCATTGGGCAGATGCAATGAAATCACACAAATTTTAGAGACTTCATTAAAAACTAAGCTTTTAGTTGTCAGGATTATGATGTTTTGAATTAAGAGCAGAATCTTTCTTTGTTTGATCTAATTCTGATGCAGAACTGAAGTTTGTGTGCAGAATCTGATGACAGCTGCGTGTCAAGATCAGATTTTGGGGAAGGACCTGGTGGAAATGAATTTCAAAAAATTCATTTTCAAAAAAGTGGAAAAAGTGGATCAAGCAGTTAATTTTTTTTTCCATGGCTTTTGCTTGTTTCAAAGGCATTTTAATAATTACATCTTTTTACTGGGACCCTTGGACATTTTTCTCCTATATAGGCAGTGTCCACTAATAATTTTCATATTTTTATTTAAACCAAATTATTCACTACTTGCTGGTTTCTAGTCCTATGCATCAACCTTTTTGGAAGAGCGTCAATATTTTCATCTCTTCTGTTTTAACCAGGCAATTAGTGGTTTACCAATTAAATTTAAATTTAATTAAATTTAATTTAAATTAAATTTACCAATTTACTTTTCCCCTCAAGCTTTTTGGGTGAATACCATCCGTTCTTCATAAATTTCCAGTAATTTTATTCCCTTTAATTTATGATCTCTTTTGATATTCAGTTGGACACAGATCCTTCAGCACATCCCCTGTTAGAAATGGTTCCAGCAGGCAGACAAACCCTGTGATTCTTCTGTAATAGAACAAGCACAAGGAAAGTTCATGGGGATTTTCTGCTGGAGATTAAATACAGCTTTCTTACATTGACCTGTATTTTCCAAGCAGAGACTTTGCCTTCCTGCTCTGAATGTGTTTCAAGTGGATTTATTACGAGCTCAGATATGTTTAGGAAGTTGATGATGAGAAACTTTGCTGTTCTTCCTTCATATTTTTGTATTGAACTGCAGAGTGAGGATTTTTTTGTACCCTCCTCGTTTTCCCTCTTTTGCTGTAACTTCAGCTTCTGTCAGAATCTCATAAGAAGTATGTTTTTATTTCTTACAACTTTCTGTACTTTTCAATCCATGTCAATTTTGGAAGCAGTTTGTTTTCTCCAGTGTGTTGGTTTCTCTATAGTTATTTTAAAATAACTTGTTTGGATTAATTTATTGCTATTTTCAGCAAATTATTCACTATAATGCTTCTCTCAACAGAGAACCCCCAAGCAGTGATAATGTGATGTTCATTTTTCAGCCTAGATTTTTTTAAAGTAAATTAGAAGTGTTTTTATATAGTGTGAAGAAATCATAAATCAAATTTCTCATTTGTAATTCTGCACATCTAAGTGGAGCTGGTCCATCAAAAACAGGAATAATACATAATTTAGGAAAGCTACAGAGACAAGATATTAGGCATCTATAAACTGACAGATCTGGGGAACAAATAGATAAAGACTCCTGGTGGTGATTAACCAGGGAATGATTCTAGTTAGTCACATAAAATATTAATTTAAGTGTCTAAAGTAATTTCTATTAATTTAGTACTTAGTAGCTGATTAACTTCTTATTGGAGGGCATCATTGGGGTTTTTTTCCAATTGAATTTTGTATCTGCCATTGTACACTCCTCAGGTTAGTTTTTATATTAGACTTCTGTGACTGGAGCTGTTTTAAACTGGTAAGTGGATTGTAATGGTTCATTAAACATTTTTCAGTGATTTCTGTGACTTCTTGAATTTTCTTGTCCACTGACACTGAGCAATGGGCTGGGCTTATTTTCACTCAGCTCCTAACTAATGCCATCTAACAGTTTTCAGAGGAGTGGTGAGCAGTACAGACAAAGGGCAGAGAGCTGCAAGTCCCAGGTCAGCTTTTCCCAAAGGAAATATACAGCTCAATAGTTCAGAAACTGTGACCTTTAAAGGAACACTCAGGCTGCACTTAGAGAAATCTTGTCAGTCAGTTCAGAATTGCTCACAAATTCTGCATTCTCCCCATCAGATGGAAAAGTGGATCTGCTGATCCTTGTGGCTCCTTCCTGCGCCTGGCTCTGCCCTGTGCTTTGCTTTTCCCTGCCTGTAACCTCAGTACCTTGCTTATTTCACTGATGTCAGTCCTGCTGTGCTGCTTAGACTTTCTCAAGTTTCCACAAATTCTTAACTCCTCTGACAGCTCTTTAAAAACAGTATCAGTCTTCTTATGTTGGAAAAGTTAAAGGGGAAGGAAAAGTTAGTTATTTTAGTTTGGGGGTTTTTTAAGAGTAAGAAAAAGCTTGTCTGTCATACCATAGGAAAATGAGTCTTGTTCATTCTTCAGCATAACAAGGGCATGGAAAAACTGGTTTTGATGAAATCTTTAGGTTAGAGTAGTTCTCAGCAGTTTTCTAACCTTAAGTCCTGTACTTGCATAATGTCAGAACTTGTTTTTTCAAAAACAAACATTCACTTTCCCCACAGCACAAACTACCCTGGTTTTCATATTATATTTGTTACATTGGTAAAGTTCTATCATTACTCACCTGAGCAGAATTATCCTTGATTCAGGTAAAGGGAAATTGCATCCATCTCTTTTCAGTCTGATTGAAAAATAGAAATAATAATTTACAACTGCAGCATCTGTGGAGGGTTGAGAGTGACCTGTAGGTGTTTTTAGAAAAGCCCTGAAAGCACAAGAGTGCTTACAGTTTTACCCCCTGTATTAATTTAGCCTGAGTAGTGTTACACAGAGAATCAGGGAATGGCTTTGTTTGGAAGAGACCTTAAAGTTCAACCCATTCCACCCCCTGCCATGGGCAGGGACACCTTCCACCATCCCAGGCTGCTCCAAGCCCCATCCAGCCTGGCCTTGGGCACTGCCAGGGATCCAGGGGCAGCCACAGCTGCTCTGGGCACCCTGTGCCAGGGCCTCTCCACCCTCACAGGGAGGAATTTTGTCCCAAATCCCATCTCACCCTGCCCTCTGTCCATGGGAAGCCGCTTGTCCTGTCCCTGCAGTTCCAGTATCTCTTGAGCTTCCTTCAGGCACTGGGAGGAGGAAGTGTCCTGAATAGCTCATTGATGAGAACACACTTCGGTGATGCCTGTATGCATTTTAAATACAGTTTGACTTTTCTTTTTTCTAGGCCTATTCTGTCTATGATGAAGACATTGGCTATTGCCAGGGACAGTCCTTCCTTGCAGCTGTGCTTCTGCTTCATGTGAGTTCATTGCAAAAGGAAAGCTTTGGTATTTGGAACCAGTGCAGCTGTAAAATCAGCAGTACTGCAGCCATGCTGTTTGACAGATATTTACTGTTACTTATTTGCCTGTATTAATTTTCCTCTTGTTGCTTTTTGGCCACAGAGATTAATGGCTTTTATCTTCATGAATGTAGATTTCTTTTATCTGGGAGAAATCTGTTAAATTCTCAAGTATTTCTGTGTCAAAACCTGAAATCAATTTAGTACATATTAATTTCTTATTTTAATTTAGTTGTCACCTAAGTGAGCTCCCTTTGTGCTTATGGGGAATTTAACTCCAGGAGACATTCTCAGAGCAGCTCATCAAAACAAGTAGTCTCACTAATTTTTTGGAAGATTTTTTCTCCTAGGAATATTTTATAATACCTTCTGAGGGAAAGCTGATTTTTAACCTTGATTTTTTTAGCTTGTAATCAAAAACTGCACAAACTTTGATTTGTTGCTTCCTTTATAAACACATAGGTATATGTCCAGAGATGAATAAAGACAGTTTTTACAGGTGCAAGATGCTTTACATCTGATGTCTCACTGGAAAAGCAGCAAATGCAAATAGTGTATTTATTGAAATATAAAGTCTATCTGAATAAGCCACCTCAAAACTCAACTACAATTCTTACTCAAGCTCTTGCCTGCTTTTTCTCTCAAGTTTTAATTAGTAAGTTATCAGTCAGGATTGGAATACTTTTTGAAGTGTGGATTTGAGACAGCTGCTGGTGTTACGTCAGTGATTCAGTGATTCCATGTATGTTACACATGCACTTCCTAAGGCATTTGGAACTCAAATTCAGATTAGTTTAAGTTGTAATTCCTGGTGAGAGCTGTGACTCTTTGAAGTGTTGAGAAACATGACACACAGCCACAGTATTGCAGAGAAGCTTTAGATCTTTTAAGAATAAACCTGAATTAGTCCCATTATTGGAGTCTAATATATGCTGTAAAGTAGTTTATCTAACAGTTATTCTGCAATTAATTTTTTACCCAAAGTAGGATTTTGAAGTTCTGCTGGAAAAATGAGCCATTTTCAATACCAGAGTTGTTTAGAAGTGTGTGGGTGTCACACTGTTAACATTTGACTAATACCTCTGCTCCCCTACCTTAGTTCTGTGTCTCCAGAGAATCAACTCTGGTTTTAGTGTTTCTGGAGCTGGAAGAAGTTACCCTGTACACAGGGAATGCTAAATGGAAATTACACTCATTTTAACAAGCTTTTTACAACATTTGGGTTCATCAGAGGATATTAAAGTGAAAAGCTTAGAGAAGGGGGAACAAAGGAGTCTCAATGAGCCCATGTGATTGGGGAGCTTCCTAAGATGCCCTCAAACTCTTGTTTTTCTCAAATTCTCCAAACAATCTGTGTGCTGTGTACTTGTAAGACCCTCTCTAACTGTCCTACCTTTGCATGGATTTCTAGGACCCTTCCCTTTTTTTCTGGGACAGGTTATCCTTTCTCTTCAATGTACATGTGTTTCAGGGATGGCTGGGTAGTCTGAACCTCCATCCTCTGTTTTTGTGATTTTGCTTCTTTGATGAAATTCTCATCAAGGGTATGCAGGTAGCTTCTAACCACAGGAAAACAGTGTTGCCAACTCTAATAAAAGTACTGTGAGGCTCACAGTATCTGACTCTTTTTTCTTGTCTAGTTTTCAGTTTCATTATCTATGGGGAAAAAACCTCCACCTAAAACTTCACTTTAAAAAATTACAAATCTTTGGCTTTTGTGATTTCAAAGAAAAGATAGCAAAGGGCAAATATCTAAATGCTAAAAATTAGAATGGCAAGGCCCAAAAATTGTATTCTGCTTGAATTAAAAAAACAAAAGAAGAAAATTTGATTTATGATTTTGAATTTCAGGAGTTGGTAATATTGGAGAACCTCTGTTCACAGAGAGCAAGGACTTGGGGAGCTCTTTGGCCTAGTCTTGACCTCTGTTCCATCTCCCTGCCTTGGGGAAGAGATGGTTGGCAAAGCACAAGTGTCTGACTGAGCATGTAGGGTAGATGTGCCTGTGCATAAGCACTTGTTGTTTCATTAGAAATAACTGAATTTTACCAAACCCCCTGAAGTTCACATTCATTGTCTACAGAGCAGATTCAAGCCTGTTGGTCAGGAAAAAATGATTTCTTCCCTTTACTTTGTCTGTGGCTTTTATATGCTGTCAGTGGGGATCATTACATACAGATAAAATTGTGATTAAGAGCTTTGAAATTCCAAAGCATTTGTCTTGGGTAAATCAAGCCCAGACTGATAGGCATCAGCCAATCTTTGTGCTAACCAGTCACTTTCTTTTATGATGTCTGAAAATGAAAATGAAACTGTCTGCCCATGACCCTGGAGACAGGCGCTAATCATGGACTGAGCATAAGATGAAACCCTGAAGGGAAATATCAAGAGCCTGAAATTCTCTTTGAAGAAAATGCTGAGCTTTTATCTGTAGGTGGTATTTGATAAGAAGCTGGCAGTAGGCCAAATGAGTGAATACACTAAAAGGTCAAGAGTTGTTCTTGGTTCTCAGTAATTGTTTTCATTTGTTACAATCCGGTGCTTCCAAGAGAAAGCACATTTTGAACGTGATGGAAAGGTTGGCTTGGGTTCTGTTGGTGGCTGTCATTATTGTGTTAGCTGAAGGCACAGGGGAAGATGATGGGGAGGTTTTGTGACACAGGGCTTCCCACCAATTCTGCATTCAGTGGGCTCAAGCCAACAAATAGAAGTGTAGAGTGGCTCAGACAGCTTGTGTTAGTACCACCTGCCACAGCACTGTTGGATGAGAAGTTCTGGTCAGAATGAAACAAAGATTATGGATGTAGGGCTACTGAAAAAGTCAGCATGTTAATAGATGGGACTGTGGGAAACTTGACTTCAGTTTGATGTCCTGGGGTTTGGATGAAAGTGGATGAGCACTGTTCTCACTAGGGGTTGGTTGTACCTTAGTTCTCCTCAATTTTTCCCATTTAACCAAGGATCTCTCAGTAGACATCACTGCTATGAGTTGGTGCCTTTTTATTTTATTTTTATTCTTTATTTTAAATTATTTTTGAATTGTTTTGATGTGCCTGAGAGTTGTATACTGGTTGTTTTCATACCTATTTGACAGGAATAATGCTGCTGACAGTTGTGCTGCTGTAGGGATGTAGACATACATGAACCTGTGGTATGACCCCACATTTTCTTCAAAGAAAGCCTTACAGAGCCAAATCCAGGTGCTTATCAAGGAGAATAGTCCCACTGAGATTTTAGTTGGTTAATTCAGCATTCACAGTACTTGGCTGAAAATGTTAATACATCCCTGAATTCATTGTGCATAAGGTGTTTAAGTGTGTGTGTCTGTGTAAGGCATGTCCACCCTTAGCTCTGTTATTAACCTTATTTTTGTGTATTTTTCCAAACAGATGCCAGAGGAGCAGGCATTCTGTGTATTTGTGAAAATAATGTATGACTATGGCTTGAGGGACCTCTACAGAAATAACTTTGAAGATCTCCATTGCAAATTTTTCCAGCTGGAGAAGTTAATGCAGGTGAGGCCAGAGTAACAAATTCTCCTTCGATTTGTTTCATAAATGGAAATGCTGGCATGAAGAAGAGATTAATGCTTTGCTTCCAAATGCTTTGCTTCCAAATGCTTTGGACAATAAAACCCCCTCTCTTTTTAGAGGTGGGGTAAAGCAAAGCAGGGAAGTTGAATAGCTGAATTCAAGCATCATGGGTCAGATTTTTTTCTAGTATCTTTTGTCTCTGATACACCACTTCTGCAGCTAATCTTTGTATCCAAGCAGAGCTGGTATCTGCCTTTCCCCTTCCCCCTCTTTGCTTGTTCCCTCTCTGTTTGTGATGTTGCTTGGAGAAAATGCCTCTGTGCTGTTGAGGCCAGTGTATCCCTTGGACTGCCTCCATCAGTGTCCTACTTCCCATGAATTATGTGGGTGTTAAGAGGCCAGGCAAATCAGGACATCCTGATGCTTATGAAACACCAATCAAGTATGGACCACTGGGCAGGTTTTACTGTCTCTTCCAAGACTCTGCTCTTTTTACAGGTGGAATTATTTCATGGAACAGTTTAGCACAACTGAAGGGCTGTAAATGTTATACATTGTTGTTGTGATTAATAAGGAATTACTGATAGTTCATTAAGCCCTGCCCTTCTGTTGGAACAGTGAAAGCTGCTTGCTGAAGTCAATTCTCACAGACAACCACAGGTGCCTCTGTGGGATACACTGAAACCAAACAAAACAGACTATTGTTAATTGAAGGGTATTTTTTCAGATGTAAAATTAGGCATATTTCATACTTGATGGAGTGGAATTGCATACTGATTAATCAGCGTATGGTCTTCTCAGTATTTACTTACATCCACAAAGATTTTTGTTAATAAACAAACCAGATTTTATTAACAAATACACTTTATTAAATGACTGTCTTATCACAGTTCAGTAGGATTTTCTATATTATTTTGTGTTGCTTGTATGTGCTCCTAGTTAGAGAAGTGATCTGATGGAGTTGTGTGCTCTGTTGCTTTCAAGCTCTGCAAAGTGATCTGGCTCCAGTAGCCATTGTTTTTTTGTGGCAGAAGCATTTACAGCAAGAAACAGCAAAGGAATAACTTAAAAATATCCACCATGACAGATTCTACAACTGCTCTGCCTTTCGACTGTTGAAGATTCTGTGATTTCTCAGTATAGTCTCAGAATGTTCTTTGATACTGTGATAGAATCCACTGTGGATGTCTTACTAAAAACTGTAACCATGGGCACTGAAACTTACCAAGAAACATCTTCATTGCTCAAAAGAAGCCAGCCTTTCATTTTGTTGTGTCTTTTTGGTATTTAGCAACCCTGGTCCTTACTGGAAGTATGGATGACAAAATCAAATTAATGAGTAATACTGAAACATCTATTTTTTTTCCTTTATTCCAGGAGCAGTTGCCAGACTTGCACAGCCATTTCTCAGACCTCAATTTGGAAGCTCACATGTATGCATCCCAGTGGTTCCTCACTCTTTTTACTGCCAAGTTTCCACTCTGCATGGTCTTCCACATCATTGACTTACTACTTTGTGAGGTAAAAAAAAAAAGAATCAGAAATTCTCTCCTCCACTCCATCAATGTTTCTTCTAGTTCTATTTTGTTTTGTTGAAATCCTTTACTGCTTAATTATAAAATGTACGTAACTAAGTTATGTAGAAACCATGGTTATATTGAACAGAAGATGTTCAGTGAAACACTGGTTTGGTTTTAAAATTGGAGCTGTGGATCGCCTCATTTTTTGCTGAGGGGTCTAATTAAGTAAATCTGATGCACACACACCTTAATTTGTTAAATGATTATTCAGAGTTAGGAATTGTAATTTCTTGAAGATACCTAGTAAGGAAATCTCTCCAAGTGGGCTGATTCAGAGTGCCCACAGACGGAAATGGTAGCGCATGTTGCTTTGGTGGCCGATACTAAACAAAGAGTCAGAAGGGTCAAACACACAACTGAAGGAAGCTCCTTCCTTTTGGTTTTTTCCCTGCTATTCCAACTAGGAGCACACTACTTCACATATAAAATGGTGTGTGGCTGTGCTGTACATATATCTACACTTTCTTCTAAAAGACAGTCAGAATAGGGTGATAATCTAGAATATTTATTTTGGTAAAATACCAGTCCTTCCTTCAGTAAATGGGAAGTCAGAGCAAACATGGCATTTACACTTGATTTTAAACCTGTCACTGATTTCCTCTCCAATTTCAAAGGGTCACAAACATGAAAATAAACAGATAGATAAAATATATGATAATTTTAAATGGTGAAGGCTTCACGAGTATGAAGCACTGTTGACTCTAGTTCATTTTGTTAATTTTATTGTGAAGTATTTTCTCTGAGAATCTTCAGGCTTGCTGCATGTGCCTTGATAGGATTCATTCCTTGAGACTATTTCTTATTTTGCATATTGGTGCTCAGTTACCAAAGCAAGGCCGGATAATACTGGCCATGTTTATCTCAAAATGTCTGAAGCAATTACGGTGGGAAAGAAGGTGAAATCCAAGGTGAAATCCAAGGAGAAAGTAAGAGAGTGTGACATTAGAACATGCTGGGGAAAGGGAAACTTGTTAGTGTTGGGAGGGTAATCACACACAGCTAAAGGAGCCTCTTTTACTACAGCTAAAAATAAACCAGAGCAAGAGCAAGAAAATTTATTTCAAGTGAGAAGATCCATGCAGACATCTTGAGAAAGAGTGGGGCAATGTGGAGACAACGTCCTGAGGCACCAGTGTGGGCTATCAGAAAAATGCTCCTGAGATTCAGGAGGCAACCACTCTCAAGTAACAGGCAGTTCTGAGAATTTGAGGGAGGGGCATAGATTAAAGTTATATTAAAATAAAAATCTATTTGGCCCTCACTGTAGACAGCAAGTCAATTCTGTAGGTGTATGGCCACAGGCAGAACCAGGATGAAGCTGTTCCTTGACAGAGGACTGAAGTTGTGTGTCCAGTCCACCTCTGGAAGGAGTTCTGGGGGAAATCAAGACATAATTTATTGTGCATTAAATTGTTCCTTACTTTATCTCTGAGCAACCAGCATGCTGGTAATTCTGGCAACTGGAAGGAGAAAAACTGTGGCAGCTGCTTACATGGAAACATATCTTGCAGAAAACATTCCCAGAAAAGCAAGAAGCCTCTGAAGTGAATTAAGTTTTTAAAAACAAGCTTCCAGCCTTCTCCTTAATTGGTCATAGATACAGATGAATTTTAAATACCTTTCAAGTTCCTGACTTGTGCTTTTTCCACATCCTTGTCCTGTCTGTGGTTACAAAACGTTTGCATTCTTTGCAACTCTTATGGGAGCGAAAAAATTAAGGGAAGAAAACCATTTAAAACTGTTGCTGAATGCATCCTGCCAACTAATAATTTTAGCGGAGCCTCTCTGGTCACCTAGAAAATATTTGAATTATGGGTGAACAATTTGTGTCTTAGAATAGCTGATCTCTAGAGGTCCCTTCCAACCCCAACCATTCAGTCATTCCATCTCAAGCAAGAGTTTTTGTATTGGCTTGGGTTTTTGATTTTTGATTGTGGCCAGAAGAGTGAAATCAGTCCTTACAGATACTCAACTTTCAATCCAGAGAGGAAAAATACCTGTTGGCAGTGCTGCAATTTCCCAGCTAACCAGGGATGAACATTTCCTTCCCCTGCCTGCACACTGGAACAGTGGCACAAGCTGAGTATAGAACTCCTGGGCAGAAGCATAACTATGAAAAAGGAGCTAAAGTTATGGTGGGAATTGAGTTTTAGGGAGAATTTTTTAAAATCCCATCAAAGTGAGTGTCACTACAGTCAAGGTCTTCTCATCAGTCTCTCATGAAATATTGCTTCAGAGCAGTTTTATGGACATTCACACAAATTTGGGATTTGCCATGGCTTCTGTGTAACTGAATTATTTTATTCTGTTGTCTTCTTAGCACCCTATTTTTGGGTGGATTTATTTTTTTTTTTAATTATTATTTGTTTGGTTTTTTGGTTTTTTGTTTTGGGTTGGTTTTTTTTTTGTTATTTTTTAAGTTGTCACCAGGCTGTTGAAGATGTGAATAAACCCTCCAAATTACTTCAATTTCCAGTGGTCTTAGAATATTGCCTGAGTAGTTCTGGGGCAGAATCTGTCATCAATCCCCATGTAGAAACAAAATATTTTGGAATTCTTTTTCTTCCCTGTAACAAAAGCTTGAAGAGAATTTTGGGCTTCCAGGCAGGTACACTACCACAGTGCCATGGTACATCCTATAAGGCTCAGCTGCTTGTAATAAAAACACAAACCTGTTGATCCAGGTGAAAGTTTTAATGTGATGGGTTGAAACTGTGTGGGTTGGAGCCTGGAGATCTTTCTCCAGCCTTCCTTTGAGTTGCCTGTCACAGCTGCTTCCTTTGTCTTTTCCTTTTTGCTATTTCTGTTTGCATTGAAGAACATTTTTGTTGATGAAACGCAGAGTTGTATTTGGACTTGTCAGTCTTATCTGTCAATATGACATGATGTTATTGAACACTTCCTAAGCCTGCTCTGTTTTGCTGTCTCTTTTTGTTCTATTTTAAATTATTTATTTAAAGTCATGCTCAGAAATAGCAATTCATCTAGGTAAAGCTCTTGTCACTCAGAGCAGTCCCCAGTGCAACAGCTGCACCTTGGCTGAGCTACAGAATATCAAACAGTTGACAGTCACTTCATTTTGTGTTTTAAACTATTGGATTTAAAATGAAAATATTTGTTTTAAAAACACTAAATAAATGACCTTCAGTAGGCTTTTAGAAGAGAAAACCAATCCAAACCAGTTGCCAGATAATCCATAAGCATTTTTAAAATTGTCATGATTTTTTTCTGTTTAAAGAAAATTCTTTAACCTTCTGTGATAGGTACAGTACTGCCAAAACTAAAGGAGGTGCAGAGCTCAAGCTGTCATTCCATTATTAGTTAAGAATTTTGAAACACTATGGATAACCTCCATTTTAGGTTGATCTGGCTGTTTTTGTGTTCAGTTTGGTGGAGTACAAAATACTTAAGGATAATACTTCTCTCCTTTTAGGGAATATGCAAAAACATCTCCTGCATGTTGCCCTTCCTGGGCTGGCACAGACAGTTGTTTATTTGAGTGTCATAAGACTTAATTTGACTGTAATTTGACTGCTAAGTTAACATTTTGACTCCTAAACTGCCATTCTGACTGCATCACGACTGTATACAAAGGGATGCAGCTGATTATCAGTTTTGAATATGAAATGATTTAATGTTTACTAATACAGCTAATGATAAAGAAGGGAAAGTGCCTTTCAGAGGAACACAGCACAGTGCAGGAAGGGGGAATTGAAAGCTAGGATACCATCACTGCTTGGCCTTTATTTATCAACTGTTGCTTTCAGAATATTGCATAAGATAATTTTCATATTTTTATGGATAATTATAATTTTTATAGATTTTCAGAAATTGTCTGTTATAATGAAGGTAATGAAGGCTGAAAAGTGTCTTTAAAAATCTTCTAAAATGTGAACAACGTGGTGCTGGTAAGCAAACAGTCATAGTTAAAATGTGGCACCACATTGTGGAGATACAGTTATTGGGAACACTCCTTGGGAAGGAAACATTGAAAATCAGAGCAGAACCACAAGTATTGACGCTGCAGGTTTGATGTGTGTCTTGTGTGTGTCTTGCCTGGGGATGGATGTGCCAGGAAACGCCGTATGGCACCACTCAGGGCTGGCCGGCACCGCGCCGGCGCTGACTGAGGAGGAGAGACCATAAGAGCCTGCTATTTTTTATCTGTCACTGTCAGATACTTCTGGGATGCCTTCAACAGAGTTGAGAAAGAGCAGATTAACATTTCAATTTATTAAACTTCCTCAGGAATTGAGACAAGAATAAGCCCACTTCCTCTGTAAATCTGTGCTGAGATGAAATGTGAATTAAATAAAAGATTGTGCACAATTGTTTATCTTTTGTAGATCTATAGGGAAAGAAAAATTGAACTTTTTGGACTTACTTTTATTGCCATGTTGTCTACATTTGTTAACCCTTCCAGTTACGAATATTTTAAGAGATCTTACAAAACAGAAGAATGGACTTGCTAGAAATAAAATCTCTCGTAGTAACAGCATATTACAAGCTCAAATTCTAAGTAGGCATAGATCTGTCTGCATTATTTCAGTATCATTTACCAGAGTGAAGTCAATGTCAGACATGTTGGTTGGTAAAGGCCAGGAGCCGTCTATTTGTTTTCCTTTTAGGAATACAGGCAAATAAATTTTGGCATTTAGACTGTGTCTTTTCTCCTACCCAATCCCTTTGCATCAGGCCTGCTGGAGAGCTGAGTCTTGCTGATGTCCTTATCAGCCACTGCTGTTTTATGTAAAGAGACTGGAAAGGATTTCTTTCCCAGACTGCTATAATTAGCTTTTAATTAATTTAGAAGAAGGAGAATAGGTTTTCTCGGACTCCAGATGGATGACTAGAATTTGAATGTGGATGTCCAGTGGTAATGGACAAATGCTGGTTTGCTGCATTCAAGGATCTCTTGACATGTCAGCCATCATGATCTTTTCTGTTGCACATGTGGGAGGTCTGCAATGGAAATAACCTCAGGTTTACTAGACCTGGATGTTTGGCTTTTATGTAGTTAGATGAGTTATTTAAATCCAAAAGAAAAGTCATTTTAGCCTAATTCATCTGATGGTCTACAGCTGTAATCTACTGTGGGGGCTTTTCAGCACTAGAAAAGAAATTAATGTGAAAAGAAAAAGAAGGGTGTAGGATTTGATTGTGTGTGTGCTGCATGAAGAACTTCTTAAAGCTTTTGGATGTGTGTGTTTAAAACATTCAGATTATAATGATAAACAATTTTAAGTTCTTTTCAAAGTGAAGGTTACAAGTAGTATAAGGTGTTAGCATGTAAAATTCAGTCAACAACAGAAATGCTGGAGGTGTGTAATACCATGTTCTGTATTGCCATGGGGACAGGGGACACAAAATGTTCTAACAGAATTTATAATAATTCAAGCTTGGACCAAGGAGAAGAGTGTTTTAATAGAGAGTAGTATCTGAGAGGTTCTAGGAGAGGGTTCAGCATAACCCTTGACTCAAGGTTGTCCAGCTGTTCCTGTGAGCATCCATAATTTATGTATCTTCCAGTCATGGCTGCTGCTTGTTTATCCCCAAAATGACAAGGCTGATGATAAATGCTCAGCATGAACAAGGGAAAAACAGTCTTACAGCAGTCTGCAATCCGAGATAACTTATGAGAACAGAAGGTACCTTTTGGGTGATGTTGATAAATTTTGTGGTCCTAAATGTTAAGGGTGTTTCTGTTTCAGAAGATGTTTTAAGATCTGAGTGAAAAAGGGACCAAGGATGAGTGACCTCATCTGGGCCTTAGAGGGGTGACACATCTAATGCCATGTTCATACTGTGTCTCTGAATTACTTTCCCCACTGCTCATGAAAGATTTTAGCCACCTGCTAGTTGATGTTCACTTGGTTGTTTTTTCTAGGAATACAGTAAATTTCCATAATGCTTACTTAACACGAGTGCCATCTGCTGTATTGGAATAGCAGCATATCCTAAACAGTCTTGGCAGGCTTCAAAAACACTTTGGGAATAACTGAAGGAAAGTATCATAAATGGGAGAGTGATATTCTCTCAGGAAGCTGAGCTAATTTGGGAAATGTTTTTAAAGAAGAGGCTAGTGCAGTCTGCCTGTGCTGAAACACTATCCATTGCTTTGTGCTTGGAATCTGAGGCTGGTACAAATTCTCTAAATACATAAAATCAAAATGTGAACTTTGCACTTGACTCATGGTTGGAAAGGGAAGACCAATGTCAGGGTTCAGAGGGACGAGGGCCAGGGCTGTGTCCTGGCAGGGAAAGGGAGAGGATGAAGAATAACACTGGGAAGAAGATCAGAGGGAGTGCAGGGAGGCAGCTGTTGATTTAGTGTGGACATGTATTTTTCTGTGTGGTGTGTGAGCACAGGTAGAGGGGGAACGAGGCACAGCTCCCTGTCAGGAGATGTTCTGAACCCCTCATCTCGTCTGCTCTCATGAAACTGGGATCTGGAAGATTCCTTCTCCTCTGGGCACATCTAACAGCCATTCCCTGTTTCCATACCCAAGCTGGAGGACCTGTCTCACCTAAAGAGATGAGACCTCTTTTTCTCTCCTTGTATGTAATAACACCCTTGGTGCCTAGTGTGGATTTAGTCCCTTTCTTTGTCCCTGTATTAATCAGTTTTGGGAAAAGGGACAGAATTGTCTGAAACCCCTGCAATTTAAAGCTTTGCAAACCAGAAAAGCAGAGTTAGTGTATGGCTTGGTTGACAAATGCTGCTAGCCCGTAATCAGTGGCTGGTGAATTAGGAATGTATCACTGCAGAAATACCCCATGCAAGGGAGCACTTTGATATGTGGAAAAGACTTAAAATCCTGTGGCTGTAATTTTGATTCTTTGCAAACAGTCACAGAAGTTGGAGAGGAAAAAAATGTTAGTCTCATGGCTGCCTCTACCTTCATCCAGCCATAGCAACATCTCAGCAGCAAATGACATGAAAACCACCCAAAACATACAAATGTTCACTCCTAAATCTCATTTATTTCTATTAAAAGCAGCCAGACAAACAAAATATCATGTGAAGTCATACTAATACAGCTTCATGGTTACCTGGTATTTGTGTGCTGTTTATTTTGTGTGCTGCAAAATACAGAAAAATGACACAAATCAATATGGAATCCCCTGGCGTTGTTTTGGCCATCTCCCTGGTACCTCCTTCTCTAATAGTTCAATCAACTGGTTTTAACTGGGTGTGTGTATTTTTCATGGAATCGCAGGATCAGGGGGGTGATTTTTGTGTTTTCTCCTTTCCTGTGTTGTAGCATTTTCTGGTGGGAATTATTGTACAGGCAATGTAAGTGGAGTCACTGGGGGAGCCCACTCTGAGAGCTCAACTGTGCTCATATGTTAGCAGTGAAATCTCTTTTTAATTTGTTTATTGTTTGATCTTTTCTTTTACTAAGTATTTCTCTATCTGTTGTTTACACAAAACCTGCTCATTTGTGTTGTGCCTTATTTGAACAAGAGTTTTAACCTTTTTTTTCCTTTAGTCATCTTGTCATTTAACTAGAATAAATGTGCAAGCTACACAAGCTCTGCCTAAAAGATGTTAATTAACGTGCTTGCCTCTGCAAATCGTATTCCAAGGCTGCCCTGCTTACAAAGGGAAGTTGGAGCTTCAGACCAAAGATATTCATCTTGTCAACAAAACAAAGACATTTGTGACATTCCTAAAGTTTATTGTGTTTTCTCAACATATTAGAGTTGCCAAGTAATTGTTTTGCTGGAACCCATCCAAAACATAAGTAGAATTTTAATTCTCCTTTAGAGTCTGTAACCCCAATTACCCTCTGTAGCTCCTTTGAAAGACTGTGCAACTGAACACATAATTATGAAACGCTTTGGAATTATGAAACTAGTCAAGTTAACTTCAGATGAATAGCTAGTCTCCCTTTAAAGAAAGGAAAATTCAGTTATTAGAAAGCTGGAAGAGGTTCATGTCATGTGGGGCTTGAGACTTCTCAGCCCTTAAGGAGGTGCTTAGTTGACTTTTGTATCTGTCTTTTTACCTGATGCTGAACTTTAGAAATATTTTATCAGTACCTTCGCTGTTTCCTTTTACATGTCTTGCAAATCTAGGGGAAAAAACACAGATAAGGACATTGATGAAATAAATTTCCTTTTTTTTTTTTTTTTTTAAGAGATTCACTTCCTTTTGTTGGTGAAGAAGGTGCTAAGGGTGTTGCTGTGTAACCAGAGGAAGGTCTGTCAGGGTGTCTGGGATGGAGAGGGAGAGATGCTAGTACTGAATATAGCCTGTCTTCCCTTGAGGCCTCAATCATTAAACAGAAGCTTTAAAACAGGAGAGAAATTCTAAAGTTGTCCCCAGTGCAAATGTTATCCAGACACACACGACTGAATTGTTTGGCCTCACTCAGCTCTGTGCTTGGCTGTTGAATTTTGCTCAGAGCAAGTACTGGTTGAATTTTGAATTTTGCTCATAGCAAGTATTGGTTTGCTGCCCCTTGACTTCCTTTTTTCTGGCCTCTGGGCAGATTTGCTGGCTCAGATGAATAAATTTGCCACCACCTTTCAGCAGGAAGCCACAGGCAGCCTTTCTGTCCCAGAGATGTCACTGAATGCAAACTGGGTCCCACAGAATCGCATCTTCACCACTCTCAGTTTGTTCTTTGTTCCCAGCCTTCTTTTCAGGCCTTTCCAAAAGTCATCTTGTTTCAGAGTGCAGGGGGACTCAAAGGGAGGACTCCTCAAAGAGGCTTCTCTCTGCAGAAGGAATCTTGGCTTTGGAGGGAGTTAAGGAACTGGGAAAACCTCTCACTAGACTAGAGTTAACATCATGAGATTTCCATTTGCTTTCAGCCAGTCTTAATTTCAGTGCACATGTGAGAGTTTCACTGGTTTGCCCATGAGAACATCACCTCCAGTCACGGTTGGAAATCACAGGTGGTTTGACATGCAGGTCAAAGAAGCAGATGATTCTATGAACACAATCTTTATTAATTAAATGGGGACTTCCTGGATGTGAGTGTTCATTCCAGTACCAGTAGGTGTGAAGGGCTCTTCTGCTAAGTGATGCTCGCTCTTCTGGAGTGAGTGCTCCTGTAAAGCAGAGGATGGTCAGTGGGGCATTCAGCAGGAGCTGTAAAGGGGTTGAAATATGGTACAAACTCCAACATTCTCCCTTTGCTGACCCTTATCTGACCTTACCACATTCATTTCTCTGAGTTGAGCTTGTTCCTTCTTCAAAACTCCTGAGTTTCAGGAGCTCTCTTTAAGTTCTCTAGGCCTCTACACAAGTTTAAGAGGGTCCTTAAATAATACCTGATTCTGTGGCACATGATGATTAGCCCCTCACCATTCCTATGCTCTTACAAGTTCTTGTTTATAAGTGTATAATTTTACTTTTGACTGTTCTATATTTTAAAAACCTGTTAGGTAATTATGAGCAACTCTCCCACATGCGGATCTTATAAATCTCAAGATGAGATCTGCATGATATTACAGAGTCTTGGTTTGAACAAGGCAGTGACCATTCCAGACATAAAACAAAAACAAAACAAACAAAAAAAAACCCCAGCAACAACAACCAGATATGGGATAAAAACATCCCCAAGACATACCAGACACAAAACAAAAACAAAAAAAACCCCCAACAACAATCCAGATATGGGATAAAAACGATCACCAAGACATACAGCATTTATTTCAAAATGCCTAGTTGAGCATATGACCTTTGGTTTTAAAAAGTAATTATCAAAAGTTCATTTCTTATGGGCTCCCTTCTCTTTCCCTCTCATGGATGATTTGTATGTACTTCCATATTTCCATTATAAAATTGCTGGAGGGATATTGCTACCAATGATTTATATGTCTGGTGCACTTCGGTATTTTCGGTCTTTCTTCTAAAATAGCTGAAGAAGTTTAAGCTGAAGCTTATAAATCACTGTGTGGTAAGTTAAGTAGGGTTTCAAATAAGAGATTGTAGCAAAATGACCTGAGCCTTCTTTTTCATAATCATGGTCATTAAACTTGGCTGTGGAGGAACAGTCTTGTATGAATTAGGACAAATAAGTCCAGCAGGCAGATCAGGGGTTATCGAGTGTCTGGTTCAAACATGGGGAAGATGTTTCAGTGCTTTGAAATCCGGAGCATCCACCCCAAATCCACTCAGCTGCTGGGGTGTAGCGGCTGGGCAAGTCCTCAGGGGTCACTATGAAACTGATGCAGCAATTGATGCCTCAGCTCTAAAATGCTGCATTGATTTGGGGCTTACCTCTGCCTTGGAGGAAAGAGGAGGCTGCAGGCGGTTTTGATGCCTTGGGAAGGCT
>VXBB01027660.1:0-12760 GCA_013399915.1 Illadopsis cleaveri | reverse complement strand
CCCGCGGCTCCCGGTGTTCGCGAACTACTCCCGGGATCATCCTGGGCAGCAGCAGGGCCGGGACACTTAGCTGCACCGTGCCGAATTGAATCGATTGAAAGATACACGCTTTATTTAGCCACTCAGTTTGGGATCCCATATAAATACTTCCTCACATATTAAGTGTTATTGCGACAAATTGGGATCTGTGTTGTTCACACTCCCAAAATGTTTGTGCTAAAATAACATTTTTTGTGCAGCAAATTTGCAAGACATGAGTGATAAGTGATATTTGAATTCGCTGTTTCAGCCATTGTGGCTTTTTTGTCGGTCTGCTTTATAAATATCCCTCTCCGTGCCAGCAAAACCAAACAGCGCTTGCCAAGCAGCGCTTCCATGTCCAAAAAGGACCCTTGTGAATGTCCCCAAACTAGTCACTGTCCCAGTGCTTCAGCAAGGGCCGCACAGCACCCATACTCCAAGCCGAAGGCCACTTGTCCAAGGAGTCACCCAGCACAGCCCTGCTAGGCATCTCTCACAACCATGCCAAAGTTTTGGTCCTGCCTGTGTCCCACTGCGCTTCCTGCTGGGTGTGTGATCCTCTCTGGTTCAGGGTAGCAGTAGGTGCACGCCTCACCCTGCTCCTCTCTCCAGCGGCCAAACCATACCAAGCTGCGCAGCATCTCCCATGCCTGGGCTGGAGCAGAAGCACAGTGGCCAGCAGCGCAGGGCACATGGAGCCGCAGGGTCCCCTCACCCTGTCACGGCCGGCTCCGCACCAGCCCCTCCACAGGAGCGAATTTGGATCTGTGCTGCTCCCACCTCCACTGGCAGCAGAGCCTTTCTCCCTTGCCTGTGTGAGCCCAAATTCCTTGGAAAGGGCAAGCAAGAACGCACAGTAACTGCACAGAGCAGTTCACTAATCCACAGGTTCCCAGCTGTGTTCGTCTCCTTGGGTTGCTTGCACACCTCATGGAGGGGAATGGGCCTCTTCAGTGTTCTCCAGACCTCCTGTGTGCCAGCGCCGGCCTTTCTGAGGCACAAGGCACAACCTTGGAGCGGAGATTGCAATCTTTTCTCTAGTCCTTTGCTTCTCCCGGCCTCTAGCCGTGCCTCCCTCAGATATGCCTACACCCCTCCCAGATCCCTCACCTTCCTGCCTCCCTGCCAGTCCTTCAAGTTTCCCCAAGAGGAGGAGTGAAACAAAGCACCACACAGCCCTGCGTGGGATGTCTGCACACACGTGAGACTGGCAGCTGCTGCAGTGGGGGACAGACAACGGGGGTGATAGTGGGACGAGTGACGAAGAGTCAGAGATTCGGTGCTGGAAATAAGGAGAAAATCCCTGTGGTGGGTGAGCACTGTGAACAGCACCATGAGGCACAAATGGCACACAGCTCAAGAGGGAGAGAGAAGCAGTCAGAGCAGCCACAGAAACTTGCTTCCCCAAAACCCTCACCCCTAGCTCACCTTACTTAAAAACACATTCCCAACAACCATTTCCACAATCACCTTCAAATTGTTTCTGAATGCCCTGAGGTTCAGGCTTTGAGTCCTCTTCCTCAGTGATGAGACGGGCTCAGGTGTGAGTAGTGCAGATGCAGTGAAAGCTCTAACATACAACCAGTGAGTTGTATAAACCTCCTTTGAGCAGGAAAGTCATTGCTAAGCTGAAGCTGCAGAACTAGTCACAGAGAAAAACCTGCACCAGAGTACTGAAAAGCTTCAAAAAGTTTATTTAGGATAAAAAGGAAAAAATAAAAGACTTAAGGGAAAGAATGTCACACAACTTTATTAAAGTGGAGTAAAGGTTGATTAGTGGTCATGCCCTTCCAAATTATAGAGTGCCTAGATTTGAACAGTGAAAAAGAATTGCACTTTTGAGCACCAGCTCAGTAGAGACTCAACATGCCAGGCTAGTCCTTAAGCCATGTACACCTACCTCCTAGGAACTCCCTGGAAATGGAGGGTGTGAGCACAGCTAAATAAAGAGTAAAAGAGAGTAACACCCACACCGTTCACGGGGAAGGCTTGAGAATTGCTCACAGTCTGATCAGGCTGGTGCATCTGGCCTACGCTTACAGACCTAAGCAGTGATGTTCCCTCCTCATTCCCTGCTCCTGAACGAAGTGCTAACTGTTATCACCCTTCACCATTTCCCCTAGAGTCTTTTCTGAGAGCTAGTTTACACCACAAAGAATTTTCCAGTATACTTGTAATTACAAAAAATCACTAGGTCAGCACAATTCATTCCAGTACCACTTTTGCCAGTATTGTTAAACCTTTGCTTCAAGTGAGAGAAATTATTTTTGAAAAAGAACTTTCTTGTTAGTCATTGTTTATTCCGACTTTGTTCGGCCTGATCTTTTCACACTCCTCCCTGACATAACCATTTGACCAACAGATTTAGCCTGGACTTCTGAAACTCTCTCCACACTCTCCCTTTATTAAATGCTGTCATATGTGGAACAAAGCTGATAGTTGCCAGGGCCAGTTGTATGCCCTTTCTTTGGCAGCACCAACAAAATTGATTGGTTTAGGAATCACTGAGGGGAGTATTTTGCTGTGAATACTAAAATCTAAGCAGTTTAACATGGATACTGTCTGCTAGTAGAATAAAACCATCTCCCAGCACTGACATAAAATATTATTGGTAAAAACACCATTTTACTGGTACAACTGTGTCTCTACCAGAGGCTTCTGTTGACACAGCTATACCTGTCAGGGCTGCATCTCTTTAGAGCTGTGCTGGTAGACATCATTCCCCAAATGTGATCTTGGTCATTCAGAACACATGTTCACCTCTTTCTGACTCACAGTGACAGCTCCATCACACAACTGTATTCAGTACAGTTACTCTTAAGACAGTAAATGCAAATGAAGATGCTAATGCATGTTGTAATTCAAATCAGTGAAACAACATCATATTCTGCTGTTCTTTCCTTACAGCTACTTTATGCAGATTCATAAAATTTAAGGTCAGAAGATACCTTTAGGTAACATAACCTGAGGTATAACACAGGTCAGGCAATTTTATGTAATTAAGCCTCATGATTCATAAATGAGCGAGCATCTTCTAGAAACCATTTTTGAGTCAAAGACACCAAGTGAATAAGTCACCATTTTCCTTTCTAGCTTATAGCTTTTGCCTCATGTTTTTGAATCCTGAGCCCCAAGATGTTTTGACCTCTGTGATGCCATCATCTGTGCAGGTGCCTCTCCTTGGATTTTCTCCTCTCTGCGATCCATTGTTTGATCATTCTTTGACTCCTTTTATTTGCATTCTTCTAGATAACGTTCTAATCCCTTTTCCAGCACCAGACCTGCCATCGGTCTCCTCACAGAGCAGCATAAACCACCAAGTTGACACACTAAGACATATCCTTCCCCCCTTCAGTGTCCTCTGCAGGGAGAGGGAGAACACCCTTGTGACAGTGTGCGCTCAGTGGCTACTGTCAGCTCTGTGAGTGAGGTTGAAGTCAGCTGGGTGGTGTGTGTTTTTATTTTATATTTCCTGTCTGCCATGCCAAGTTTTACATAGCACTGATCTCCAAGCTCTGTGGACGTAAAAAGCATGCCTGGACACTAACAACTCTTCTTTTGTAAGGTCTGGGGATATTTCACATATATAAACCTTAGTAAATTTATTCCAAAATGCAGAAAGTAAGGGTTTTGACTGATATATATTTGTAGGTACAAAGGTATACTTCATATTAAATTCATGTTATTAAAGCCCTAACAAAAGAATCAGCCAAGCAGAAGATGACAAGCTTAAAAGGAGATACCATTGTGATTACAGAAAGACAAGAAAAACAAACAAAATTCCTCCTTACTTTCATTCTTTCTAGCCTATAAAGTGTTCATGAGTGGCTGGGTTTAACTATTTTGTTCCTGCCAGCACAAAAGTAATCAATAAAGGAACACCTTGTATAGAAATAATGCATTTTCTGCAGTTATAGCTAAACAGAACCGATTCTAGCAAATTCCTAAGGATCCACTTTCATTATTGAAGAAGATTCTGAATTTTTAGCTCTGCAAATAACCAGCTGAATAGCCTGTAACTCAATTTTTATTAACATGCAGTTGTACATTACATACCTTAAAGTCCAAGTGTCCCTAGGTATAGTGTTTCTGAGTACTTAACATCAGACAGCTGGAAATTTTCTCAATGTGATGTATAACAAGTGACTTTATTGGGGTAATTTAGGACAGACCCTGCAGAACATGTAAAAGAGTTCTTGGCTGGGAGCTGTTTCTCCAAATCTATCTGAGAAATGACTTGCAATCTTACTCATCTTCACAGGTGCTTGATGCCATTGATTTACAATTTTATATTGCAATTCTAACAGGTTAGCTGAAATAGAGCATACACGTATGAAGGACATTATTGAGTCCAATATCTCCAGCTCAGGAGAATGAGATAGTTCCCTTTCCCATTTAATCATAAATGTTTCTTTAGTGGGCAATAAAGAAAAAGCAATGGCTTTATACAATCACCCCACAATGTTCTGAGATTCATTGCTAAGGAATAAGATTTGCTCAGATAAAAAGGATTCTCTAATACAAGTAGATTTAACATCAGACTGAATAAAGGAACTCCTGAACTGGAAGTAAAGAAGCAAAAAGGAAAGTCTAGCATGTTCCACCTTTGTTGTATTTCTAAGGGAAATGTGAATTTTTTTTTACTGATGGGTTGAGATAAATATTCCAAATAAATTAAATCAGTTGTTTCTGCAGTCTTTAGAGAAAATAGGAGGAAAATACACAATATAGTTAGAAAAAGAGGCAGATTACTTTTAAAGCTGGTATAAACTCCATCCTAGGAACAGAGAACTTGGGTTCAGGTCTGGTCATAAAACCTGCAGTTTCCACACCTTCCAACTCATGACCCTTCTGTTTTCAAAACCTATCTAGAAAGTCAGTTTCCCTTAGCTGAGTAATGAGCTGGATTTACACAACTGTAACAGAACCCACCATACTCAAGAGGCTTGATTTTTATGATTCCCTTTCCTGCCCAAGTAAAGTTAGCAACAAGTCTTTTGAACAGGATGGAGCACTGAATGGGGTAAAGTTCACAATAGTGAACTTCAAAACAGACATAAAATGGAGATCACCTAATTCATTCATACCAAACCAACATAATTAATCAGCAGTGCTCTTCAAATACATGACTCCATTGAGCTGTGCAAATAAGATCCCTGCATAAAAACTATATGTATTAAAATTAAATCAGCTAAATGTTTAGTACTCACCTCATTTTGCTCTTGCTGAACTTTGATTCTTCTGTCACAAGGCACTTTGAAAATTCCCTCTCAGTGGTACCAGCCCTTCAATGAAGAGAAAAAACCCCAAGGTATCTGTGATGATTTTACATTATGTGACCTTTCCCAGAATGAGTGCAATCCCCGATTTCCAGCTGGTGAGAATCACCCTGGATAGTGGTTCCCAAATTATGGTCCTTTCTTCTTGGACACATGCACAGTAAGTTTACACCCAGCACAGAACAGTGTGGCAATTTGAATTTAAATGTGGTCAAATGAAAACCACGTTTGTCCAATCATCTCAATGAGAAGAAACCAGTTGTAACACAGTGAAAAGATAAACTCACATTTAATTTTGTTACGAAGTTTGCTGAATAGATTAGAAAAATCTTAGTAGTATTTGTATGTTACTTTTTTAAGAGAGAGAGAGAACTCAGATTTTTTTCTCTTCACTTACAATTTTCATAAAATCCACCAAGTGAGATAAAATATTAGGGATGGTCTGTTTGGAATGAAAAACAAACAGAAAAAAAATTAGCATAAAAAGCAAGCCTTTTGTCAGTCCCTGAGTCTTTCCTGCCTCTGACTATAGCATCTGGATTTGTTAATGCAGATGACTCACATTGTTAAGTCTTTGTTAAATAACTAGATGATATTTTGGGTTAATAAAATGGTCTTTCTAATTTTAATAACATTACTTTTTATATTTAAGCAAGAAGAAACAGATGTTTTTAACAATCCAGTCCTCATCACATGGTAGATTCTCTAGTCTGTCACTAAGTTTCATGACTTAACAGGAGCAAGGACTACA
The DNA here is from genome assembly GCA_013399915.1 of Illadopsis cleaveri. NCBI lineage: Eukaryota > Metazoa > Chordata > Aves > Passeriformes > Timaliidae > Illadopsis > Illadopsis cleaveri. The sequence continues at coordinate 6,709 of VXBB01027660.1, read as the reverse complement.
TGAATTAGTAAGCATTTCTAGGATCACACCCTAGACTAGTGGCATTTTGAGATCTTTTAGAACTGCATATCTTGAAGTAGTTTACATCCAGGATATTAAAAAACCCTCCTCTTAGGGTAGTTGAGCTCTTAGCTTATTTGAAGCAGGTAGCCATCTGTGGGGGATGCTTTTCTAAATAAATGCTTCGCCTTCATAATGAGGATTTGATTGTGGCTTTGGCAATCAGGCATGTCATGGCAGAGAGGATGTGAAAGTGAGGTACCCGAGCGGCAGTTGGTGGTGACGTCCTGTTTGCAGAGGACAGGAGCAAGCTCAGCATGTCCATGGGGACTGTGCGTGTAACCCACAGCTACTGCAGCCCTCAGGAGCGCAGCTTTCTCCTCTGCTGGCTCCCTGAGAACAAAGCCACAGCTGCCCCTTCTACAGCTGATGTGTGGAGCAACTTCATCCAAGCAACCTCTCAGAGTGAATCTAGAGATCACAGGCATTTCAGCTGCATCCTGTGCAAGGAGCATTCCCTTGCAAGAATTGCAAGCTCACTTTCACAGTATACAGACTCTATTGAATCACTCTGTAAGCAACGATGATGGACCCAGTGGCTGTAATACAAACCTGGGACTCTGGAGATGTACATACAGTTCAGCATATGCTTCATAAGTGTACATCCCATTGATGTAGAAATACAAATAATATAATAAGAAATTAATAAAGGAATAAAGACGGCAAACCCCACACCCTGAAGTTTTTACTACTCCAGGCCAGACATGTAAAGAATGGATAAATGGTCTTTACTGACATGTGACTGTCTCTATACCATGACTAATATTTAGGGCCTAAGTGGATGGAGTCCTTCAGTACATCAAAAGTACATTGTGTTTATTGAAGAGGTTACTACCACTTGCCAGCTGTTTATTGTTCCTCAGCTGGAGTCCACTGTCTCCTCAGATCTGTTGGCTCACTTTATCCTAATCTTATTCAGGCAAATGGGTCTCAGTTAATGCAGATAGTTTAAATAGTACATCTGGTAACTTGGGTTGTTTAATCTAGACAGGGTTGGGGAATATACGTAGGAGCAACTGTATCAGCAGAGGTGAGGATCATTAATATCTGACAGGGTGATGGTGACAAAAAATGGGGACAATAATATTTTTCCACTGACTCAGCTGGTGAAAAGAGCACCTGTTTATAATCTTATGACATAATTTTCTTTCTGCAGTACTGTTGGCCAAACAGACCCCATTATCTCCCTCTGCCACCAAACCTCCTCTTTGGTCAAACAGCAAGAAGTGGGTAACGGCCTCGTGCGCTCTGCCCCTTCTCTTCCCCCTTCCTGTTATGCCAGATCTACTGTTTGTGCCGTTGGGTGAGTCAGTGCAAGGATCTGGATAAAAATAAATTTCCTTTCTCTCCTCTTGGGTTGCTGGCACGTCATACATCTGTGCAGACCCTTGCATCAGCACCCCCAAGGTCCATACCAGGTGGCTGTGGCAGTCACCTGGAGCTCCTGGAGCTGCAGCTGAAAGAAGTGTTCATGCAGTCATGGCATTCCTCCCTTGCGTCTCTTTTCCTTGATGGTGAAGTGGGAGCAACTGGACTTCTCAGTGTACAGGAATGCGTTCAGGGTAAATGTATCAAAGCCACAGCTCTCAAACCAGGAAGTTGCCCCCTTGAGAAAGCACAAGATGAACCAAGTTGGGATGGAGAAAGCTCAGGATAGTTTCATGTGACCTCTTCCACCTCTCATCTCCCTCACCCTTTTGAGGCTTTGCAGCTCTTCCTTTTCATCCCCAAGAACATTCTCTTTGTGTCCTTTGTGCAAAGGAGCTGAAGAAAACTGGCACTGGGGTGAACTTTGTTGGAACTTGGAGGGCAGGATTACAGTGTGAGTGATATATTTATGAGTGATACAGCGTGGCTATACTTCAGGAGGCTAAGGCAGCTGCAAGTTGGGCTGCAGGAATTTGGGATTATCTAGCAAGCAGATGTGTATCCATGTGTGAAAGGGTGGGGAATCAAGATAACGTGAGGGAAAGAGGGAATTACAGGCTATTACAGAAAAGGTGGGTCTCCAGCAAGACTCAGAGATGCTGTATTTGAGATTGTAAGTGGTAAAATACTACAAAAATGAGTCAGAAATAAAATGCATCCAGCAAAATCATAATTTGGCACACTTAAAAAAATTCAGAATTACATATATACTATAGTCATAGAAAAAAAATCAGTTTGCAGAGGAAGAATACTGTGCCATCTTGTATTAAAATCCATGCATTTCTGTCTATACATAAAAGTATCCTACAGGGAAGTATTTTACTTGGTTAAGCCATGGAGGCCACAGTAATCTCTTTGTAAAAACAGCAAACAATTGATAAATACTGTGATATGTAAAATAAAAGACTATAGAGTGGGAAAAGTTTAGGAAAGAAAACTTAAGGCTTTTTATTTTTCTTGGAACATCCAGCATGTTTACAGCTAAGGTACCAATCTCATTTATTTTATGAGAGTGAAAGCTGTGTACTGTCAGTTTGACTGTTCCTTCAATGTATCAGTCAGCCCAGCATGCTACAACTGACAATAGGAAGGACATCCAACCAGTGTGCAACTCGCAGCAAATACTTCTTTTGGTTTCCCATGTATCTCTTACGCATCAGAAAAGAAAAGATATGTAAAAGGCAGGAGAATGGTAAAGAAACTTGGCAGAGAACTCTATGATTACTGTTACACTGACTCTTGTTTAACTTTTCTAATTTATAAAAAATGTGACCATAAATTATTAATTCAAAGGAAGGCCAGCCTTTCCTAAATTTCTTCAAAATGCAATGATGTTCTCAAACAATGGCATAGGATTCAGAAATATCAGTATAATTCAGTTTAAAGGCTTAGATTTCACTGGTGGGTGAACCCCAAAATCAACAATCCCTCCTATTACTCCCAAATGCAACATTTTTTTTTTTTGATATAGAGAATTGGTTGGGCCCCTATCTCACCAACGCACCGACACAAGAGCTGTTTTGTTGCAGAGGCCTCGGTCCACAGAAGCACTTAATCAGAGCTTAACTTTAAGGAAGCAAGTGATCTTATTGACTTCAATGGATTATTCACATTTGTAAAACTGAGGTATTTAAACAGTCTATTCAAGTGGTCTAACTCTAGCATGTTGCATTTTCCATAATAAAATCATGTATGACATTCTCGAGATGGAGATGGTGATGTTCTAAAGTCCTTTCGTTTACACATTGCCTGAAGGAATTGATTAAATTGGCCAGGATTAATGGCTGCTAAAGATTGGACTTTAATTAAATGGTACAATGTGTCACTCTCTACATGTTTTAGGCCATGATCTGTTGGCATAAACCACATTTTTTTCAAAGTTCATTTTGTCCAGCTAAAATAAAATTTTTACACTTACCTATAGGCTTTATACCTAACAGATTCTGTCTTATCAGCTGGACGTCTATGGCACTAGTTTACTTTTTACATTTGTGACTGAAATGTAAATATTACACAATAAATAAAACACCACTGTGTTATATTTATATGTTGACCATATAAGGGATCTTTTAAAGCAAAATTCCATTACTATACTTCCAGATACCAAGCTGAAGGAACCTTGATCTGGCCGCCTACTTTTCTACAATCTGATTTATGCCTTATTGAAATAAATTAAAAGATTTGCACTGACTTCAGAAAGATTTCAATTGGATGTTTAACTAGTAATAGAAGTGATAATTTAATAAAAGCCCACATACGTCTCTCTTTTTTTCTCATTAAATCTAATGCAAATCTAAAAGAAGGAAATTGAGAATTACAGTGAATTTGACAACAGTTCCATTAAATTGCACAGTGGATTTAACCATAAAGCACAACAAGATCCCAATGAAAAGCTTTCTTTTGTACACAGAGATTTTTCAGTTTCTTGTGTGCACCCATGTCAAATCCAACAGGCTCTTGAACCCCAGACTGGATATTTACCAAAAAAATTTGAATATTTTTCCCAATACCTCTAACATAACATCTCATAGATATTAAAGTACTGGTTTGTTTTCCACCTGTCTCTTCAGTGTTACTTTTTGTATGACTTGGAAGGCCAAATGGAAGGATGGCTGCTGTACTGCCGGGAAAGGCAGTAACTTTCATGGGGTTGAACTACAGACAGGTGGCCTAGGGGATCTGTATAAATGTTTTAGCCAATGGTGTAAACAAATTACCAACAGTAAGTTTAGAAAATTATGTTGTTTATTTTGAAGAGGGATCCTAGAGCACCAGAGTTTATAATTTATCAGGAAAAATCAAGAGAAAGAAACTACAATTGGACAACGTTGGTTTATAGAAAATAATTAAATTGAAGGAACAATGAGAATAGAGCTAAAGTTGAAACTGCGTACTTGTGATATCAAATATCAACGCAATCACTTTGCAGCAGATAATATGCATGGCAATTAGAGCTTTTTTACATTATATTATAATAAATTCATAATTCATGCATACAATGAGAGCTTTTGGAAAGGAGCATTTGAATTTAACAAACACTACCACTCATCATCTGAGCAAAGATGGCAAAAGGAATTTCAACATTATTTGCGATCTAAAAAATTGAACCATCGTTGTTGCTTTGTGTTGTGCTTCCCTTGCACAGACTGCAGTGCCTTCTGTCTGCTTTAGGGTGTGGCATCTGCCATTGGGGAGGAAAAACTGGCATGTGTTGCCTTTTATAGCAGACTGATTTCATTGTGCTGAGGGCCTCAATTTTATAGCCTCTTAGTTCCAATCTTGCAGCCGAGTTGCTGAAACAAATGGGAGGAAAAGGAGCTAGTGGTACGAACTCTTCAGTTTAAAGCCTCATCCTTTTTTTCCCGTTTTTCCCAGGGAAAACATTTCAAAGTAAATCTGTGTTAAACTTTTGCGGGTTATTTTCCCAACAGGAAAGAGTTGCGGAGTGTGTCAGGAGGTATTGCGATCTGCAGCCCAGGCACTATCAGCACATCTTAACAGATCATCGATACATGTATTTTTGCTCAAATATAAATGTCTCAAAATATAAGTGTTTAATTGAATTTATATTTTATGTTAGAGTACACATGTAAAGAAATACACACAAGGAGACATCTATATTTTTATTTGCATATGAAAGACTTTAAGAATCAACTTAGGTGGTTTAATGTGTATAATTAGCGTGCATTTGAATATAGAAAAGAAGAAAATCCAGGAGATAATGTCAAAAAGGCTCACTAACAAAGATGTAGTATTCTCTTGGCAAAAGCTGATGAATGATTTGGCATGAATTCATCTTACGGTTCTGTTATTCTCTCTCTTACAAAGATGATATATCCCTTTCTAGCAGTTTGCATAGAATTGCAATTTGTTGTTGTTACAGACTGTAATGACCCTTGGGTATGCACCTGATTCCCCCCGCTAGAATTACTCACCATTTTTTTCCCCACTCTGTGTTTATATATGTGTAGCCATATAACATTTTTGCACTTGCAAAGGATACCAAAAAAATCCACACAAAACCACCAACCAACCAAAAAAACCAAACCCCCCAACTGTAAAACAGAAGTATTAGCAAGATGTACTTCACAAGCACTGAGACTTTTCAAAACTAACTCTACAATGCAAATCATAGTATTTCTGACTTTTCAGACAGAACTAAAATTAATAGACACTGAAATCACACTGCTCACACATTTATCAATAATCTTTGCATGTAACTCAACATTAGAGCATGAAGCTTCTGCTTCTTTAATGTTTTCACAGTGAATTCAAAAAAGCCTACCTACTCGTGACAGAATCTTTCTTGATATGCTGCATTTTTCTCTACCATTATGATTAAATCTCCTATTTATCCATTTTGAAAATTGAAAACGTGCTTACCTTTAACAGAGTGTATAAATATATTAATTTAAAACACCGTGGTTTAGATCCTTGCTGTATTGAAAACATTCGCTAATATCCCAGTTTGTTGTATTCATAGCCAAGTATTTGATCTCACAAATGCTTTCATTAGTTGAACGTAATGTGTGACTATTACCTTTTGTTATACTAGGGTATCACTTTTATTAAGATAGTTATAAAAAAACCTTCAAACTGTTCTGATTCAAAAATGTAGGTCAGCAGCATCTTTACATTTGGAGGAAGAGTTACTCAGATTACATATTTTGGGGTTTGTGTTACTACGTTTTCATGAGTGTCTTGTGCATACTGGAAATTATATTGTTTGGGGAAACAATTATGAGACCAAAAATATCTCTCGCTCTTTGATCAACTCCTGTTGAACTGCAAATAAGTACACAGAACATATTGAAAACGGCTCTATATATAAAAGCATCATCAGTGCAAATGACCGTTAGAATTTGGAGACAGCTGGACAATGTGGACAACTGCAAAGATGCTACCGCTGCAGAATTTTAGGTTAAATTTTATAACCGTCTTCACATACAGTATTAATCTTCAGGGGGCGGGTGTCTGAGGGGGAAAAAAAAATCCAAAACAAATCTAATTTCTCCGTCACATGAGCAAACGTGTCCCTGCCCTCGGAACACGAGGCGGCTGCTGAGCACGGCACATGGGGCTGGAGGGCAGCGTGCGGCCCCCGAAAGTTTGACCGATCCATCTGCTCGGGCACAGCTGGAATGCATGGCGGCCCCTCGCCTCCCTCCCGCCGAACCGGCCCGCGCGGGGCAGCGCCGCCGGCGGCACCCTCGGCCCCGCA
>VXBB01027379.1:0-18264 GCA_013399915.1 Illadopsis cleaveri | reverse complement strand
TTTTTTAATATATAGATATATATATACATCAATATCTAGTGTACTCAAAAGGAATTTTTTGGTTTTTCCTGTGGATTCCAATATTTAGTAGATGTTTGAGGCTAAAGATACATATTCTGAAAATCATATCCCTACAGATCTGAGAGGTGGAATTCCAGATATATTCCTTTTCCCAGTATTTCCTGGACAGCTGCACCTTTGACTTTACATGGTTCCCTAATGGCATGCTCACATCTTTGGATCATACCTCGAGGTTCCAGCAAAGCCCAGGTGATGTACCCACCCGTATGAGGCTACATCAGCCCTAAAATTGGAGGCATCTATTGAATCTAACCCTTTGTTTCAGATATTTAAGTAATACTGGTGTCAGTAAAGGGGACAGCAGCAGTAGCAGAGACAGACACAGGCAGCAGTATCATTTGCCCCAGTAATGTCCTTGGTAGAGCAAAACCACTTTTTTCCCACTGGTCCAATAAAATCGCCTCAATCTACTTCTTTAGGTAATCAATGCTCATCTGGAATTTTATCACTGTCCTTTTTAGAGCATAATTTAATTGTTTTACATTTATAGAGGCAAAGTAATAACCTTAGATTTACATAGAGCTAATTTCTTTCTTTGTGAGTGGGTTCTGCAGGATGTGAGCAATTAAGTTTCTGTGGGAGGATACAGGAAGCATGATTAATGGATCAAAGAGAGACCATCTAAGGGAAATGGGTATAATATGAAGGGAGATAATGCTCTATTTCATAATACTTATGCAAATATGCCAAATGTTGGAGAATTCAATTAATATTTGACAAATGGATTCTCTGTGATGCAGAGTAAACACATACTGGGGAAACAATAAACCTTTATTGCACGTTATCTGTCAGCTTCCTCTCTGACAGGCTGGGTTGCCTGGTCAGGCATCTCATTCCAGTGCAGGTGGCAGGGAGCAGCCAGGCACAAATCAGTGAAAGACACTGAGATTGTTTGGATGGAAAAGACTGACCAAGGCTGAATTCTTTGCATGCATGGCCAATCAGTGCTTGCCGATGTGCTCAGGTCTGCTGCTCAGTCCTCTACCAAAAGTTAAATTTTATTCCATGGAAATGAACATTGGTTTAAGAATGAAAGAGACAGAATTAGACATGATTTATGTTCTTGATTTTATTTCCATAAAAGCAACACTAGCAGAAAAAACAATAATCAACTAAAAACAGAATGCCTGAGCTACTGGAAGACACTGGGCTGGGACTCAAAAAAACCAAGCTTCAGTGACCAGTATAAAATTAAGTTAATTCTAATGCTATGTAAAGGCAATGAATCCTTCAGGTACTGTAGTGATGAGAGACACACAAATATCTAGATTTACTGAAAACATAAGTTTCTTGTTTGCTTGCTAGCTTCCATACTGCATATGGTATTTTAATCTCTATTCTAAAATATTCGGTTCCTCTACTGAAGATTTAATATGATGTTTTGTTCTGAGAAATCCTGATCCACAGAGGGAAGGCATTTGACAGGGATATTGATGCCTACGGTCCATTTCAGACCATACAGACTGGGCATTGAGCTAACAAAATGTGACAAAAGTTATGTAGGTAAAGTTTTAAGTATGAAATTCAAGTTTGTCCTTTGGTTGCAAGTGCCCTATAGCTGGTATCATGTTTGCAGCCAGGAACAATTCTGGGGACATCCCTTCAGTGCCTAGAGACAAGAAGTTGGGAAGAACACAAGAAATTCATCTTCAAAATCCCACGTTCCACAGAAAACCTACTCTTGGAGACTGCATGCCTCTACTTGACTTGGAAGCTTTCTCAATGCTTCAAATGAGACTTTTGTGTATTGCCCTTTTCTGTGAAAGTAGGTGCCTGCTTGGTGAAAACAGAAGTCCACCCTGATGCAACCAGAAATGACTATGTGAGCTATAAACATAAATATATATCATGTAAGGACTGTATGTTTTTCAGTGTAGAGCATGACAGCCAAGTTATCCTTTACAGAAGTGATGCTGCTTTTGCTTCTTCAGTGCTGTTGCTTAGTGATCAAAGCAGTTACCCAGGGCAGTGGAGATTTCAGGTAAATCCTTAGCCTGAACATGCCCTGTCTCAGGCTAGAAAAGTCTCTTAGGGACACATCCTGTGCCAAAGGGGCTGCTGCACATCCAGGAATGAGACTGGAAAGGAAGCAGACAGGGCAGTGCCAGGGAGAGAGGTGAGGGGACCTGGAAATCAGAAAAAGTTTGAATTCTCTGCTGTGCTCTCTGAACGATCAGTGCATTTTACATTAGGCAAAGCTAACAAATGAGTCGAAACTCCAGGTTAGGTTTGTCCTTCAGCATTCCATTCACCTGGAAAGAATGAGCCATGCTCAGTCAGGCCATTGCAGTGAGGGGAAGGCCAGTGCAGTGTGTCCTGAGCAGAAAGAAGCTCTGAGGTTCAGGAACAGGGGACTGCTCAGACACCTGTTATTCTGAGGATCTCATACCGGCCAGCCAATGAGCCCTTGTGTGCCATTATGGGCTACTCTGGACAGTATCTAGTTATTTTCTCTGGGAATATGGGGTTGACATGCATAATTTAGTTATTTGGGTTCACCTGCTGAGTCCAGACTTCGTGATGCATAAATAGGCACTCTGGATCTCATCTTCACATTATTTAGTTGTGCATTTTCCCTTTGCTTTTGACTGTAGGGGAGGATATTAGCCCTATTTTCTACTTGCAAGGCATGTGTTCATTCATTTTGATTCATTACGGTCAAGTTACAAAATCTTAAAATATCTTAATCTCTTCTACTAAGCCATCTGTTTAAATCAGAGATAATAAATTTTAATAAAAATCAGTATTTTCCCAAGTTTATGATTTCTTTTAACATGCATTTTTGCTGTGATCTTTGAGTTATTGCCTCTAATAGATGACTTCCCTGTTGTCAGAGCTGATTCTATCTCGAAGTGTATTAATTTTAGTTAAATGTATCTTGGCAGACATCCACCACAGGAATCAGTGCTGAACACCACGGAGTATTCTTCTAATTGGACATAAAACTCAGAGATTCTTTTCATATGATTCTTTGCTATATAGTGTGTGCAATTAGATTTAATGAGCTCATTTTCAGGACAAGTTCGCCAAACCATTGCTATTGCTAATTTATAGAGGCTACAGAAAAAGTTACTTGATTATATCCTTTTCTAAATTAAAACTTTATAGGAAATATTGTTGCTGCTTTTAATTTTAGCATTTGAATGTACAAAAACCTAATTTTGAAAATAAAATGTTTTCTCAGTGTATGATTTCCAATGATTGTTGTAGAATTTTGGTTTTTCCTTGCAAATGTTTTGGCAACAAAGGAAGTCTAGCATGTTCTTATGTCATGTTAATAAACCCAAGTTGTGTATCATGGTGACTGAGGAACCAGTAGCAGCATAGCTCTCATGGCATGAATGAAACAAGCCAGCTTGAAATCCTGTGTAAACACTTGGCAGCTGGTGCCCAAAGCCACTCTACAACACTGCCAGTTCAAGAGTTCCATGTAAAAATATTGTTGGTTAATACAGAACTGGTTAGCAATGTTTTTCTCTGAAAATATTGTCTCACTGGACGCAGTCACGTGGCTAAGACAGCATTACTGTCTCCTTTCACCAGTCCTTGCAGACTGAACAGAAACCTGAGCTGGTCTGTGCTGGAAAGCTGTGTTGTGTCCTACAGACCTGATTCAAGTGACTACAGCTGAACCCCTGGAAAGATTAGAACATGAGAGCTGTTCAATCAGCCTTCTCGTTATTGCAGCACTGGTAGAGGGATAACAAAAGGAGAGTGGCAGGTTGTTAGTTGAAGATACAATGCAAAACATCAGTCTTAACACACTGCTGAGAAGAGTAGCACCTGAAAAAAGCCAGGAGATCCCAATATTGAGTTGGTCATTCGTAAGGAAGAGCTCTTTGATGCTATTTTATGTGGTATCCTTCTGTCCTCTACCTTTAATCTAAAGTCAGTGGATAGATGATGGAAGCTGGTAGGCCAAGTTTCTCTCTCCAAATGCGAAAGTGAGTATGGGAGCGGCTCTGTGGGATGCCTGCTGCTGGAAATGCGCCTCCCACTCCTGCCCTTTTCTTCTCTTCACACAGCTGCATGGCTTCCTCGCACCTCCTTCACCAGCTGTTTTGTTCAGGCAAGGCACTTGCCACAGGGCCACCCCTTTCCACATCTGCAAAATGGGAATAATGCACCCACTTTTGAAAAATGCATTGAAAATTACCAGCATGAATTTCAGAACAGGGGTGGAAACTATTGCTATTGCAGTTTTACATGCTTCTACTTGCTTTGTGATACTGTCCCATGAGCACCTCATAAATTGCTAATTCTGAATTACTAATAATTACAGTTGTGTTTCTGTTTGCATTGGATAGATATATACCAGGGCTTTCATGCCTGGCATCCTTGCTGCTTCTTACAAAGACACTTCTCATTTATATACAGAAATAATGAGATGGAAAAATGTTAAAAGGATTGCCTGAAAGCTGCAGATCACTTCTGGCAGTAATTATTTATCTGTCTACCATTTTGTCTGTGTACATTTTATTCTCTCTCAGTCTATATATAACAACAAATTAGTTAGCAGAATCAAAGCTGCTTATTTTAGACTTAAAATGCTCACTTTGGACCAGTACACAAGCAAGCTGCATAGTGTAGGACATATGCACATGCTACGCTTGGTGATCTTTTGTTGTTAACTTATCTACATGCTTTCCTAATAGGATGGATCAGTATTCCCTCCCAAATGAAAGAGATAAAAGGAAAATTGTTTGAGATGTTGTAATGAAAGCCAATATATCTTCAGCAGAGTAGGTTAAGCATGAGTACCTTGTGTGCTGTTTCTTTCACCTGTAAAGTACAAATTTTGCACTAACAATTAATTAGCATTTTACAGAGTCAACATTAACTAAATATCCTTGACATATTCCCCAAGAGAGGATAATGTCATTAACCTCTTTTACATATGAGGAAACAATATTGGATTAGCATTGTGACTCCATTGACTTCTGTGGAGTTATTCCATATTTACTTTAGTAGAAATAACACTGACTTTAGCCTTTGATATAAGAAATCATTTGTTCATGGTTATCTAGTCACAAAGCTGCACACTCAGGATGAGAAACTGAAAACATCCACATTTCATTTGCTGCTATAGTAAGATTTTCTACTGATATAGCATTTATAAACCTTTATCTTGGATATTTAAAAAAACAAAACAAAACAACACCCCACCACAGAATCTTACATCTTTCTCCTACTCGTGTCTAGAAACAATTGTTGTGTCTAGAAAGGTCTGCATCCTGTGAAAATAAATTAACAACAATAAATTTTTGGTTTTTATTAACTTCTACTTCCCCAGAAATGTGGATGTTTTTTCTGAGTAAATTTAACAACAGAAAAGAATGATGGGCTTCCAAAGACTGCCAATGAGCAAAGAATGTAAGTTAAAGGTCTTTTTATATGCAAATACTTCATTACATTTGGGGGAATTTCTTATTTTCTCTCTCTCTCTTTATTTTTTTAATTGAAAGCAAAAGAACAATGGGACATCAGTTACTTCAATTTACTTATGACTGTGCAGAATTCACTTGCACCTTCTACAGTGCCAGTGCTACCTGTCAGCATTTGAGGTCTGGAGTAATGTGGGAGTCTGCTGACTTCTCTAGACAGAATGCTCTGCAGAAATTAGGGGTCTACACTACTTCTGACAAAATTGAAATTTTTTTTTGCACATGTTCACTCCCAAATAACTGGTGGCAACAGTATTATTTCTGAAATGGTATAAGTTAAAAATGCTTAAAATTACAACTCTCATGTCCCCAGTTAAATTAGTTCCAATGTATTAATTATAACAATGTTCAGCTCTCATTTATGATGGACTTGCTGCAAGTGTGAAAACTAGAGCTGATATTCAGCCTTACACAGAGTATCACTGCCAAGCTTCTTCCCTAAGACCCATTCAGAGCAAGGTAAAAGTCCCACTCGTAAATCTCCTTTCCTGGACTGGCCCTTATGCACTGGCCAGTGTCAGCTTACCATGTCTCAGTGGTACCCTGAGAATTCAAACTCCTCTTGAAACCAGGTTAGGAGGCAATTGTACCCAAATCTTGAGTATTCCAGATGAAATAGTATCACAGCAAACGCTGTCCTGATCTCCAACACCTCACCATTTATGCAGAATTTTTTTGACAACAAAAGACAGCTGGGAGCCTGGAACAGTTCTATGATAAAGTAGTTCTCCTAGTTCAGAAACAAGAATTTTCATGCCTCCTGTCTTCAGAAAGTCTCATGGCTGCCACACTCTTCCACAGATTTTCTTTTCGGATTTGGACAGAGCAAACAAGAACTGCTCCAACTCTTTCTGTATAAAATGGGAACAATTCGGGTTGACTTCAGTCAGATTGGTTCAGGCTCTTTATCTCCCTGAATGTACTGGAATTTGAACAAGCAGCAAACACTGATACTACCAGAGAAAAGAATGATGACATCAAAATATTTCCAAACCGAAGAGATTTACAGGACAGTTGGAATTACAGCACATTTATTCTCTTTAATGTTAATGAGCGGCATGACTCAATAATATTTGTATCTTATGCTTTTTATAAAGATCTCAAGGCATTTCATAATCAATTAACAGCTCAAGCACGTCATCATTACAGAACATTTTGCAATAAACTATTAGGAATTAATGTAGAGTGAGCTTTCCATCATCACTAAACAAACTGCTACACAGCTAGGATCTATGCCAAGCTGGCTTTGAATTTTTTAATGAAGATTATACACATTCCCTGCAAGCAGAGGATAAGTCTCTGTGCCAGGACTTTCTATTTGCCTCCTCCCCACCACCTGCAAATTTTTAATGTTTAACCATTTCTCTGTACTTTCGTGAGGTTAATAAAATCCAATGCTGCATTACATTCAATTGAGATATTTAGGACAAGATGGATCACAGTAAATGCAATATGGAGGAGTTACACTCCTGGATTGAAAATCAGTCCCTACAGCGATTTCATGTATTTCTGAAGCATTCCTTAATAGATCTGTGGGTAAAAATTCCAAATAAACTTTTGCTGCCTCCTCACAAGTATTGCTACTCCCATTATTTGCGTCTGATAATTCTGGACATATCCCTACCTCCTCAGATTAAACACAGTGAAGAGGGAGACAGCACCTATGTAGGTTTTTCCAGGCTGCTGTCAGACCTAAAAATAAAAGTCCCTGGCCTTCACAGGTATTTTAGGGCAGCAGTTACACAATTATGCTCCTTATATTCCAGAGATAATCTCTGGATCTAAAATTCAAGCTTGCACCTAGACAGCTCCCTCGCCTGGCAATAGCAGGCTATTCCTTCTCCACCTGAAGTACTCCCGGCCTCCCCCACTAATCTGCCCAGCAACAGTTTGTCCCTTCCTATCTGCAGCAGCAGTCTCGTGTAAGCATCGTGCTCCCAGATCAGCTGCAGCAATTTATGGTATGATTTACAAGGGGGGGAAAAAAAAGCTGCTTCTTCAAAGATTCGACTCTTTAGACGTCTGACTTTTGGCCCCCACCCTGACAGCATCCCACAGGATGTAACTTTTAAGCTGTTTAAGCGAGACGTGTTTTTGTTTAACAAAGACAGCACAGAGTCTATGATTAATCTTTTGCATGAGAGACATGGCAGTTTCCCCACTGTTATGCAAGACAATATGGTTTGATTGCTTCTGCCTCCTGTCAAGCCTCCAACTGGAAATGTGTAATATGAAACGAAGTGCAGTAAAACAGATAGGAACGTGCTGAGGTAGTTAAAACAATACTGGAGTAATTAAGGCTCTGTATCTGTATTAGAAACAAAATAAGCCCACTGTTTGGTTTGATTAACACTGCAGGATTGTTAAGGCTGCCAATGACACATCTTTATACAGAGTAGAAGATGTCAGAGTCCAAGAGTTGTCCCAATGGGAAGATGAGAAGAGTCGAAAAGCTGTACCAGTTGGAAGATGAGCTACCAAGAGTTGTCCCAGTGTGAAGTTAAGAGATACCAAGAGCTGCCCCAATGGGGAGCTGTGAGAGTCCAAAGGGAAGTCAACAGACCAGAGGCTACACGTGGAAGTATAGGGGCTGTACCCTGCAGGTTCCAGCCAGTTCCAATTGGTTCCAGCTGATTCCAGCCTCTTCTGCTCTTGTTGGCCCTTTGTGACAGAGGAGTGGCCCAGCCCCTCCATTACACACCATGTCCGCAACAGTGTCCTGCATGCTCACAGGCTGTAACAGTGCCCTGCACACTTGCACACTGCCCTAAAAGCAGGAAAGTTTGCACACTAGGAATATTTGATTTTTTTTATTATTATTATTTATATATTTTAAGAGTTTTTAGGAAAGGTTCTCCCCCGGAGCAGAAACTGGAAGAGAAAACTGTTCTTGCGGCAGTTACAGTAGCAAGTTGCATAGTGACAGGTCACTACATTTTTGCTAATATGTATTGTATTGTTATTATGCACTTAGAGCTGTGGCAAATGCAGCAACAACAAAGACTAAATGCTAGTGACAGAAAAAAATCTAGCATCAACTGAGTATATAAAACATGAGGAATTCCTCCCATGCATGACACATTAAAAAAAAGAAGCCAAGAGCTCATTGTTTCCCTGAACCAAAAAAGATTAGATACTGCCTAGAAGAGCAGTATTGAACTGTGAATTGTTCTTATTTATACTATATCATGCAACCTGATTAAAAAAAAATCAAACCAAACAATCTGCTCTGCTCCAGACAGCTCAGAATCCAAGCAATGAAGTGAAGCTTACTGCTAGGCATCTGATCCATCAATTCTGTACTTTTGCCCTCAGTAGCCTATAACCTTATAGGGATTGGTCACCTCCTGCACTTCTTTAACTCTCAAAAAGAGTCATTAATTCCTGAGTCTTTTGCGAAGTAATGGTCCCTCTTCTTTGGAGAAGAGATGCAGTCTGTGCACAACTGTGAAGTTACACCCACAGCTGTGCACTATATGCAGTATATGTGAAAAATGGGGAAAGGGTGAAAGCATAGAGTCCCTTTGTCTACAAATGGGATACATGACAATAAAGGAAAAAAAAAAACCAAACCCAAACCTTCAAAAAGATCAAGGGAAAACGAATGAAGCTATTCTCTCCAAAAGATATATTACCTCTCTTTCTTTTCCCTCATGCTAAACACACCTTGTCCTGTATGCAGCCTTCATTTCTCTTTCTGATGAGGGAGATACTCAAGCAGTGTAGCCTTGCTCAAACTGAGAGTGTTCTTACTATGTCTCCCAAAGTGAATGTATCAATTGACCCAACCCATCATCTGGAGATGGCTGTGTGTGACCCAACCCCAGCTCTCTGAGTTGTCAGCTGAGCAATGCTCATTGCTGTCAAGCTCAGCAAAGCCGGCGCTTTCCCAGTGGTGAGGTGCAGAGTGATGCAGGGTGCAATCTTCCAGCAGATTTCCCAAAGAGCTACTGCCTCACACTCCTCCTGTGACACAGCAAATTTGAGGGCTGCTCTACCCTCATTCCTTCTGCTTGATCAAAAACCAAACCACTGCAGCCATTATTTCTAAATAATGATTAACTCCAGAGGAAGGCATACCAGTACCAGCCGTGGTCTTGTGACCAGCATACTGCTACCAAAGTGCTTTGGATTAGGTTCAAGGCTGAGCTCTTCTGGGCCTGCTGGATGCTCCTGATAACTGTTTTTACCTAACAACTCCCTGATAAGGATTTGAGTTTGAATGAAGCCCAGGACAGAAGTGCCCCAGTAACTTCATTTGACTTAAAGGTTTGAGCTTGTTTCCCACAGAAGTGCTACAATGTCAAAGTAATAAGAGCACTCTGAATGTCTGTCTCACCACCTTTGCTGAAGCTGCTCCACTCTATGTAGAATAATTGATATTCACAGGGACCTGAGAGAGTATGACTTGTAACTTAGTGATTAAGGTGGGCACTGGAGAAGGAATGGGGTTTCTTGTCTGTTCTTCAGGGAGTATATGAGTTTTAATTTACTAAGTACATTATGGAAAACTTAAGATGAATGCTAAGCAGGCAGTGCACAATGACACACTTAAATTTGCTCATAACACTACATGAAGATGAGGAGCATCCTTGCCACTCACTTCTCCTCTGTGGATCACAATTGGATTCAGGTGCCTTTTGAAGTGACTGTGATCAGTGCGACACTGGGATAACCCACAGTTTTGGAGAATCAGGTGCAACCATACAGGTGTAGTGCAGTAGAGCAACGTCCTCTACTACAAGTAGAGGGGAAGAACCAACATCTCCACACTCCTTGGATGCAGAGTTTAAATCAGCTCCTGTTTCATTGCTCCTGGGCAACAAGTTAGGCTATGGTAAACTTCAGTAGGTCCCTAAGATGAAATTAAACCTATTTAAAGTTGTTGGGGTGTTTTTTTAATGAGCTTGACACATAACACTTAGCAAAAATAATTAATATAGTCTGCAGAAACTAGAAGATTCCCTTTGATTTCAGAGGATCACAGATATAACTCCAAACCAAAAATCTTCATTTTTAAGAATTGTTGATAAACTAGATTAGTCACACCTTTAAACATAAATATTTTGTTTGGAAAGCACCATTTCTACAGAAGTAGAAGTATGTGAAATTATCAATTTCAAAGCAGTTTCTCTTAGGAAATAGTAAAAATCTTCCTCTTTCTGTATTCTCTAAATTAGAAATGTTTAACCTCAATATGGTTTGCCATTTAGTGATGAAACTCATTTAAAAAAAAAAATGAGGCAAAACATTTGGAATAGAGTAAGGTAAAACATGAGAAGTCATCTAGAATTATTTTTTAATTTAAAAATTTAATAGAGACAATTTTCATCCCACTCATCTCCCTGCCCCTGGAAACCTTTGTCCCACTTGGAATAAGGAAAACTTTGGTCCCAGTGGAAATAAGGAAAGGTTATCTCAAGATTTTGACAGACAAAAAAAAAAAAGATTTCCCAGCTCTACCAAATAGCCCACTGTGTCTCAGAGCTGTAAATATAGTTTGCAATTCTTGCATCTGTTTTTTGTTTACAGTGATGGTAAGATATCTGTGTAGGTAAGTCAGGTTTTCCATGACAACAGTGTGTACTTCTACATTTCTAGCTACTGGTGGTTCTTGAAAAGACAGGAATAAAAGCATACAGAAAGAGAACCTTAACAAAAAAAAAAACACAGTGAGACTCTCAAAAGACAGAATTAGGTAATGCATTGAGTAACTAAGCTTGTTCAAGTAGGTAATTGTATTAGTATTGACTCAGTGTAACCATCTCTCTTTCATAAATGAATGTTTT
This sequence comes from Illadopsis cleaveri, assembly GCA_013399915.1. Classification (NCBI taxonomy): domain Eukaryota; kingdom Metazoa; phylum Chordata; class Aves; order Passeriformes; family Timaliidae; genus Illadopsis; species Illadopsis cleaveri. The sequence goes on along the minus strand of VXBB01027379.1, from coordinate 6,950 downwards.
GCATGACTGGTTTTCTGTGAGTATAAATGCATTGGATTTTTTCTTGTTATTGAATTTTACAGGAAAAAAACCCTAGCTACAGAGATGGAGGTGAAGAGAACTAATCTCTAATATTTTGTATGAGAGGAAGTATCAAACATACGTAGCAGTGAATCCAAATGTGACTAGAGATTATATAACACCTGCTAGGGTGTATAATCATGTTTATGTCCACTGGGAAAAGATCCAAAGCCAGAACTCCAAATCTGAAGCCGTCAGGAATGTACTATTTCAAATACCTCCACCCCTGACTGTGGGCTTCTATGTGGGTCCAGTTTCAAAATAGAATTTCATGCCCAGCCACAGTCCCTCATCCTGAGTAGCACCTACTCATGGAAGTTATTAGACTGAAGGAGAAAGGGGTAAGAGTATCTCTCCCCCCTTCACTTCTCACAACACTGAAAAAAAGAAAAAAGTGCAATATATATATTTGCATTATAAGTATAGAACCTTGAGGGGGAAAAAGAAGAAAGTTATGAATTTGGCCTCTGGAATCCAAGGAACTGAATTATTAAGAATGTCCACAGATGTAATATTAGATATTATATTCATGGATACAATGTGGAGAAAGACTTTGGAATTGAGCCCAGAAAGAACTGCTGATACAAGACAGTTCCTTATGCTTCTCCTAAAATCTCCAAGTCTGATATTAATAAATAAAAGGGTTTGGGGACTTGAACTAAACCTGCATAGTTTTATGAGGAACAGGTCTTTATTACCTAGTTCAATCTACATGGCAATATAACCCTCAGACTTTACAGTCAAGTTACAAACTTCTTTTCAGAGGCAGGTCAACAGGAACCACACAGTCTCTTTTAATCATATTATGTATGAAAATGTTTTATAGTGACATCATTAGTGATATTACTGGAACCCATCTGCAGCCAGAATCTATTCCACTCCTCCACCCAACTGTAAGCATAAACCCCCAGCCCTTCCTTTCTGACAGAAACATACATATACATTCATCTTATGACTGATCCCTCTTCTTTGAGCCCAAAGCTGGGTTATGAACAAGATATTCCAGCCAGCCAGTGTGAAATCTTCACCCTCTCTAGCCAACAGTCCACGCTATCCAGCATCTCACTTTTGATTGGTTTGGTGGAGGAAAAGATAAATAAAAGTACATCTGGCCAGTTTTGCCCAGGCAAGTGAGGGGGCAAGGTAGAGAAAACTTCCTAACCACTTCAGGAAATCATCTCAAGTCCTGAGAAATGACATTTAATTATACATATTAGTGTAATACAGAACTACAAGTACTATGAGCAAAGCAAGGACTATGGGCAAAACTCTGCTCACTATGCCACCTTGCACAAAGAAAAGAAACTCTTCACGGATTCATGGTTCCGGAAATCAAAAGGAACTACAATGTCTCCAGCCCATAATCTCAGTACAGGGGCTGTAAATTTCTTCCAGATGATTTAAACATATTTTGTAAAAAAGATATCAACTCTTACTTTGAAAAAAGCAAAGTTATAGTGATCCACCACTTCCTTGTGAAAGCACCATACTGTTTAATTATTCCCAAAGACTGCAATTTATTTCAAGGTTAAATCTATCCCACTCTTCTTTTGCAATATCATCAAATGTGAAGGCCCATCACAAAGAATTATGGTGACATCTATGTCAAAAAGCCCAGAACTCATCTTTCCACTAAACTTGCTAAGCACAAAGCTGGATCATCCTGCTATGTGATTTTCTAATGTTATCTGGAGATACCCACAGTCACTTTAATTATATTATTTCCTTCCAGAGCCACTGTAAGGTGATGGGAAGCAAGAGGAAGCAGAAGGCTCTATTATATGCCAGAGAGAATGAAGGGCATGCTGTAAACAGTATCTATATGCCAAATGCTACTGAATCTTTCAATAGATCATTGAACAGTCAACAGCTCTGGTCTGGAAATACAGTGATTGTTTAGAGAAAAGTCCACAAACAAATTGGTCCTTTGGATGTCTGGCTGCTATTCTTTTGGAAAAATATAAAATAGCTCACAGCATTAGTACATTTATATATATAAGGGAAGCAAATGATCTGCTGAAATTCATAGCACTACACATTAACTTTAAAAACTAAAGCTTTTTACACATAAGTTTCTCCAAAACATTTTGTCCTCTAACATCAACAGCAACAGAAGAAGCTGATGGCTGGTGTGAGAATCTTAACTGAAGTGACAGCAAGATTTTGCCAGTTAAGTATATTTTTATGTCAAGAAGAAAAAATAGAAAATGTCAAACTATACCTAAAAGTAACTACAAGCATGTAAGCTAATAAAATTAGTTTGCACTTCATTCTTTAAAAGTCTCAGCTCTTCCTGTAAATAGTCAACTTCCTACAATTCCTAAAAGTTCAGTAAGAGTTGAGAGCACTTAGTAACTCACAGGAAGTTGCTCAGCACTGCGTGGTGTTTATAAGCAGTTTGAAAGTCTGGCTGGTATGACAGGCTCTTCAGAGACAGACATCTTCAAACAAAGGAGATTCTTTCTCAAGCGTAAGTCTTCGGGGATTCACTGTAAGTCACATAGCTGTTAACACATTTAAGTTGATTGAATGTGGGAATGTTACATGTAGACATCAACTTTTAAAAGGGTTGTGATTTAGAGAGCTGCAGGTGTTGCTTTTGTAAATTTCATAGAGTTCAGTGCCAAAAGAGAACACAGTGTGAAAAATTATAAGCAGATCAACTAAAGCATTTTTTTCAATAGAATGTACTGAAGAAAGCCTTGTCAATGTCTGTGACTTATCTTTCCACTTCTGTAAAACATGGTACAGATGTAACTGTCGAGTCTGACTTTTAGTCACAATATTTAGCTACCTTAAATATAAAGTGCAATGAGACACTATACATTTTTTCTTGTTCAGTCTTTCCCAGTTTTGGAACTCTGAGCATTTGAAAGCAGATGACATACTCAATTATTATCAAGTAAATTTTTTATCTGTCATTTGATCACTTGTGACAGCGGATGAAATATAAAAAGACTTTACTTGTACTACTGAATTAGCCTGCAAAATACGCTGGCGTGTATCCAACATACAAAATATAAATTATCTCTCAGATGTTTCTGAATAATATTTTTATGGTTTTCAGGTAAGATCAGCCAAAGTTCTGGTGATGTCACATTTCTATAATATCTTTCAGAATGTTATATATCATGTTCTGCTGAAAAAGGAATCTTAAAGTCCAAGAGTTCTGCTATGACCTGGAGTACTAGGGAAAAAGGATAGTGTCTTAGTGTGTGTTAGTCTTAGCTTCAAATGTTTATAGATCAGATTTGCTCCTTTTGTAAATCAATGTAATTCCACTGACTTCAATGGAGCTATGCCAAGTTAACACTAGCAGATGAAACCAGTCTTCTGTATTGCATCAAAACTCACATCATCTAAAGATTATTTTAGGTTCTATGCTGGGCAAACTGTGAAAGTATTATTCAAGTTTCAGAAAAAGGATTTCTGCAGGATGGTGACAGTACAAACCAGCTCCTTCTACCTTGTCAATAAGGCTGAGCTTTCTGTTTGAAGAGCTTTTTCTGCAATTTATAGAATCAGAAGAAAGCACTGTGATTGATCATTTACTTTGGTTTTCCATATATAGAGAGGTCATCATCATTTCTGGGCCCAAATCAGGAAAGCATCCTGCCTCAATTTAGACATTATTATTATTGACAATGTTTCAGGACGTGTATTACTTTCCCTTTCTATTCGCTTTCATGTTTTTAACCTCATTCTTAGTGTGAAAATGTTGAGCTTTAACTTTAGTTAAACAGTCTGTTCCTAGGATCTTGTTCCATATATAGTTACTTCCAGTCCTGAGCTGCTGTGCTCCTTAAAGCACCTTTTTGATATACTTGTTCTAACACAGACTGAGCTCCAAAGATCTCCTCTCCAGAGGAGAAGGGGCATTATAGTCTCTGAGACAGTTCAGCGAGTGACATCTATCATGAAGCAATCACTGAAAACACAGACTAAAAGCCATGTGGATTTCTCATTTATCCAAGACTACCAAACTGCATTCTAATAATATCAAATGGTCACTTGTGTTCTGAGGTAGCTGCTGAGTTAGAAAAGAGAGCGAGCATTCATTATGCATCACCTCAGGTGCCACTGCCACCAGGACATAAAAATTCCTTATCTTCCAGTACTGAAATGATTCAGTTTGTCTTTGGCTTCACTGGCAACAGAGAAGCATCATAAGATGGAATTCATCTCACCCCACTTTAAATGTCTAAATCTGATCTACTTCTTATGTACTTTTCATAGACAGAAAAAGATAAATAGGCACTTCCATGGCACCTCTGTCCCACTAAAAGCTTGACGGATCATCTAGTCTGAGTGTTGGAGGTAACTGAGATTTCCATATTGAATCTTATGAGAGAAAGAAGACTCTGATGATGAGATTTAGGGGAGGTCTCAAAGGAGACTGATATGAATAGAAAATAAGGAAAACAAGAACCCAGAGTAAATTTGAAGAAAGTGTGGAACCAAAAAGAAATCAAAAGAAAGACAAAGGAGTTCTTGGAAGGCAAAGACACCAGCAAAACCCAGGGGTGCAACTGCACAGAAGTGGAAAGTGTCTGTGCTGTGGTTCTGCCGCTTGTTGGAGAAAAAGTCCAACACGGCCAGAGACTGTTAAAATCACAAATAAAAGAGTCTTGGCAAGCAACTTCTGTTTCTTTTTGTCACAAAGTATTTTGCCAGGTGGGAAGGATATAATAATCTCTAAGGTTTTGCCACTGTAAGTTCCCAGAGAGGGAAATAATATTCAAGGGAAAGGGCCTTGTAAGTGTATATGTATATGAACCCATTTAATTATCTTTTGTATTAGAACTTGTAATGAACACCACAGCTTCTGCACCTCAGTTGCACTTTATGTGTGATTTTTTTCTTGTTCTCTCCATACATGTACATATGTAAAACCATATATATTTATTAAAAGACTAAGCTGCTACTGTCACAGAAGTAGGATACAAGAAAGGGACAAAACACTGAATTTGGCAATAGCATTTCCCATGCTTTTACAGTACTGCATAAAACAAATCCATAAATTCTGAGCAGGTTTAGGGGGAGATTACTGCACACTTATAGCTCAACCTGAAAAGATCTTTTTTTTCTACTTTAAGAATAAATAATAAAGATTATAATCCTGGCAGCAGATTTTTACACCTATATCCAAAGGACATGTGGGTTTATTACTTACTATGACCTACTACATAGAACAGTGTAATGTCTTAAAATGTGAACCAAACCTTTTACTGAGCTGTACTGCAGACTCCACTGCTGCAATCAATACTCTGAAGAGCCCTATTTTTCTTGGACAGGAGACATACATATATCCGATATTTGAGGAAGCCACGTGAATAAATCAATAGCTAAACAAAAATGCACTTAATCATATCTGTTTTGGACAGATGCAGGTTGGAAAACCTATATGGCCCATGCACTGTCTCCTGCTTAAAGCTTAAACAGGAATCTGTGTTTCTTAAATGGCAACATCCTGTTGCTGGGCATCCTGTTGCTGAAGGCAGAGTGATCACAGTAGCAAGTAATTGAGTGGCAGCCAGCATTAGACAGATCTACTGCTCAAACTTTTAAAGTTACAGTATAGTTTGTTGTTGGAGTACTTTAGCATAAATACATAACTTAATAACCACCAAATTATGTACTTTGTAAGTTTAACAGCTTTCCTGGAATATGTAGCAAAGATTCACAAATTCACTTTAACCTTAAATCGACTTGGCTGCAATTTCTGACTTAGTGTCAGCCCAAGGAGGAATTTAATATACACGCATAATTTATCTTTCCTTAATGGTTTTAAGCGGTGACTATTATTGGATATTTCTCATGGCACTGCAAGTGATCATTAAGCATACATAATAGCCCTACTAAATGAGTAGATAACTCTAATGCCAAAATTTTCGCCATTCAAAGGTATGTTTGTGCATGGAATTGCTGCTGTGCTTAAAGGTGCCCCTTTACTTGATATTACTTAATAAAGCCCTTTGAGATAACCACAGTGCGAGAGGTGTTTTAGAAAAGCACAATTTTATTTCTTCTCTGCTTTAGCCCTGAGCGGTTCAGCATTATTTGAACATCAGCAACAGCACTTCTTTACGACTTCAAAGTCAGAACCTAACCTCAAATTGGCAGTGCACCTCGAGATTAAAACTGTGCCCGGCACTCTGAGAAATGGATGTTTTCAGCAGAAAGAAGAGCAACAGGAGGTAACAATATGACAGTCTGAGACCACTCAATTAGAAGGTTTATTAAGGTTACACTAAGGTGCCTGTCATGAACACTCTCACAGGAAACACTTTAAGAAAGGCATGAGGAAAAGGATGAAACCACTAGGCTTGGAAAGAGTTTTGCAGCTGTCATTAACCTGGAAGAAGGGCAACATTCCTCCCAACCAACCTTTTCAGCAGAAAACTGTGTGTCAGGTGCACTGCAACCACTGCAAGCCCAAGAAACATCTTTTATTTTCAAAATGTGCAATCCTGACAAGAACAAAAGACAAATAGATATCTGTGATCTTCTGTTTTCCACCAGTTACAGCTTCTGTCTGTTTAGGAACGCGGTGAGAGGTCTCTTCTCCGCAGTGAGAAAGCAGAGTGTCTCTGTGGCAGTCAGCCTAAGCCACGGGAGCTGGGCAGCAGCTGCAGGTGTTTTGGGGTGTCGCTGGTGCAGAGATCACAGCAGCTCAGGCTGCGTGTGACAGGGCTCCTCAGCACACCCAGTCCCGCCGCTCTGCCCAGACAGCCCCTGTCCCCGGAGGACGTGGAGCCTGCCCTCCATTTTTATTTTTGGCCCCTTATCGCAGAGTTTGATCAACTCAACAGGCGCTTCCGTCCTGCTGGTATGCGAAAAAAAAAAGAGGAATCGCTGTCCTCATGCCACCTATTTTGTCGTTCTCCTTT
>VXBB01027044.1:0-19192 GCA_013399915.1 Illadopsis cleaveri | reverse complement strand
TAATATAATATATAATAAATATACAGAATATTTATTCTTTTGCCTTTGAGATGGAATTTCTCACCAAACTCTTTTACCTAAATTGATTTGTCCTGTTATGATTTTTGAAATTCTAAATGTGTTACCAAAACCAAAAGCCCTTGGGGATAAAGGTGATTGTATATAATGTTTTATTGTTTCATGAATATCTCTTAAAAGCCTTTTTTGCATATTTTCTGGCTTTTGTTTTGTAATATCTTATTTTTGTGTCAGCTTTCTTTGATGCCATCTCAGTTTTGCTTATTATTTTCTCCATACAGTCACTGAACCTTGTCCCTAAAATACCTTGGTTTAGAGCTGGGGGTGACATTGATTGCTTTTGGGATTTTGGGATATTTGGTTTTGTTTTTAAATTTCTACTCTTCATTGTATATATATTGTACAGTTTTAATGCAGTGTTATTGAAAGGTCATCATTACTTTTGTGGTTTGAATATGTATTGTGTCTCATTAATACTGTTTAGTGGAAAGATATTATTGATTTGAAAAGTACCTGTAGGCTGTCAATAGGGGGTGTGATGTGAAGGAGGAAAGGCATTTAAGGGGTTTATTAGCTTGTTTCCAGATGCTAACCAAGCTTAATTCTTAGCTGATGACAACAGATATTCATAGAACTATGTTAGTGAGTGCACTTCCAAATAAACTGGTTTCTGACTTTTCTGAACTGTTACTCGGATCTGTTATTACATTTCACTTGCTCTTAAAGTAATGAAATTCTTTCCTGTAACATTATTTTAATCTCTCAGGTAGCATGTCTTCATTACTTGCTATATCAGTTTGCAGAGCTGACTTAAATTAATTTTTTAAACACTGCTTCTCTAATAATACAACAGAACAATTACAATGACTGGGAAGACTGGTAAATATGCAAGAATGGTTTCAGTTGCTATCTTTTTCCTTCACTTCCCAGATTCATCAGGACTAAATGAATTGTAGAAGCCACATGTTTTTAGCACAGGTAAAATCAAACAGAGGTGGAGCCAGTTAATAATCTGAGTAATTTCCTTCAAAAGGTACCAGTTGAAGTTGGCTATTTAAGAATTGGTGTCCTTTCCTTAAGTGCCATGTATGCTGGTTTAATGCATAGGACTTCAGAAAGGTGCAAAGAGCCTCTGGTTTTTGGTTTCTCTTGGGTTTTATTTCGTGCTTCTCCTCTTTGGCTTGATGTAACAGCTGTTATTGCTTAATACTAAGATGATAGAGACCCTCAACAGCTTATTTACATAGCCACACAGGGAGCAGGGACACCTTACTGGTCCCAGTTACTGTGCATACAGAAAGAAGCGTGTCTGACATGTTTTGAATTGCAGACATGACCTTCATTCAAATCCCTGCTCTTCCAAGGTTTGATTGAATAACACGTGTGAAACCGGGTATTGCTCCAGTTGCATCTGATCTCTAACAAGGAGCTCTCAAAACTGGTGGTGGTCTAAATTTTTCATGCAAGTGGGTGATCAGATTACTGCTTCCCTGGTCACCCTTGCTGTTCCAGGAGCAGCAGCAATTCAACAGTTGCTGTGATGGATTTGGGTACAATGAGCGGGCAGGCTGAGTAATCTCCATTTTAGTTGATACTGGTTTTACTTCATGAACTTGGCAGCAGGGGGTGCCCTGAATTGAGTAAACATAGGAGAGCAGCATTATTTTCAGGTAGATACTTTTTCTACAGAAATGACCTCTTTTCTAGTCTCCTTGAAAAGCCAGTCTGCCTTTCTCTCTCCTGCCAGCTTTGAGTGTGACCACAACACCTGACAGTGCTTCCAAAATCGACTGCAGTATTGCAGAAATGGGGAAAAATAAACTTGGCAACGAAGATTTTTCACTTCCTTGTAACAGTTAGGTTGTGCGTAGGTAAAATTTAATAGCAGTTTGAACTATAAAGAGTAAAAATAGTTAATATCTCCCAAGGGAAATGGGGGATTATTTTTCCCCCCCATTCTCAGAAGCAAAAAGTTGTATAATCTGAAAAACCTGACATTCCATATTGAGGGTTTATTGTAAGGTAGTAAAACCAGATTTTATATCTCGTTTATTCCTACAACTTCTGATGTGCTTCCAAAAATGGTATTAAGGCAGCAGCTGAGGAAATTTTATGAGATAATGAAGCAGAACAGTTACTGAAAGCCATCTGCTCAGTTGTTTACAAACTTGCTTCAATACTTCAGAGGCAGTGGTAGAGTACGTGTCTAAACTTCACAAGCTGCACTAGGTAGAACTAAATGAAATGCGCTGGGGCTGGGCTGAGCTGGGTCCCTCTCTGTGCAGTGTAAGCAGTTGCCAGGCAGGCCTGTTGGAAGCCAGCAGAAAGCACCACACAGAGGTGATTATGTGCCACCATCTGTCACGCTTCAAGCCTACCATACAGCATGGCTAATCAGCCTTGGCAGGATGATGGATGAACAGCAGCAGCTGCCAAAAGCCACTGTTGGCAAACAGTCCTGAAGTTAAGAACTTTTTCCCCCCTCTGCCTTCCTCTCCAGGGTCCTGCTGCGTGTCCGCATGCTCTACTATCTACGACAAGAAGTTATAGGGGACCAAGCAGACAAGATCTTAGAGGGTGCTGACTCAAGGTTAGTGCAAGTGCAGGTTTATTTTTTGCTTTATGACTCTGGCTTTTGTAAAGTACACGTACTATAATAATGTAGCATTTAAAGGTGGTCACACTTTATCTCTTATGTGTCTGTTCTCAAGCAGCCTTATTATTTTATCAAGCGCAGTGGGTAATTTTCTTGGGGGAGGAAACGATGTGGGAAATGACAGAAGTGGATTTGCAGTTCTGCTAATATTGAGGGATTATTGTATCTCAATTTAAAAAATTAAAAAATATGCTAAGACCTTAAATGAATCATATTTAGATAACCATTTGACTCCCAAAATAGCCTAATGTTGGGAGGAGATGTCTTTGTTGTGGGGTTTTTTTTGTTGATTAATTATTTTTTGTTGTTTGTTTGTTTAACCATCCTAATTATTTTTTAGGGTATTTCAGTTTCTGTATTGGGTTTTGGGGTGGTTTTCCAGCTCAAAATTTATATTTACACAACAACATAAACCACTTGGAGTTTTTTAGGATTTTTTGTTTTGTTTTGTTTTAATTTGTGTCCAGTAATACCTTTGAGAATGTATATAATACTGTCTTCACAGTGAAGTAGATGTATGGATACCTGAGCCATTCCATGCTGAAGTTCCTGCAGACTGGTGGGATAAAGAAGCAGATAAATCCCTTTTAATTGGAGTATTTAAACACGGTAAGTGGTTTCTCACTCTCAACAAAACTCAGTTGTAAAGCTTTCAGTGTGTAGGACTGTTCAGTCATAATATTAACAAGTATTGTTCCAAAGAACTGTTGGCTTGTATCTCCCTTTTTTCTTGCCTGCATTAAAAACCTAATATGAGCTGTAAATATCAGATGCTGTTTTTAAATGTTTGCAGAACATTTGAGAAGAAAACATACTTTCTTGGCTGTAAATAAAACAAAGCCATATTTGTTTAAATAATAGCCAAATAGTAAGATAGATCTCCATAAACTTTGCTTCCAGCACTGCTTCACTTGCTAACTCTGCCAACCAGTGTCAAAGTGGACGGTGGGCTTAACCTCTGCTATTAATCTGTACAAGTGCCTCCTGGGCTTTGTTCCAAGCAATATTTCACAAATGTCAGTGTTGAGAACTCCCGGCTCCCTTGAGTGGGATGCAGCCTTGTTAACTTTGAAAGGCTGGGGATGCAGAGCTGGCATGATATATACAGTGAGCGATTCCTGATTATAATCCCAATTCTCTGGAGGTCGCAGAGGTATTCTCAGCAGCCCAGCCTGACTAAAGGGGAGAATGATGGCTTATAAAACCTTTCATGATTACAGTTTGGCTTGAGGCTCTACAGCAGTTAGGAGCAGTGTGTTGTAGTACAAATCCTAATTGAATTGTGCTGTTCTGCCTATGTACAGCAGCTCTGTGTTGTGGGCTCAGCTGAGGCAAGTCTAGTCTAAAAATCATTTTCCTGCAGTGCACTGTTGGGATCTGCCATTTTCCATCTAGTCAACTTGGGCAGTAAAAAAGCAAACAGCAGTTTGAAAACCATAGAGAGAGCAGTGTCATCTTACTGACATGCATCATCCTAAACCTAATAAGACAGGTTCGTTGGCCTTGCGTATAACCCATGTATGCAGCATTTTTGCAGCCTATATTGAGGGTTCCAGCAGGGCTGGAGCTATTGAAAATACGAGTGTGTGTGTGTGTCTGTGCACTTCCATTTGCGTCTGCGTGTTTCCACTGGCGAGTATTGAACGTTGAGAGCCACTGTGGAAGTCAAATAGGAAACTTAAAGGTTTTCCACTTGTGAAAGGTTTTTACTTTACTTTGTAACGACATGAAATTTGATGCTTTCTTCACTGTCTTATATGTGCTAATGTTATTGATGGGAAAATGTTTCTGTGCTATTGGGATTTACCAACATGAACAATTTTTTTACATGAATTAAATGTTTCCAGCATGGTGACAGCTCCTTTGTTTTATTTAAAAATAAATTAATGAATCCAGAAAATTGTACTTCTACTGCCTAGACCTGTTCTATTCACAGCTGGTCATAGCTTTTAAGAGAGCATTTGTCTCCCACTCTGCACGCAGGTTATGAGAAGTACAATTCTATGAGAGCTGATCCAGCACTGTGCTTTCTGGAACGGGTTGGCATGCCTGATGCAAAGGCCATAGCTGCTGAACAGAGAGGGACAGACATGTTAGCAGATGGCGGTGATGGGTAAGGAGGACATGAAAAAATTAATAAACTTTATCAGCATTGTATATGTTGGCATGGGTTCATATGTCATATTATACTTATATGTTGCCTGAGGATATGAAGTGATCGTACGATGTACAAAGTACGTAGATTTGTTTACACAGTTGAGCATGAAATACAAATGTGTAACTTGGTACACCATACTGATGGCTTTTGTAGCTTTTTTGTTTTTGTCCAGAATATCAGCCCCTACTCAAAACCAGTATTTTTCTTGAAAACATTTTTTACATATTTTATAGGGGTGAATTTGACAGAGAGGATGAAGATCCAGAGTATAAGCCAACCAGAACTCCTTTCAAGGATGAAATTGATGTAAGAACTCCCAATTTTCTGTAATTACAAATATGTGTAATTATAATTGATTCTCCATATTTATTTTAATGTGTGTTCTTTAAGTTTGAGAGCTACCAGATAAACATACCTTACAAAGATTATTTGCTGCTGTGTTTGAGAGATGACATATTTTTCTTCTCAAATTATGACATATGGTTAAAACTGAAAACTAAGATAACTTCTGTCTTCTCCCCAAGGAATTCGCAAACTCACCTCCAGAAGACAAAGAGGAGTCCATAGAATTACATCCAAGTAAGACTATAGCAAAAAAATTAAAAAGGCAAAAAAGGGATCGTTTAGTGAAAGGTGGACTGTTTATATTACCACATGAGGGGATAGGAGATGTTTTGGGACAATACCACAGAAAGGTTTTTGCTGCCAAATCTCTTCATGCTTCACATTCTTCAAAACAATTACATACTGTCTTGGAATAATCCACATTATGGCTCTCTGGATTTCTAATTACATAGCAGAAACCGTGATGATAAAGACCGGATGTTTCATAATGCAGCCGTTGATGGTTTTGCCGAGATAATCTTGGAAGTTACAAATACGTTGTTTCCTCAGTATGGAGGAAAATTGCCAAGTTTAAGTGAGAATAATAAAGTGGGAAATGATAAGCATAGGTGTTTCCTCAGAGGCAGAATGATCTTCTTAGGAATGTATTTAAAGATACATTGCATTAATTTAAATACTTACAGTGTTCATAATATGTTTGCATTCATAACATCGAATCATAGTGCTTGATGGTTATCTTTAAATGCTTCACAAGCATTTCTGAGTTCTTAGAGTTGGATGGTTTGATTCCATTTTTTATCTCTTCCCAATAGTTATCCTGTTTCTAATTCATTATGCACCAGTATTAGAGGCACATATTCTTATCTGATAAAGCAGGAATCCAGTTATAGCCATAGAAACTTCGAAATGTTTAGTGTTGGTTTTGCAGTGCAAATACTTCTCTGTTCTCTAGACAAGCACAGTGAAAGCAACTCTGAGTTAGGGCAACTCTACTGGCCCAACACTTCAACCCTGACTACCCGTCTGCGTCGCCTCATTACTGCCTATCAGCGCAGCTATAAAAGGCAACAAATGAGGCAAGAGGCACTAATGAAGACTGACCGCAGGAGACGTCGGCCTCGAGAAGAAGTGAGGGCACTGGAGGCAGAAAGGGAAGCTATAATAACTGAGAAACGACAAAAGTGAGTTTCCTGGTGATATCTTTCTTTAACTCTTACTTGAGCTTGTGTGTCACCCATACCACTCTTTTGTTTTGAAAGAATAAACTAAGGGGGTTTGGGGGCTTCTAAACATGTTTGGAGTCTTCTCTATCCAGTGGCCTCACTTCTCTTGCTTCTTCCTTGACTAGATGGACAAGAAGAGAAGAAGCTGATTTTTATCGTGTGGTGTCTACTTTTGGAGTTATTTTTGATCCTGTAAAACATCAGTTTGAGTGGAATCAATTCAGAGCATTTGCCAGGCTTGACAAAAAGTCCGATGAAAGCTTGGAAAAGTATTTTAATGGCTTTGTGAATATGTGTAGACGAGTGTGCCGAATGCCAGTCAAACCAGATGATGGTAAGTTTTAATTGGCTCTGGAAATCAACATGAATATCGTGAGATTATAGGACTGTTGAAACTTCATGCCCAGCTGTAATGATTTTGAAACGGGTGTGCATTCAATCCATGTTAAACAGTACAACATGATGTCCTTGCAGAGCCGCCGGATCTTTCCACACTGATTGAGCCCATCACAGAGGAGCGCGCTTCCAGAACTTTATATCGCATCGAGCTGCTGCGCAAGATCCGGGAACAGGTTCTCCATCACCCGCAGCTGGGGGAGAGGCTAAAGCTTTGCCAGCCAAGTCTGGACCTGCCAGAGTGGTGGGAGTGTGGTAAACATGATAAAGACTTACTGATTGGTGCTGCTAAACATGGAGTCAGTAGGACAGATTATCACATTTTGAATGATCCAGAACTCTCTTTTCTTGAGGCTCACAAAAACTTTGCTCAAAACAGAGGGACAGGTAATGCAAATACTGTCTCTTCTGTAAACCCTCTGGGTGCTGGCTGCAGTCAAACACCCCCAATTGTCCCATCCACACCAGTACAAGAAGAAAAGACTACAGAACAAACAGAGTCTAAAGTTGAAGGGTCTGAAAATCCAGCAGCCAAAGAAAAGTCTGAAATCAAAGAGGAGACAGATACTACAGATAAGGACACTAAACCAGACTGTGATGCTGAGGCTGAGCCTGGCTCTGTTAAATGTGAATTGAAAGACATAGAAATAAGTACAGATGTAGATCCAAAATCTATTTCTGAGAAAGGTTCAGAAGAAGATGAAGAGGAGAAACTGGAAGATGATGATAAATCAGAGGAATCCTCCCAACCTGAAGGTAATACATTGGTCAGATCAGTTCTGTGTGCTTAGCACAAGCCCCACAGCTGTTGTAGCTCGTGCCAGCTGGTAAGTGGCACACAGGGTGCCATTATGGAGTATGGGATGGGCTACATGTAGCAGTTCCTCTGCCCCTTCCATGTATCAGGTCGCTAAAAAAGCTTTTATAAGAAGCATCCAGCATCAGTGGGGTATTTCCCCCACACGGGATGATTTCCAGGATAGCTTGCTGAGCCAGTAAGCATGGTCTCTGTGCCAAATGTGGAAGGCTGGGGCTCTGCTGTAGTAATCACTGAACAAAAGCCGGAGTTAGAAATGTTGTGTCAAGCCTGGTTGCCTTAGCCTATCTAGCTGGGTAGACACTGGATGTTAATACCTGGTCATGGTTGTTCTTCAGCAGGAGCAGTTTCTCAGGGTAAGAATTTTGATGAAGAAAGCAATGCCTCTATGAGTACCGCAAGGGATGAAACACGTGATGGATTCTACATGGAAGACGGGGATCCCTCTGTGGTTCAGCTGCTTCATGAGAGAACATTTGCCTTCTCATTCTGGCCTAAGGTTGGTTAGGGGTAGAAAGACATGTGTCTCTTTTAATTTAAGTAAAATATGGGAAATGTGCTTGCAGAATAACAGTGAGCTTTGTGTGATACTGCACTTCTGACGGGTGAGACCTTTTTCTGTGAATGTTTTGTGGAATGGCACTTTTTTCTTCAAGCTGATACAAACGAGCAGTGGAAATTTTAAAAATTGCACTTTTTTTGGTCATATTTTTGTCAAAATAAGGTCATTTAGTAAAACAATGGACTGTTGGCAGACATGAGTTCTTCATAGGGTCCATAACTTTTTGTCAGCAGAGTCCCACCTCTTGCATCACTCTACAGTTTTGTAGAAATTTTTTCTGCAGAGCAATCTATAGAATTAAGAGCAGAGACTTTCAAAGATCACCTTTTTATTTTGGGGTGAGGAGATTGTAGGAAACAGTTTTGGTGACCTACATGATCTAAGTCATTATGTAATGTTGACAGATGTAATTGTATTAAAGTATCCTGCAAACATAAGCAGCAGTTTTAGATAGGATAAAGCTGTATCTTATTTTGGTAACAACACAGAAAATTATCTAATATAAAATGTTTTTAAAAATACAAAACTGTAACCTTGTAATAAATCCATACTTAATTTAGTGCTCTCCTTTGCAGTAAGGGGAGAGAGAAAAATAAAGTAGTAATAGTCTTAAGCTTACTAATCACCATAACAGGGCCATCTGGTTGGGGCAGGGAGGGGGAAGGGGGTAGCAGGGCAAGAGGACCTTGCTCTTAATAGGCTTATTTCTGGGGAAAGCAAGGAGTCTGTTGCAGCTGCTGAGATTTGCTAGTGGCTTTTGCACTGTTTTGCTGTTCAGGAAGCTAACTGATGCTCATACTCCCTAAGCAGCAGTATTTCTTAGAGTTCCAAAGTTGCTACTACTTCAGGCAGGCTAGTGTAGAATGTGTTGGAATACTGAAATGGAAAAAAAAAAGAAATCAAATAATGCTCATTTTCTCTACTTTCAGCAAGTATTTTGGAAACATGGGCTAAAATCTTATTCCAATCATAGTGTGAAAGTAGAACAGAAAATCTTTCATCTGTATAGGTTCAGCATAAGTAGACTAATAAACATAATTAGAGATTTTTAGTGTACACGCTTCAGTGAAATTTGAAGTGATAATGGGCGTGGAATGAAAATTGACATTCATTAGATGTCCCTAGGTTGGTGCCCGTTTCATAATGTTGAACTTTATTAATAGTGACGCTAATGAGGATCCACTTCCTAGGACAGAATTACAGATCCAGCCTCTTGGATCTTGAGAACTGCTGTTTTAAGATACTGATTGCAGATGTGTTTATTTTCCCTTCCTGTTGATGTTGCTAACTGCTGAAGTTTTGTAAAACAACAGAGAGTTTCTATTAAATTTTTCAGCTGGTGCATTGGCATACAGAAAACCTGGTCTGTCTTTTCTCCTCACAATATAAATGCAGCTTTTAAATCCTATTAAAGTTTTATTCTGCAAAATTTTGTTAACGTCTTGCAAGGTGATCAGTTTATTCCTAACATGCAAGGATAGTTGTTTCTGAATGTCTTCCTTAAGCTCTGGAAACCGGACTGTGTCATAAGACGTATTTGAGTTTAAAAGGTGACGTTTACACTGAAGGTTCATTACATACTTTTCCTTTATGCAGGACCGAGTAATGATCAACCGATTAGACAACATCTGTGAAGCAGTGCTGAAAGGGAAGTGGCCAGTAAATAGGCGCCAGATGTTTGATTTCCAGGGGCTCATACCTGGGTACACTCCAACAGCTGTGGACAGCCCTCTACAGAAAAGGAGCTTTGCAGAGCTCTCCATGGTTGGTCAAGCCAGCGTCAGTGGCAGCGAAGATCTCACTGCTTCTCCTCAGTTATCAAAGGCAAGGCTGCAGCATTCTCTTTTTTACATAAAACATTTTATCTTGCATGAGCTTCTCTTGTGTAATAGAAAATAAACCAGCATGAATAAAATAGGAAAAGCATAAAAGTGTTTCTTTGAATAAAATGAAGGCTTTGTTTTCAGAGTTATATGTTTGGAATTTTATTTTAAACTCAACATAGCAAACAGCTTTGCTAATGTTTGGAAATGCTCATTTTTTTAATTAGGAAGATGCACTCAATTTATCAGTTCCACGTCAGAGGAGGAGAAGACGAAGAAAGATTGAAATTGAGGCTGAGAGAGCTGCCAAGAGGAGAAATCTTATGGAAATGGTTGCCCAGTTACGTGAGTCTCAGGTGGTCTCAGAAAATGGACAAGAAAAGGTTGTAGATTTATCAAAGGCCTCACGAGAGGCAACAAGTTCTACCTCAAATTTTTCATCTGTTACTTCAAAGTTTATCTTGCCTAATGTCTCCACACCCGTGTCTGATGCCTTTAAAACTCAAATGGAGCTGCTGCAAGCAGGTCTTTCACGCACACCCACAAGGCATCTACTAAATGGCTCTTTAATAGATGGAGAACCACCCATGAAGAGGAGGAGAGGAAGAAGGAAAAATGTAGAAGGGCTTGATCTGTTATTTATGAGCAACAAACGGACATCGTTGACTGTAGTAAGACCACAACCTTTTTCCTTTTGTCTCATTTTTGTACTTCTGTCTGTGGTACTTCCTGAATATGTTTCAAGTCTTACTCTACTCTGCCTAATAGAAACATACAGTTTTTGCCCAACCAGGTTTTCCTTTGTTTAGAGCTGTTAATTCTTTTTGAACCAAAAAGAAATGTGTACATCAAGATTTTACTCCAGCAAATTGTAGCTGAGTTTTAGGTAGCTTGTGCTTTCAAAATTACTCACTTCTTTATTTTTTTTCTTTTTTTCTTAAATATATTTCTATCAATATATGTTTTCAGGCTTAAGTATGTCTTTCTTGATGTGTTGGAGAGTCTCGAAGAATCTTGGAGGACATTTACTGGAAATGCAGAAAAACTGCTTTGCCTTTAGCACTATGTTCTTTATTGTTCAAGGATGCTAAATTTAAAAAATTCCCTGATGCAATGATACCACTTTATGTAGTTTGAGTATTTAAATCCCATTAAGTCTTGTGTATGCAAAATCTTGAACATTTCACTTAATTCAGTCCCTGAAATTATTTCTCCAGCTGTTCATGTGAAGGGAAGACTAACACGGATGTGATTGTTTTCAGGAGGATGCAGAAGTGACCAAAGCTTTTGAAGAAGATCTGGAAGCCCTACCAGCAAGGAACATTCCATCTCCTGGTCAATTAGACCCAGACACTCGCATCCCTGTAATCAATCTAGAGGATGGGACCAGGCTGGTGGGAGAGGATGCCCCGAAAAACAAGGATCTAGTTGAATGGCTTAAGTTGCATCCTACTTACACTGTAGATATGCCAAGTTATGTACCAGTAAGTATGTGATTCTAAAAGTGTTGTTCTATTGTATTAATACAAAAATTAGTTTTATGGATGCCAGGCTGAATTTCCTCACATTGGGCATAGTCATTCGATTTTGTACTTGCTTTTCAACAGAAGTTTTCTCTTTATCCACCATTCCTATTTTATCCACACCCAAGTGACATTGGAGTGTTTGATTTGCTTTTCCTTTCTCAATATTTGTATATAACAGCATGTCAGAACCGTGTTTGACAAGTTCTGCAGAATTTCTTCATCTGATACAAAAATATTTTTTCTCACATAATCTGAGAGTAAAGTAATTAATTGATCCTGTCTTAAAATTGTTGTGAGAAGGGGTTCTGTGATTGGTGATTTTTGTCAAGAAATGAAAAGCTAAAAAGCAATAAATTTCTCTTCTTTCCAGAAGAGTGCAGATGTGCTGTTTTCCCCATTTCAGAAGCCGAAACAAAAACGACACAGATGTCGAAACCCTAATAAACTGGATATAAACACCTTGACAGGAGAAGAAAGGGTACCTGTTGTAAATAAACGAAATGGAAAGAAGGTAAAAATTAAGTTACTTCAGTTGAGGTCTTTAATAAAGTCTTTGCATGTGGAAAGCAGGTTTTCTCCTCCAAGCTTTCTCTTTAAAAGTTTAATAATTTGGCGTCAGCAGTTTTTCTTACTGGACTGTGCCACCTGGTTCCTTTAATTCCTTCTTTGCTCTTCTGATACATTTGTATTAATCACCTGAACAAATAACTCTAACTTTTTGAACCTATATAGCACATTTTGTCCTTAGATACAAAATTTATTACCAGACCTGCCTAAACTGCAGCACTTTACTGGTTTTTTACAACATGATTTTGTCAATTGACGTATCTCTAGCTGGTTTCTGTGTAGTTTTCCACAGTAAACTGAATGTCTTTGTTGCTGTCCTTCAGAGATTAAAGTGTGTAGATAGAAAATGTCCATATAAGTTTTGTTGTTGGGTTTTTGTTAAAGTCATAACCTTGTCTTTTGCATTAGATGGGTGGAGCTATGGCCCCTCCAATGAAGGACTTGCCAAGGTGGCTGGAAGAAAATCCTGAGTTTGCTGTTGCTCCAGATTGGACTGACATTGTTAAACAGTCTGTAAGCGAAACTCTCTTTCCATGCATTACTGTAGGTTCTAGCACAGAAAAGTTGAAGGCTGTGTAAATTGATTATTAAGTCTTTATCTCATAGCTGATTTTGAGAAAATTGTGGTGTCTGTGTAGGAGTTACCCAGCTTGGGAGGGAGTGGTGATTGGAGGCTGCTGCAAAATTGGATTGAAATGCACTCGAAAAATCAGCTACAGTTAAGGCAGCCTTCAGAATCTGTTTTGCATTATTTCTTCTTACAAGTAACAATCCTTAAAAAGCATAGGTATTTGTACATTAAGAACTACTAAGAAAATATTTGTCATGTTCATAACAGAAATACACTTCATTGTCTCAGTAACAGGCAGTGTCAAAGAAATAGGTTTTCTGCTCTTTATTTTACAACACTTGTTTGAAAATAAAGAGTAAAATTCTGGAAATACTCAATTTAATAGATTATTACTATTGTAAAATTCAGTATGAATTATGAAGATATAAACTTGCAACTGCAGCATATCAGGGTGGAGATTTTAATGAAGCTACAGAGTTTTCAGCATGCATTATTTTACCATTGTGTAAATATAAAAAAATATGTGATCTTGATTTCTTCAGCTTTCTTTACTTGTTCTAGTGCCATTCACTATAGTTCTAAGCTAGTCACGGTTTGCCAGGGTGAAAAAACAGACCACTTTTGGAGTATGCTGAAATCCCTTCTGTTTCTTCTATCATCATAGGTTAATAGCTGAAAGCTAAAAAAGCCAATTGAGGATAAAGCTTGTGTTTTCATCTTCCTTTTTTAGGGTTTTGTTCCAGAGTCCATGTTTGACCGTCTTCTCACTGGACCTGTTGTGAGGGAGGAAGGAGCAAGCAGAAGAGGAAGAAGGCCAAAAAGTGAAATTGCCAAAGCAGCTGCAGCAGCTGCTGCTGTAGCATCAACTTCGGGAATCAACCCACTACTAATGAACAGTCTGTTTGCTGGAATGGACCTCACAAGCCTCCAGAACCTACAGAACCTGCAGTCTCTCCAGCTCGCAGGCCTCATGGGCTTTCCACCAGGGCTAGCAACAGCTGCTGCTGCTGGAGGGGACGCTAAAAATCCGGCTGCCATGTTGCCTCTGATGTTGCCAGGGATGGCAGGACTGCCCAATATGTTTGGACTAAGCGGATTGTTGAATAACCCGATAACGGCTACTACTGGAAATGCCACTACTGCTTCCGGTCAAGGAGAGACTGAGGATGGCACTTCAAAAGCTGAAGAGAAGAAAAACGAGAATGAAGAGGAGAACAAAGACTCTGAGAAAAGCACAGACACTGTTTCTGCTACTGACTCTGCGAATGGATCTGTCAGTGCTGCTACTGCGGCGACTACCGCCACTGCCACCACTACCACCACCACCAACACTGGATTGCCCACAAACCCTCTGGCCTTCAATCCTTTCCTGCTGTCTACCATGGCTCCTGGCCTCTTCTACCCATCTATGTTTCTACCTCCAGGACTGGGAGGATTGACTCTGCCCGGTTTCCCAGCACTAGCAGGACTTCAGAACACAGTGGGCTCCAATGAAGAGAAGGCCACTGACAAAACTGAAGGAGCTGCCTTTAAAGATGAAGAAAATCTCGAAGGCAGTGATGCAGAGGAGAGCCTTGATAAAACTGCAGATTCCTCCGTTTTAGAAGATGAAATAGCACAGGGTGAAGAATTAGACTCACTTGATGGGGGGGAAGAAATAGAAAACAATGAAAATGATGAATAAGCAGTACCAGTTACAGTTAAAGTGTTTTAAACTTTTGACAAGTGGTAGTCCTACTGTTTACACTCACAGTTAATGTCCATACTTAGTTTTTATAAGCTGTTCTGTAACATAGTGTAGCAAAAAAAAAAGTTCAAGTCATGTTATACAGATGTGTCAAAAGGTATCTTGGTCATTAAGTATTGTGCAGTGCATTATTTATTATCCCTAGGAGAGATGAAATTTGAGAGGTGATCATGTCTTTTTAAGGAAATTGACATAATGCTCTGCTTTTTTTTTTCTTTTGGTACCATTGGTATTATGGATTAAGCAGCAATTTGTAATCAAGTGGCACTAATAGAAGGAAGTGCTGCTTAAAGGAAGGATGAAGTTATATATTTAATTTTTTAAATTTTTTTTTTCCTTTTTTTTTCCTTTTTTTTTTTGCTGTGAAGGTCAAGATGAAATTTATACCATACATATCGTACTCGCGCTTCATTTTGACTGTATGGGAGTTCACCCGCTCACATGCGCGCACACACCCACACACACACTCTCTCTCTGACAATCTTCATGATAGTGTGAATGTCTCTGTCTTGAGACGCAGCAATAATAAGGCAGCTGTTGAATGTGAAGAGTACCTTTTGGAAATTAACCCGCGGAGAAGGTTCTTACAGGATAAAGCTACAGTTTAATCGTCTCGTGATCTTGTAATGCACTGGTATAAACAAAAAGAAAAAAATCAGGTACCTTTTTTAAATTAAAGGACTTTGTTACTTTAGCCACAAAGCTAAACAGCATTACCTCAACTCTAAACTAGCCTTGAAGTTTACAGACATGACTTTGTAAATGTATTGTTTTTCTCTGTTGTGATGTCTTTTTTTTTTTTTTTTCTTTGGAAACTGCTATCATGTAAGATAAGATGTAAATTGCTGCCAACTGTAGTAATGATGCTTTTAATAAAAGTGACCCATGATATGCAGAGATGTAATTATAGAATGTAGTGTTTAGGGACATCAAAACTGATGTTCACTTTCTGTATTTGTATTTGTGGCTTTTTTATAGCATTTTCCTGCTATATTCTTTATAGATTAGTGGCTGTAAATGCTGAACTGATCGTCTTCAGGGGACTAGGCAGGAAGAGAAACCTTGAATTGCCTTCATATTTTCCACTCTAAGTAACTCTACAGAAATGCACGCTAAAATCCCTACTTTACTCCTTCAAAGGGGCATGAGAGACTGAGAATACTTTAAATGTGTTCAGCATGTGATAATGTGGTACACTAAAGAACAAAAGGGCAAAAGAAAAATGAGGCTTTAATAGGCACAATATCTAGGTCATTTATCCTTGGTTAATGGGTAGAAAAACACAATGCTGTAGTGACAGCAAGGGACACAAAGGCTCTGTGGTATCCTGTAGACCAAAGCTTGTGATGCCAGAAACCACTGTGTCAAACAACCTACATGAAACTAAAACTGACCCACTTTTTATAAAAACCAGTGTCTCTTCTGGAGAGCCACCGATTTGTACCCTTTTGTGACCTTTTGATATTCGAGATAATGTACCATTTGAGAACTTCTGTTTTCACGGTGTTGTCACCTTGACACACACATACACAACGAGCTCCAGAGTGAGGATAAAAGGTTAGATTTTCACTGGAGTACATGAAAAATTAGCTATTTCAGTAGCCAGCTGTGGGTGGACCCCTGTCTTTAGGACTAATGTTATCTGTGCTTTTGGAATGTTGGAGATGTCTTTTTCTCACTCTCATGTGAATTGAATTCACACTGAATTTGCACAAGAGCTCAAACGGGCAAGGCCAAAATTTGGTCCCCAGGGGTATATATGAAAAGGGTGAACTTAGCTTGAAAAGAATATTTCATGAATGATGAAAGTAGATGAGAAGTGAAGGCTTAGGAAGTGATTTTTAGTGAATGAATCACAGGCACACACTGTTGAAATGAATAGATGTCAGGATGTCTTGTACTGCCACTTAAATAGATCATAGGGAGTTAATGAAGGTCAGGAAGGATTCCCCCTGCATGGACATCACTGAATGGTTGATGAGGTGTGTTATTCCTGCCTCTTTCTAAAACATCACACATAGACCACAGCAAAAAGTGAGAGGCTGAAAGCAAAGGCACATTAACTTGGGCAGGTGTGTTACATACTCTGTTGAATTCATTTGAGCTGTTTTTGAAGTTGTTATTAATTGCCTTGTCTTATTTTTCTTTCTACCTATAAATTTCCCACTGTAAGAGTTTGTAGGTGCTTCCCATTGTGTGTATTCCACACGTGGTACCGAAGAGCAGGGGTTTTTTTCAGTTCAGTTTTATAATTTCCAGAAGAGATTTACACAGACTAATGGTATCCCTTGGGAGAACCCTTTTTAATTGGCAAGTCTAGAAATTATATTGTTAAATGCCATAGGAAATCTCTTTCTCCTCTGTCAAAATGGGGAGGTTTTGGTAACTTCTATTTTTGCCTATAGGTTTTTGACATGGAAACATCCAACTCATGATGTAGGGTGTCCAAGTGACAAACGAGTGAACCTTGTCCCTAATACAAGTATCTTCCATTGATGGCATTACTCATCTGCCTTTCTTACTCAGAAAAACAAAAAGCAAAACTGGAGAACTGTTGCAGAAGAACAAATGTGATGGGAATGGGAGAGCCTCAATGCTCTATGCTTTCCAAACAGCCTTGCTTCTTAGAAGACAAACAGACCCCTCACCTGTTGGAAAGGTGGTGACATTTGATTTTTGGAAGGGATATGGGCCCCTGGTATGAAAAATGAAGTGGGGGGGATTGCCATCTAATGTCCGAGAAATGTATTACATGAAAATATGAAGGTTTTTCTTTGATTTGACAGAGTTTTTACGTGTTAATTATTGCAAAGATTCTTACGGAGTTTTAAAAGTGTGTCTAAATGAATAAAAGCTTACGTGAGTAAGAAGCATAGATCAGAAACTATTCTGCACTTGATTCACATTTGGAGCATCCTTTCTGTCTCATGATGAGGAGCCTTTCGTTTGCCACCAACCATTTTTTGCTGGACCTCCTAATGGCCATGGAAATGTTAATGGGGTTATCAAGGAATGTAAATTATGTTCTCTGTTGCTTTCAAAAAGAAAGTACCTATGTCAAAGTACAGAAGTGGTCTGCATGCTAACACAGTCTGTTTTGTGTGCATGGTGTGCAATGCTGCCAAAGGAAAGAACTGAACAGCAACAAATCTGCTCAGGCTTACAGACACAATTTTTAATAGGGGGACTATAAAGGAAAAGCGGTTCAAGTGTGAGTCTTGAAAATTGTTGCTGATGAAATAGGGGACAAATTCCTAAACAAGTCCCAGGTTTTTTCAGTCAGCTTCAGTCTCTTGTTTTGTATTGATGTCTAATATCAAAGTGTATTGCTTATTGGAATTGCACACTTCTATTGAGGACCTTTGCCATTGAGCACTTCCTCATTTGAGAAGGGCTTAAGGTTGAGGGAAGGATGAGGTATTCAATTGTATTTTTCGTATTAAGCTTCCCTTTGACTTTCGTGAACAAAACTGCTTGGGACATTTTAGACTTCTGTTGCTTCTGCTCCATGCATTTCAGCTACCTCTGAATCTTTAACATCAGGGCTGGGGATCAAGAAGTGTCAGGATATGTGAGGGCTCTCACATATCTCAGACTCGTTGACTCCACACTGTTTTCTGGGCACCTGAAAGGTGCCAGCCCATGAACGTTTCTGACTCCTCAGTGGGAAGAGTTCTGGCTACAGCTTTTGCTTGTGCTGTGCAAATAATCTGTTGTATCCCTTTGGCTTCAAGTGATGCCTTGGAGAGACCTGGAGATGGCTTCTTACATAGACAGGTGATGTTTGAGGTGTCTAGTCTAATCACTAGCTCGAGTCAGCTGTTCTGAGGAGAACATGTGAAGGAAATTCAATTATATGACTGACAGTTGCTGTGATCAGGCTTTGATGGGACTTACGAAAACCTCCCTTGGAATGCAGGGTCAAAGTCCCCAGCTCAATCTGCATGCAGTTTTAGATAATAGAGTTGGTGCAAAAGAGCAAACACTTACTAATATAAGGAAATATAGTGCAAAATACATGTTTTCTAGAAGGGGATAAGTCCATGTCACTGGATGTTTTTGTTTTTCCAGCTCCTATGGGTTGCTCTCAGCACTGGTAAAACCATCAAAACTTAATCATTTGAGCTATTTCTGTTGCAGTAGCTTAGTGCAGGTAGTTTCCAATCTGTTACTTGTCCTCCCTCAGTCTTTGCTGAAGAAATTTAGATATTAGTGATAGCTGGAAGTCAGAGACTTCATTAAATCCTGGTAATTGTAGTTGCATTAGAAACAAAAGCCCCATCCCTCCATTTAGAAAGTTTGCTTGCAGTATGTTGATGCAAATACTGTTAGCTGGGGTCTCGCCATAGAAAGTCTTTTCTTCTTTCAGTTCCAGCTTTTCATATGTGGTCCTTATTAAACTTAGGGGCAATATGGAGACATTAACCATGGATTCATCAATCATCTGGGCTGCTGCACCCATGAACTGAATGGTGGGCAAACTGTAAGCCCTAACATGTCCAGTGATGGTGCACAGCTCCATGGGCAATGAGCCGTCAACTCTGATACCACAGCTTTTACAGCTCTCCTGCTCTTGGATGATGCATTGGCCTTCAGCTCTCGGGAAGTGCCGGGAACCTGTGGGCTTTGCAGGCAAACGAGTTGGGAGCAGCAGTGCCATTGGTCTCCTCCTCCCACAGGGTTTCTGCTATTGTTGGGCCTGGGGAAGGATTTGCATATCTGTGAGTGCAGAGCTGATGTTCCCTCCCTCTGCTCAGAGGTCCTGCAAGGAAACTCCGTGGTC
>VXBB01026885.1:0-10343 GCA_013399915.1 Illadopsis cleaveri | reverse complement strand
CTACATATGGACCCAAGTGTGGCTTCCTGCTACAGTCAAAGAACACAGAAATTCCCATAAAATTTTGGGAAAAGGGAACCAAGGGCTAGCCCAGAAAATGAACAGGAGAGGCAGGAAAAGTTTCCAAAGCAAGAAAAGGAGAGGACTGAAAGATTTTCCCAAGCAGGCAGTTCCACTCTCTTGTTGCTGCAACCTCAAAGAAGGGAAGTACCTCCTATTCATTTATTACAGGCTTCAGACTCAACTGTCCTGCAGTCCTGTGAAGGGTGTTGCTTTCCTTCTGCCCAGAGTTGTCATGCAGCAGCACTGGCAAACACTTTAAGGGCAGCCAAATGAAGAAGGGAGAGGAGTCCATAAAAATCAGAGTGACACAACAGTAAGAAGCTGGAAGAAAAGAAGGGAGATAGAAAAAAAATTGGAAAAACAGAGATAAGAAAGAGATTAAAGAGTAGAGACAACTGGAGAAATTAAACAAATAAATGGCAGAAGGGAAGAAAAGGGAAGCTTTTGATGGGATAAACCTTCCACCCACAGGCATCTGTAAATAAGTTCCCAAATGTACTTAATTCCTGTAATAAAGCTTTTTAATTTATTGATGTTATGCTTACCAGTATAAAAGACAACCACCTTGCATAAAAATCAAGCAAAGAAATCAGTAGTATAACTGAAAAAAACCCTTATCATTACATCTAACAGAACAAGAAACAATAATAATGAAGGAAATTGATCTTCCTTCAAAGGGCATCTGCAGTTTCCTGCTAGCCCATCACCTGATGTGATTGATTCGTGAGGTTGTCTCTTGTCATTGTCTCCATTTTTGGTTTGTTAGACATGCGTGTCTGTATATTTTATTTCTGGCTTCCCTTTTTTCACTCAGTTTCCCACCTAACCACATCCATGATCAGAAAACTGTGTTAGAAAAAACATTCTTGGACTCTTATATGTCCTCATCAGTTACTGTGAATGGGCAGACTTGATGTCTCTCACTGTTTTCTGTTAATCAGGTTTCTGAAGTTTCTTGTTTAAAGTTTCCTGTGTTCCTTATTACCCACTTTTTCCATAGAAAAGGGCCCTTGGCCAGATGCCCTAAAGAAGCAGACAGTCTCCTGCCCACCACAACAATATCTAAAAAATATAACATAAACAAATTGCTCCAGTGGCTGCTGATAAACTGTTAAGTCAGCATTGCCTACATTTGATGTGTTGGTTCAAGTTCAGGTGTCTCAGTGTTTCTTGGTCAACAGTGAAGTGAAAATTCAAGTTTCTTCTCTGGTAGTGTAACAGTGTGAACCATTCAAAACAAGTATGCTATGTGAACTTAAAGAAACTTGAATGCAGCTAAATAAATTCATTAATATTTAATATTTTATATAGTTTAAGCTTGAATTACTCCCAATATTCATTACTACAGTTTACTTGCTTTTGACCTACACTAACACCATTTCATTATAGCACCTAAATTTAGTGGTTTCCTTTCCATTGTTCACTCAACAACAATGAGATGACACATCTACACATGCAAGGAGCTACCACAAAATTCTCTCTCAGTCTCTCTCCTTCTTGTCTAATCTATGTCTCTTTCTCCTCCCAAGGATCTTACAGGTTTTCAGCTAGATATCCCCCTCTTTTATTTAGAAAATAATTATTATTCTAATCAACCCTTTACCAAATCTCAGGCTATGTGGCTGAGAACTCCTCTAGGCTTCCTAAGTGAATGAATTACAGAAGTAGGATATCTGGGTCATGTGTCCATTTTCTCAAATGATTTGGGTTTTCCCTATTGGGTGACCAGATCACTTTGTACAATATTCTATTGAATTATACTTTCTTATTGTCCTCCAAAGAACTTGTCTTATTTTGAAGTTTGCCTTTGCAGTTACTGATGTGGCCAGTTTTTCCTGACTTGGCTGTAACATCTAGCTATTAGTTAGAAGACAAGATGACATTTTATGAAATTAAACTTCTCACATTTCTTCATGATTCATGTAAAACAACTATATAGATCAATACAATGACACTGCCCATTTTGTACTTGGACCTGTCTTAAGAGATTGAATCAGAAATTTTCAGGAACTCCTTTAACATAGTTTCTAAAGCTGTTTCCATGCAAGTTAGGGTAAAATTTGCATTGCCCTGAATGACACTAAAGATAAAGTAACAGGCTGAATCACTTTTAAAAATTTCTGCATAGTTGAATTTCACGTCTGTAAAGTCTGATCAAAGATTGACCTGGGCTACCCAAGAGTTTTCTTACTTCACCAAGCATATCAGGACAAGGGATAAAAGGGAAAGTTCACTTCCATTTTTGATACGGATAATTATGGATAAATATTCTCAGTAGACAGTATAGTGACAGCATGCAATATTCATTATACT
The DNA here is from genome assembly GCA_013399915.1 of Illadopsis cleaveri. NCBI lineage: Eukaryota > Metazoa > Chordata > Aves > Passeriformes > Timaliidae > Illadopsis > Illadopsis cleaveri. The sequence continues at coordinate 7,967 of VXBB01026885.1, read as the reverse complement.
ACAATTACCTTTTCTTGACTCTCATACTACTTGAGTCTGTTGGTCAGATTGCAGAAGGGTGCTATCATGTTGAAGAAAATTACCGTGTCCAACTCCCAGTGCTCCTCTCCTAACCTATGACTTCAACTGTCAATAGTCACTAATTGTAATTATTCAGCTTCCCTATAATAGAGTGGCTGGGGAAGAAGAGCACTGCTCTTCACTGCAACTGAACAACTGATAACAGAAAAGCTAAAATTACTCCTTTACTATATATCACATCCAATTCCCTAGGTTTTAAGGAAATGGATCCATTTTTTTGGTGTATCCTTTCTTCCTTTTTGAAATTGAAATGGTAGGTTTAGAAGTGGAAATATTAGTATTATATAAAGTACCAAATGACTGACATTTGTAGAAGGTAGCTTTAATCAGAAGATATTGTTGGTGTTGTGGCATAAAATCAAAATGAAAGGTCATGGACACAGTGACAAACAGGAAACTGAACCTGTTTCTTTCTAAAATTATATTCATAAATGTGAATTACCTTTATAATATTCAGAGAAGGATTTAACCTCTTTTGCTTTAACCTCTTATCTGCAATATTTCCTCTGACATAAATACAGTTCTGGCATACCTTGAACAAGAAAACAGACCTCCAGTATAGTATTATTTCCAAAAGTAGGTACTACACTGTGGACAGTTCTTGAATAAAGCTAAAGTGTACACTGAAGAACTGAAATGCTACATGATACCAACAGCCACTTTTCCCCTGAGAAAGGTATGTGGAATTTCTCTTCTATGTGGCATAGCATGCAATGAAACTGAATAAATCCATATTAACTTTTAATCCGAAGTAATACCTTTGTACTTGAAATTCTTCTATGTGCAATTACATAATACACTTAGTAAAAGAAAGCCCTTGGCCAGGAACATTGTTTATAAAAACTGATAGCTTTTCTGACAAGGGAACAAAAATCTAGGGTGGGACATTTCCCAGAACTGTCACAGTGCTGAGAAAAACACCTAGCACAAAAAGTGTTCTCTTTGTTAATGAGAATCTTTTATTTCAAGGAGTCACTGAAATGCTGACCAATATTTGCAAGAGAGTCCCTGACAAGGGCCTGTTAGAAAGAGAAGGAAGTCAATAAAAGTAAAGTGTAAGTGTAACATTAATGGCAGGTTCTTGTAGCCATTTTCCCCCAAATTATACCATTCCTATTCAAATACCATCTCGAGAGTCTCAGACAGTGTCAAGTGCAATCATTGTTATTGCAGTTGCCAAGGTAATCAATTGAAATCATAATGAAGGGAACAGAAGGAAATCAATAGACTCTGAAATTACAAATAAAGAGGAGCTATCGTTTAAAAGCATTTGGCTGAAATCTTCCATATTAATGGAGTCAGAAATGGCTGTGTCATTCAGAAGCAGTGTGGTGCATAATTCACTTGAGTGCATTAGAACACCTAACAGCTATTGCAGCAATTAGTGCCGCCTACCAAGATAGTGTCCACCTTAGAAGCATCACGGAATTGTTTCTTTGGTTCCAATATGTTTTCATTAAAATTGTGATTTTTTTTCTCCCACAAAAAAGCCATCATGATGTAATCTCAGTAAACATAGTGTCTAGTCTAATGTGTGCTATCTCTTCTGGAGTTTTCTGTCAGTTAAAAGCCCCACCCAGATGCAGCTGCCCCCCAGTAGATTATACACCCATTAGGTGCCCCAGTGACTGTGGGACATTTGTACCTAATGTCTGTGCTCAGCATTTACAGTCCTCTTTTAAACAGAAATTACACTCATGTCTTCATACATGTTACTTAATGCAAATACATGGAGTGCACATCACTGCATGCAGACGAAGGCATTCTAGGTGTGGTGAAGGGGGTACTGTCCTTTCCTCTATGAGCAAGTAGGACTGCAGGATTCTTCATTGGGCTACACAGAGACAAGCAGGCAAGAATGAAGCGCTGAATATGTGTTTCTGCTGTGAGTACTCTACTAACCAAATATTGTTGCACCTTGTAAGGCCCAGTAAATAATTATTCTAGAGAAGAAGATAAGTGTGATTCAATAGTCTGTTAACTGCATTCAGTTGGGAAGAAGATATGGGTCCCAGCTCATGAACCAATTGGAGCAGGGAATTGAAGTATCCATTGGAGCAAGAAAGCTAGGTCTCAGAGCTAGCCATTATGTTATGCAGCTATGTCCTTTCCCTCCATCCTTCTGGTGAGAGAGGTGGTGAATATTTTATAGTTTCATGCAAAATGGAAGAGTTTCTAGTGGAAGGTTTGAAAAAAAACCCTATAACATCCTACATCATTGCTCTTAGGTGTTTCCCGTGCAAAGCAAATTACCATCATGTGAAAAAATTAATCATTTGAATTCTTCCCAAAAGGAGTACTCAAACTACTTGGTTGCTTCTGAAGAGGGAGAAAGGCAAGGGTCCACACTGCAATTTTTCAGCTGCATTCAGAAGAAAAGGATGATCGGGGTCAGGTGTTTTTGCTTTTTGGTGGTTGCTCTTATTTCATTGAAATGTGACTTAGCCGTCTTAAGGAAATTGTTTTTAAAAGTCAGATGGAAGAAATGGGAGGAAAAATTAAGAAGGTACCTCCTTCCTGCCTGAAATACTAATATGTCCAAATATTGAGCTATTGAGCTATTTTTTTTTCCAAATGATTGGTTTTCACATGGCATTTAATAAAACCTTTCCATTACCAATTGCATAACAGCAATTAAAATTCTCATCAAATCCATCTTAACTGTTTATAGTCTTCCACTAGGGAGCAGTTTCCTTGGTAAACATCGGCAGTAAAAGGCTATTTAATCTCCACAAGTGAAACAGTCAGTTATGCTAATTCATCTCTTCTACTTATACAGATCTTGTACAGATCTGGTCTGCTGCAGTAGGTGAGTTAAGGTGCACTTCGGCTTCTTCTGAGAGGAGAAAAAGCCTTTTTTTTTTTTTTTTCGTCATGCCAGCTGAAGTTATACCTGATCACTGTGTGTCTCTGTGAAGTAGTTCAAAGCACATTGCTCTGCAGTCCACAAACGCAAACTGCTAAGAAAAGGATATCTGATGGACTGACTTACTTCAGTGAGGGCAGTGAAAGAGTACATAGCCATGCAACAAAAATAAAAGCATAAAATACTATAAGCTAACCATGCAATGACTAACAGCAGTTCCTGCCTTTCTGTTCATATAGATCTATTAACAAAGGAATTAAATGCAGTGTGTTGAAAGCAACCAATCCCCTCCTTTCTCTGGAAAGTATTGAACAAGTCATGAAAAATGTCCTTGATATCATATGTGAAAAATCGCATGTTGAGTTTTTTCCCATCCACAATTGTAGTCTCTGGGGTTCCTTTAGCTCTCATTGTTCCAAGTTTGTGATCTCTGGATTGTCATTTTCAGAGTTTTTTGATTAATATTATCAAAACCAAACCTCTAGTAGATTTGAAGATTCCAGGTTGTGCCTTCTAGTATCTCTAGCTTTGCCTTCTGGCATCTGGCTCCAGCTTGGAAGATCTGAATAATTTCTCACTTCCTCTTCTTGATGCTCAGTTCTCACTTTCATCACTTACAGAAGGATCAAATCTCCCACCACTGCTTTATTTCCTTTTCTTCCTGAGAGGATTTCAGCTTTTATTGATGATAACAGGAGCAAGTCCATCTAAAACAGAAGCCTGAATGCCATTTTTGTTTTAAAGAAAGCTTTGCAAAGGAAAGAAAAGCTACCTTATTAATGTCTAGATAAAAGCTAGGAATAAATCAAATAGATATTTTTCCTTTAAATAATGTACTGAATGTTTTTCTACTGTAAAGCCCTCATAGGAGATCAATACTGTTTACACTACTCACTTGAAGCAAGCAGTAAAAGTCTTTCATTTCAACAGTTTCCAGCCATTTAACATTGTTAAAAAGACCACTAAAACATCAGTTGGGGGCATTTTTTCCTAAACTGAAATGAATCGATTAGCTTTCATGACATCCACTGCAATGATTGTGAACCAGGATTATGAAAGAGGTAATATGGGAGTAAAAAGGGAAAGAAGTCAGTGCACCTCTTAAGTTAATGAAATAAATTGCATACCTCTACTCAGAAGTAAATCTTTTTGGAGGGATTGACTTCTTTATAATACTGTGTTAATAACTACTTCTCTACATGTGTAGTATGGATTGCCTTTTAAATTGATTTCACTGTATTTATGCAAAAGCAATGGCTCTGGAAGTGTGGTCTGTGACATTTCTCATGTTGAATCAGTTAGGCAACTGTGTAAATTTGTGATCAATGCCACTTCAAAAAGAAAAAGTATTCATTATCAGCAAACTCTAAAAGAACTATGCATGATAACTAAATAGAAATATATTTTTCCAGGCTTTTTGGAGTTAAAAAAAAGGGATAACTTAGTTCAGCTAATGAATGCCTTTTTGTGATCTCCAGTCAACAAACCACTGTTAATATTGTACAGAGAAATAATGGGAAAGTTAGGACCATTTTAGCACCTACACTGCAGATGAGAAGACTTCTGATTGAATAAAAAAGACCAGACATGAATTCAGCATTTTTCTTAATTAAAAGTTTTCTTTTTCCCTGACTCTCTTGTCTGATTTTTTTTTCTTTTCTTTATTGTTTTCTCTAATGACTGCACTGTGTTTAGAAACAAAAATTAAGTTTAAATATTAGCCTCTTGCTTTTTAACAATTTTTTTCATTCTTCAGCTGTAGGTGACAATATATGGCTTTTGTTAACAGATACAAATCTGAAGCCAAAAAGAAAAGAAAACATGAATAGATATTCAAAAAGGCTTGTAAGATGCAGATACTTATGCATACCTATAAAGTATCAGAAGATGATAAATGAAGTGGTGTAGACAAATGAAAATCAAAGATATGATGTTTACAGTTTATACCACAAATCTATTTTCCACCAATTATTATGTAACTTCTAGAAAAAAATGGTTTGTAATATTGAAATTTGTTTCAGGAAATATACCAAGTCATTGAAAATGCACTTGGCAGGTAAAGCTGAATTCACCATTCCTTCAGTATTCCAAATAGTGAAATACCTTTTTTAAGATCTTAGTTCTTCATTGTTTTTCTGTGAAGACAAGCTGGGAGAATTGGAACTATTTATACTGGGGAAGAGGAGGTGCTGAGGAAATCTTATAGCACATTCCAGTACCTGAAAAATGCCAGCATTTCTTGTTGCCTGGAAAAACACTTTTCACAAGGGCATGTAGTGATAAGGCATGGGGAGATGGCTTTTAGCTGAAACAGAATAGGTTTAGATAAGATCATGGAAGAAATTCTTTACTGTGAGGATGGTGAGTCACTGAAAGTTTGCCCCCAGAGAGATTGCAGATTCCAACATGTGAGGTGTTCAAGACCAGGCTGGATGTGGCTCTGAGTGACCTGTTCCAGTGTCAGGTGTCCCTGCCTGTGTCAGGGGGGTTAGATCTGGATCATCTTGAGGTCCTTTCCAACTCAAACCATTCTACACCTATATGATTTTATGATTAACGACGAATTTCCCACATTTTCCACATCTTTCTTAAAGTACAACCATCATCACATTTTGAAGGTATGAACATTTCTTGACAGTAGGGACTGTAGCTCTTAATTTAACTATGGTCTGATTTTCTCCTCCTACAACCTTTCACAGTAGAATGCTCTTCCAAAACCAGGGAAAAGTCAGCTATAGAAGAAGTGGTGTCTAAAGACCTAACAATCTAAGTTTTCTTAAATAACAGTTTCCTGAGATGCTCAGTGAAATCCAGGTAGTGCAGAATACTCTGTATTTTGGGGAAATCCAGAAAGATAATGATAGTTTTGATATCTCACATCCAATAAACCGCTCTGGTTTTTGTAGGACTTGAGGTTGTTGATGGCGCAGGGGGCAGCCGTTGGTTCTACCATTGGCTACAAACACAAGGTTCGTTTCACATGTATCAGCACTGGCCAGCATTCAGATACCAAAGTCACTTTTTACAAACAAGCAAGTTTCAACCCCTACTAGCTTAGTCCTTGGTGGTATGAGATGAAAACAGGCATGCAATGAGGAAAACCATGCATAAATTATTTTTAGTTTAAATCAGATGGAGATTTTATGGATTTGGGTCAACAGAGATCACACTAAAAATGTTCACTGCTTCATTCTAATGAGTTTAAAGGATGGCTGTTCTATTTTTCCTTCAATCTATTTTTGTCAGGTTAGTATGTAAGTACAATATGTTGCTGTGGAATAAAACAAACTGATTCCTGAAAAGAAATTAATATAGGAGATGCTCCAAAAATTTTGTTCGAGACTGACGTTGTCTTCAAGGCTAAACATCATAGTATTGAAACAATTGCTTTTCTGAATATAAACCTGATATTTTAGCAAATACATAAGATGTGGTCAAGTCTTTCTCCAGCGGAAACACCAGATTTGCCTCTGGTAGACACATCTATTCCTCCCAGAAAATGTGAGTGTGAATCTAGTCAGATACCATAGAGAACTTTGCCTAACCTTTTTGCATGTAACTTTCTTGCAATAAAGTTTGGAAGGAAAGACATTAGGAACCTCTAAAAAGGTTAAGCCCTGCTCTATCTGTGCTTATGTCTGAAAAATTAATAGTTCCAAATCTCCTAGTGCCTGCCCTTATTATTTGTTCACAGTCAGATAATTGTACCTGTGCAGTAAGTGGCCCCTTTCAACTGGAGTGGATGTATTGTAGTGGGAAAGAGAAAACAGAGGCGTCTGGGTGACCTTGGCAATGTGACTCACCCACATGCAGTGACAGAGGCAGAAGAGCAGAGTGTTTACTTGGTCATCTAGTCATTTTTCTTCTTGAAAATAATATAAGGATGGTCACAAAACTGTGTTCAGCACAGCACCACAGGAAGTGCAATTTCTATGAATCTGTTTCTCAGAAAAGCTACTATGAACTCAGATGTTCACCCACTGCACTCTGGAGCCAACGTCTCTTCATTTCAGTTGCCCTTTGGCAGGGACACATAACTACAATGTAAGTAAGAAAGTACTTTATAGTCTCTCAAGTTTATAGCACTTTTGCATCTTGACTTTTTTCTGTAAGGTGCATAGAAGCATAACATGAATCGCAGTGGCAGTGCACGTGTTGCCTACTTAACAAATATTTTCTTTGATTAAGGTGTTCTCATTAAAAACTCCCTGAACAGAAAAAAAAGGGCTAAAACTTAGCCTTTAAATCCATATATTTGGCTTCAGTACTGAGCAGCTGAATGCATTATACAGCACATCAAAAAGTAAAATAATTTCTCTGCAAATACAAAGTGAAGTAACACCAATCAAGACCCCGAAATTCTAATAGCTACTACTAATTTGCAAGATACATGTTTACATGAAAGAGGAGGAATATATCTCTGTGATAATATGCTATTTGTCAGCAAGTGTATAGCATATTTTTTAGATTTTCTTTTGCATTAAGAGCTTCCTTAGGTTTCTCTACCATACTTACTAAGGACAATGCTTGCACTTTGAAAATATAACTTGGACGAACGTACCCTAAATATAATAATTCCATTTCACATTTAAGTTACTAAAAATGTCAGGTTGCTTTTCATGGAAATGCCTTTTCAAAAATAGATTCTAAAAATCAAAACATGCCCTTTGTGTCAACATCATCTAGCTGCCAATAGCTCTTTATTGGGATAGTCTGTGGGCTGACTGCCTTTTGCAAAAGAAGTACCTGGAATAGATATAACTTAAAACAATAAAGTAACCTTTGGGTTTTTTGTTTTCCTAAAAAGTAAGGCAGTTTCTGTATTTGGTCCAAATTCAAACTGGGTGAATAACATTGTACCTCCTTTATTCCTTGCTATCTTTTTGTTGGTTGACAGGTTCTTTGGTCTTTGTAGAGTATATGTATATGTATATGTATCTGTGTTAGTCCAAGAAACCATTCTTGGAGGTGTCATTTATTTGTGCATGCCATTCAAATATTAAAGAATATTTAGGCTCCT
>VXBB01026761.1:0-13143 GCA_013399915.1 Illadopsis cleaveri | reverse complement strand
AAAAGAAAAAAAAAAAGAAAAAAAAAAATAGAGACACAGTGGTGGGTAACTTTCGATCCAGAAATAATCCGCTGCCAGCCTCCCGTGGTGATGCTGGGGGTATCCCTGTCCCCACATGCTCAGTGCCCATGGGGACAATTGCACAGCCCAGGGTCCCCGGGTGTCCCCCCCCAGGCAGGGGGATGCTCCACACTGGGCTGGGAGATGGGGTGGCCCTGGAGGTGCCACCAGCACGGGGGGACCGGGAGGCATCGGGTTATGGCAGTCAGAAGGCACCACACAGGTTGAGCCTGGCCCCGGGCATCCCTGCTGGGCTGGCACTGGGACACACAGGCCAGATCCCAGCGAGGGTGTCCCTGGGGCACTGGGAAGCCCCCACACCACATTCCCATCCCATTCCAGCACTGGGAGGGAGCACAAAGCAGTGGCTGGCCCTGGAGGCCCCTGGGACAGAGGGACAGGCAGGGTGGGCAGCAAATGTCCCAACTGGTCACCCCCAAACTGCCCAGGCAGCCAGGGGGTGGGGCACACCGGGAATTTGGGGCTGGTGATGGGGACAGCAGTGCCCTGGGCTCGTGGCCACTGTGCCCCCCACTCCTGCCTCCCCCAGCATCACTCAGTGTGGGCAACACCCCAAAAACCACGGGGCGACCCAGCACTCACCTCCAAAATTGTGCAACTGAGCGCGGCAAAGGCTGGGGGAGACCCTTGGGAAGCCATCACCCACCACCTCCCTGCTGGGTTCCGGGGAGAAAACGGGATCTGTCCCTTCTCCCAGCCCCTTCCCAGCAGGACCCACAGCCTCCCCCTGCCAGGGCCACACGCCCGCCCTGAGCTGTGACCCCATCCCCTCTGGGGGGGCCACGCGTGTGCTGCTGCCTCCCCTGGGAAAACCGGTGGCGGGAAAAAGGGTGAGAACTGAAGAANACCGTTGGCGGGAAAAAGGGGGAGAACTGAAGAAAGGCCCCCCCGGAGGTGCCTTTAGGGCGGGGTGAGGAGGTGAGATGTGCGGAAGGAGGAGCCGAGGGCGGGTGCCCGGCCCCGGGGAAGCGTGGTGGCTCGGCGTGGTGGCACGGCGTGGCGTGGCGTGGCACAGCGTGGCAGCCCCTCCCCTCCCGCCCCCGACCCCACTGCCCCTGCGTTAAGCGATCTCCTTGATCCTGCGGATGTAGTTGTGGAGCTCCTCGGGGTCCTGCAGCCCCATGTCCTGGCACACCCACTCCAAGTCCTCCTCGTCGGCGATGGGGATGGAGTTGTAGGCCAGCTCGTCCGAGGGCATGGTGGCGAAGGTGGTGAACTTGACCCGCTTCCGTTTGGAGGTGGGCGAGTTGAGCGGGTCCTCGCTCTGGTCCCGTGTGGAGCCCCCCGAGGAGCCGTCCCCGCGCCCGTGCACCTGGCTCTGCACGCTGGTCTGCGAGCTCCCGCTGCTGTGGTGGTCCCCGTGGCAGCAGGTCTGCACGTTTTCCAGCGGGTTCCCCGGGCTCTCGGGCTGCGGGGAGAGGTCATTGTGAGCCCTCAAGGGCTGCCCGTTGCCCAGGAAGACCCAGTGGTGGGAATGGTCCATGTTGGTCTGGCCTTCCGGCGGGATGCGCTTGTGCCGGTACTTGAGCACAAAGACGATGCAGTTGATGAGGAAGACCAAGATGGCCAGGCAGAAGACGCCCAGCAGGGCGTACATCCCGATCTCCAGGTCCGTCAGCCCCCGCGTCACCTGCACGAAGCCGGTGGGGATGGTGGGGAAGTCCTCGGTGGGGTGAGACGCGCCGGACACCCGGCTGTCCACGCTGGGGTCCGCTTTCCTGTCCACCTCTGCCCGCAGGGTGGTGCTGGCCCCAGCCTCCCCCAGACCCGGCCTGCTGGACACGTGGTCATAGTCGTAGGTGGGATCCTCCTCGGAGCCGAAGTGGATACGCACGGTGGCCAAGGCCGTGGAGAGGACGCTCTTGCGCTTGGTCTTCTGGCAGCTCTCGCAGATGACCAGCTCCGCCCGCAGCAGCTCCCCCGCGCCCTCGCTCTCCGCCACCACCAAGGGGAACGCCCGGTCCTGGGTCACCGACACCACCTTCTCATCCAGGCTGCTCACCACCAGGTTGTAGTCCTTGGGGTCATAGAGGGACAGGGGGGCCGTGGTGCCGTCGCTGTAGGAAATCCACAGGCTCAGCAGCGCTTCCTGCGGGACCAACACAGGCACCGGTTGCCCAGCAGGAGGCCAGTCCCACCTGCACCCCTTTGTCCAATCTCCCCATTCACCTCTCCGTACAATTCACCCTTTATCCCTCCATAATCCATCTTGTTCCAACCATTCCCTGGTTTTTCTCCTCAGCCTGTTCTTCTCTCCACCTACCCCGTCCTTGCCCAGGCTCAACCCAAATCCCAGCAGTGCCAGATGTGGCTACCAGCAGCTGTATAGGATTCCATCCCTTCCTCTTTGTCCCCATGTTTGTGTCCTGTCCCCAAGCTTGGATTGCAGGTCTCTGTGAAGGTTTCTGGGGTGTTTTGGCGTCACCAGGGTGTCATGAGCACGGTGGGTGTTGTGTGGGCAAGATTTGGGAGGAGGGGGTTGCACCCCAAGTTCCCCCTCAAGCCTGGATGCCCCCCTGGCCTCACCTGCTTGAAGAAGCTCAGGGTTTGCTGCACGGACGTGCGGGCAATGATGGTGTGGCTGTTGCCAGGGCTGGGGTGGAGGGACAGCGAGAGGCTGGAGACCACCTGGGCCTTCAGGTCCGTGATGCTGACCTTCTCCTCCGCCACCGTCACCAGTGTCTCGCCCAGCACCGCCTCCACCAGCGGGGACACCACCTGCAGGGGACGAGGCTCCTGTCACCACCTGCCATCCCCAGCCAGGCTGGCAGAGGGGGAAAGGTGGCCAGGGGTACCTTGAAGAGGGTGGTGCCCGGCTCCCGCCCGGCCAGCGTGGAGCTGTCCACCATGTGGGCCACCCGCGGGTCGTCCACGCGCATGAAGTCGCTGACCAGGTCGGTGACCTCCACCAGCCAGTCTGGCCCCAGCATGGTGACCACCTGGCCTGTGCCCTCGGCCGCTGTGGTGTGGAACTGAGTGAAGACCTGCAGCGTGGAGTGCTGGTACTGCAGGGCACAGCCCCGGCTCTGCTTCCGCTCGTCCTCATCGTCCTCGTGCTCACTGTCCCGCACCGACCTGCGGGAGCGATGGAGGGATGGATGGAGGGATGGATGGATGGATGGATGGATGGATGGATNACCTGCGGGAGCGATGGAGAGATGGATGGACAGATGGATGGATGGATGGATGGATGGATGGATGGATGGATGGATGGATGGATGGATGGATGGAGGGATGGATGGACATATGGATGGATGGATGGAGGGATGGAAGGATGGATGGATGGAAGGATGGATGGACAGGGCAGTGGGTAGGCAGTGCTGGCAAGCTCCCCATACCATGGGTCCTCATCACTCCCCCAGGAAAGGTGGCCATTCAGGGAAAAATGCGATGTCACAAAAAAATGGTGTCTCCTGGGCAAAAGATGCCCATTGTCCATGAGAGATTCAAGGGATTTAGCAGGATGTGGTAACAGGAGGGTCACCAGCATCTCTGTCCACTAAACAAATGAGAGGACAAGGTTTCTCTGCTTAGGATGGACAACTGGAGGTCTCTAGACCTCAAAAAAGGGACTTTGGAGTTTGGCTGTTCCCAGTTTCATCCAGGGAACTTTTGACCATTGCCAAGGAGGGATGTTCTCCACCAACCTGTGAAATTTTCTCCTTCCCCATAACCCATGTCCATGACCCCTCCCCTTTCCACCAAAGACCCCTGAGACACCTCTGTCTCCCACACCTTTAAAACCTCCTCACAAAGCAGCCGAGCAAGGCAATTAACCCCATGACCACCACCTCCACCTCGCCTTCCCCAGTCTGACCAGTGCAGCTGCTCATCACCCACCTCCTGTCGGGCAGGATGGGCACCCTCCAGCCCTTGACTTGGCTCAGCCGGGTGTCCGAGAGCTCGATGTGCAGGGGCAGTTTGGGCACCCACACCGTCATCTCCAGCGGGGCCGACAGGTGCTCGTAGGTGAAGGTGACCCGGGCGCTCATGGAGCCCTGCGACTCCTTCCCGCTGACAAAGACGTAGTCGCAGCTGCTGGAAACCTGTGGGGCAAGAGAGGGTGGGGATGGTCCTGTAGGCACAGCTGAGATCCTGGCAGGAGGCTGGAAGAGCAGAAGGTCACCCGGCGTGAATCCTGTTCATGCCGGCCCCTGGAACAGGGGTGATCCCTCCTCCGGGAGATCCTGCTCAGAGGGAGGTCCACACCCCATGTCCATCATCCAAAGTTTCCCCTGACCCAGGTCCTCCTGAGGCACAGATTCACAAATCCATGTCCATCATGCAAAATGTCCCCTGACCCACACACACATCCACACCCCATGTCCATCATGGGAAGTGTCTCCTGACCCACCCCCTCCTGAGGCACAGATCCACAGATCCGTGTCCATTATGCAAAATGTTCCCCAACCCAGGTCCTCCTGAGGCACAGATCCACACCCTGTGTCCACCACGCAAAGTGTCTCCTGACCCAAATCCTCCTGAGGCACAGATCCACACCCTGTGTCCACCACGCAAAGTGTCTCCTGACCCAAATCCTCCTGAGGCACAGATCCACACCCTGTGTCCACCACGCAAAGTGTCCCCTGACCCATGCCCTCCTGAGGCACAGATCCGTGTCCACCATGCAAAGTGTCCCTTGACTCAGGTGCTCCAGCCGGCCTTCACTCTCTCCCACCTCACCAAGAACCTCCACTTGGTGCCTCAGTTTCTCTTTGGCCTCTACACTGAATTGTCCCTGAGCTAGAGGCACCCAGGGGTGCTTCACAGAGGTTGCAAATTGCTCAACCTGGAAATTTGGCCCAAAGTCTCCTCCAGAGGAGGCAGCGAGTGCAGACCCCTCGAGTGCCTTTTCCCTGTCCCTCCTGCTCACCCCAGAGCAAGATTCTTGTGATCTGAATGAATCCTCCTGCTCCCTCCTCTCACTCCTCCTCTTTTTAATTCCCACTCTTGCAAATGCCATTAGTGAAATTTGCAATACAACAAATCCATCCTGCGGGGGGTCACTCATTACCGCCGCCTGAGCCAATTAAGGAGCTCAGGGGACACCACGGCAGCATCTCCCGGGGTTTGAGCTCAGGTCACCAGCCAACGGCTCTTTCCCAGCCAGAGGGGCAGAAGACAACCAGAAGGGGACTCCAACCTCTCATCTGCATCCCCATGGCCCAACCCCGATCCTGTCAGGGGATTGCATCCAATTTGCTGGATGTTGGAGAAGAACAGAACTTGCTTGCTCAGCCAGCAGCACCAAGCACCTCAAACAGCACAGGAGAGCTGATTTCCAGCAATCGAGAATCCCTGGATTCCCTGATGGCTGATAAAGGGTTGAGGCCAGGCTGCAGGTGGCTGACAGCACGGGTGACAGCATCCCTGGCTCTCTTCCAGCCTATTCCTTGAGCACCTGTGGGCAACCAGATGCATTTCCGAGCCCACAACAGGGTTTGACTTGTACAGCAGCTCCAGGAGCCCGATGCACAGTGTCCATGGTCCTCTGGGGCTGGTGGAGGAGGCAGAGCCCTGGAGCTCGGCTCCTGGGGACACCCCTGAGCACAGGAGGGAAGGGCAATGCAGGAGGGTTTGTCCCTTGTCTTCCTATCAGAGGTACCAGCTCAGCAAGTCTGACAAGACAATCTCATCTGTGGCGAGGCAGCGCCTGAATAAAGATGAGCTCCCAGGTGAATCCTGCAGCAGAGGATCTCTGGATATTGTGCCATTTATCACAATAAACACGATGGGCTCTGCTCGCATTACCTTGGCTAATAAAGCCCCCGGCACCTCCTTCTGGGCGCCACTTGCTCTGCAGCCGGGAGGGGGTTGAAACTATGACAACAAAAAATCCCTGCACACCAGGCCTGTCCCGAAGATGGAGTGACTGCAGGTTAGCTGGGAAATGAAGCTTGTTGGGGGAAACTTCCCGGATTTACAGTGAGGTGTCAGGAACAGGGAGGCTGAGGACTGCCTGGGCTCCCAGCCAAGGCACCGCTGCCTCTGCTGCTGTGGCCAGGAGACCCCAGCTTGGCACAGGGACAGGCATGGGGGCAAGGGGACACACATTCTCCAAGGCCCCCAGGTGCTGGTGGTGGCTGTGGGTGAGCAGGATCAGTCCCATTGAGCTCCTGGGGGGTTCTCCAGGGGACGTGGAGTATGGGGTTCTCAGAAGGGTCACACACAGGTGAGGTTGAGCATCTCCCACCCGCTGTGTGTCCCACCACAGCCCCATCCATTTTAAAAATAGGGAGTGATTTTCACACCACCCTTAGTGGTGATGTTCTCCTGTACGCCTTTGTCACCCTGTGTCACCACAGAAGGGGATGAGCATGACAACTCCCACTTTTGCTCTCCCACCACATCCTTCAGAGAGCCACGTCCACACTGAGCCCAGGACAAATCCCACGTTACACAAGAGAGCAACCACCGGGGAGCCACACCAGCTCCCCAGCCCACCCTCACGTTAAATTATTTACAGTAACAGATAGCACATCCCACTCGGTAAGCTGTGATTTATGGAGCAGGTTTAGAGCCCTGACACCGCAATCATACTCCCCGATCTCAGCAGGTAACTGAGAGCTCCCTCGGAAATGAAGCTCCAACACAAACACCAAATAACTCAGCGAGAAATTGCGCGGGGCTCCGAGCAGGATGAGAGCCCGGGCCCGAGGGCTGCTCCCTGCATTATTCATCCCAGCTCCTGGGCATGTGCCTGCTCCCCCCAGGTCTGGGGACAGAGTGTCAATAGATTTATGAGCAGAAAGGCAGCACATTAAACAGTTTAAGTGTCTTGGAGTCCATCCTGAAGTGTATTATTGCTCCAGTGTTTTATCACACTGGGGAGGACCGGGCTCCATAAATTAGAGCTGGCCCTGTAAATCCCATGGATCTGAGTTTTAGTCAAGAACTCGGGTCAGCACTCTGTGGCACTGGATGTCCCCCGTGGTGGGTGACATGGCCCCATGGACAGCAAATCCCAGCTGGGACAGGGATCTCCCATCACCCCTGTGCCAAAGAGGAGAACCCAGACCCCTTCCCTGCCTCTGCCCAGCCCAGAGGAAACATGGAAAGGGAGAGCTGGCTGGGTGCATGCAGGGAGAGGGGTGGGAGGTGTTCGGGAGAAGGGAATGATGTCTGGGGGCGGATGGATGGATGGAAATGGTGGCAGAGTGACACGGGCAGGTGGGCAGATGGATTTATTCAGGGATGGAAAAATGTATATGGATGAACAGGGCCAGTGATGGAAAACTGGAGGGTTCGAGGATCAGGGGCTGCCTCAGTGGCTGGGGCAGGGAGCCTTTGGCATTGGCTCCATCAGCACCTCTCCCACCTGAATCTTCCCCCTCAGCTCCACTTTTCCCTTCATCATTCCCATCTCACCAGCATCTGACCCAGTCAGGACATCAATGTCACTCCAAGGCAGGCAGTGACGGGAACGCGCAGCTCAGCCCACAGTGACAACATTTCCCCTTATCAGCACTAAATGCTGTGATAACCCACAGTCGCTGCTGCTGCCAGTGTGGGAGCATCCCGTGGCCTCTCCAGGGACAAAGTGCCTTGTCCTTCCCCCAGAAGACCCCAGGGAGAAGGTTGCATAGACTGGAGCCACCGAGGGGATGATGCTTGGTTTGGGTGGGGTTGTGAGCCACATCAGCTCAGCCACCAGCCCCAGCCCAGGGTGGGTCCTGGAAGAACCCCAGCCACTCATGAGGGTCACAAGACCCCTCATCCCCACACCCACCTTGATGATGTCCTCGTTGTTGGACTTGCACTCCACCATGGCCGAGACATCCACGATGACGCCGCTGAGCTCGATGGCAATGACCTTGACAGGGATGGCCACGGTGCGCCCTGTCAGGATGGCTGTGTTGATGATCTCTGTGTCCTGGGGGTGGCATGGAAAGGGCAGCACTGTGTCAGAGGGCAGCCTGTCCCATCTGGGGCAGAGAAGGACCTGGGTGTGGGTGGGATGGAGGATGGAGGGATGGATGGATAGATCAATGGATGGATGGAGGGAGGGATGGATGGAGGCATGGATGGAGGGATGGATGGAGGGATGGATGGATGGATGGATGGATGGAGGGATGGATGGATGAANGCAAGCAAGGGAGAGAGGGAGGGGTGATGGAGGGAGGGATGGATGGATGGAGGGATGGATGAAGGGATGGATGGATGGATGGATGGACGGAGGGATGGATGGATGGAAGCATGGATGAAGGGATGGATGGATGGATGGATGGAGGGATGGAGGGAGGGATGGAGGGAGGGATGGATGGATGGATGGATGGACGGAGGGATGGAGGGATGATGGATGGACAGATCACTGGACAGATGGATGGATGGATGGATACATGGATGGATGGATGGATGACGGACGGACAGATTGATGATGGATGTAGGGATGAATGGATCAGTGGACAGACGGATGGATGGAGAGGGGCTATATGGCAGGTATCAATCTCTCAGGGGGTCCCCACCCCTCAGAGCAGGTAACAACTGAGGGCAGGAACCTGCTCACCATGGCCAGGGGCACGATGGCCCTGATGTCCCTCTGGATGACCGTCAGCTCTGTGACCACCTTCTCCAGGTCGGGCGGGGGGTTGCGGCCCCGGTAGTCGATGTGCCACATGATGCGGCGTGTCACCGACTGGCTCGTGAAGTTCTCCATCTCGAAATCCAGCTGCATGATCTCAGACGAGGAGTCCCCATCCCTGGGCAGGGGGACAGGAGGAGGGGACACGGTCAGGTGGCTGTCCCAGGTCCCACAGACATCCTGGGATGAGCACCAGGCTGTCCATCCATCCCCATCTATCCACCATCCATCATCCATCCCTCCAACCATCCATCCATCCATCCCTCCATCCATCCATCCATCTCTCCATCCATCCATCCATCTCTCCATCCATCCATCCATCTCTCCATCCATCCATCCATCTCTCCATCCATCCATCCATCTCTCCATCCATCCATCCATCTCTCCATCCATCCATCCATCTCTCCATCCATCCATCCATCCCCATCCATCCATCCGTCCATCCATCCCCATCCCTCCATCCATCCCTCCATCCATCCATCAGCTCAGCAAATACACACCAATGCCCAGGCTGAGGACAGCAGGACACAGAGCTAAAGGACAGGGAGTGACCTCTGGGGTGTCCCCGAGGCAGGATAAGGTGGAGAGAGAGGATGCCAAACCCAGCACGTGGTGCCAGACTAAGGGATAGGTTGATGTCATGTCCATCTGCATCATTTCTTGGACACAACCCCACAGCAGCAGCATAAATCACTCCTACACCCCATCCCTGCAGTCAAACCTCCCCAGACCTGATCCTGCCCTCCCAGCTCTGCCTCTGCCCTGCAAACCCACGGAGTGACTCAGGGTTCAACCCTGCCCCAAGTCAAACTTCACTGCTCCCCAAAAATTGAACACCCCTGGAGGAAACCCCAGAGCCCCCACAAACCACAGCACTCGTAAAAGCCCCCCAGAGCCAGCGAGGAAAAGTGAAATTCTAGTGGAAGGGAAGCCAGGACTGGCTCCAGTTTCATCTCAGTGCAGCAGCAACTGAGAAGGTCCCATCGATCTGGGGATGCAGGGCACAGCCAGGCTTCTCTCTAATCAATATCTAATGAGTGACAGGGAGCAGGGAGAGAGCAGAGCAAGTAGCTGGAGCTGCTCCAGGCCAGGGCAAGCCCTGCTCCCTTCTCCCTGATCCCACAGCAGCAGTGATGGGCTTTGCAGTAGAGCTGATCCACAGGGGCTGCTGGAGTTTTGCTCTGCCCCGGGGCAGCTCTGGGGTTCAAGGGGAATCACCAAAGGCCACAGGATCTGGAGAGCAGATTTGGCTGCTCTTCAATGCCAGGAGTATCAAACCCAGCTGGGAAGGGGCAGGTACGAAGGCAAAGCAGAGCCAGAGGAGCTGTGGCAATGGGACTCCTGGGCTTGGGGTGCCCTGAGGTGTCCCAGGAGTGCTGCCAGGGCCAGCCACCACCCCCTGCTCTCCCCTGGCATCATCTGCTCTTAGCTGAGACAAGAGTCAGGCTGCCTGCATTGAGGGGGAACAATTTAGGGTGCTGCTTCTGGGGTGCAAAACACCCCAAATTCCCATTCTGACCCCAAAGCTCAGGGCTCTCAGCCCCTCCCTGCACAGGCACTGGTGCAAAACACCCCAAATTCCCATTCTGACCCCAAAGCTCAGGGCTCTCAGCCCCTCCCTGCACAGGCACTGGTGCAAAACACCCCAAATTCCCATTCTGACCCCAAAGCTCAGGGCTCTCAGCCCCTCCCTGCACAGCCAGTGCTGCCCAAAGCCCCCAGAGCCCCAGCACAGCAACTCCTCTGTTTGCACAGCCCGGAGGGCAACACGGCTCGGAGTCATTCATCCTCTCCATTCCGTTAATATTTGATGGAGTTGTTTGTCTAAAAGGTGATTGTAATCACTTTAAATTCCTCCCCCGTCTCTAACCTTTGCAGGCTGATTGGGAGCGGCGCTGGCAGCGGCAGAGGGGGAAGGGGGAGAGGATCCTGCTGCTGGCAGCTCTGCTCTCCCTGCTCTGGGGTGGGCGTGCAGGGGACAGGGGGCTGGCTGGTGGCCCTGGGGACACTCCTGCGTCAGCCACGGGGCCCTGGGTTTGGATGCTGAGGGTGCATTTTGGAAGCAGCAGGATGGGGTGAAGGAAAATCCACCCCCCTGGTAAGAAATGGGGTTCTGCAGAGCTTTGGAGGTCACACCAGAGCAGGCAGAGCTGAGGGGCTCTTTTTCCCAAGAGTCTGGTCGGAGCTTTGCCCAGTTTTGGGGTGGGGGACAGAGATGTGGGGAGACTTCCATTGCAGAGGACAGGAATGTCTTGAGCACATCAAGTTGCTCTAACCCAGCTCCTGGAGACACTTGTGCCCCTTTTCCCAGGGCACAGTGACACAGATATCACTGCTGGTTTCCTGCACTTCAGAGCCTTTCCTGACCCCGTGCCCATCCCCTGCCCTCACCTGCCAGCCTCACATCTCCCCTCCCTCAGGCTGAGAAGCCTCCAGGGGTGTCAACTTGGCTTTGTGGGTCCTTTCTCCTTCAGATCATTGTCAGTTCCATCTCCAGGGCTCTCCTCAACTGATCTGAGCCTTTCCCAGAGTCCCAAGAATGTGTGAGTGGGGCAGAACTGCCTGTCTGAGGCGCTGGCTTGTATCCTGCTCCCCATCCAACACTCATCCATCACTTTAGGATTCAGGTGAGACCTTGCCTTGCTCCCCTTCCTTCCCAGAGGAGACACCAGGATAGACAGCAAAGAGCTGCTGCTTCTCACAGCATTAAAACTTAATAAAAACTCAAAATTCTTCCACCCCAGACTAAGGAATCCTCCACAGCTTCACAACTCAGCCTTAAAATCCTCATTTTCCCCTGCCCAGCTCCCATGCGGCACTGCAGCCACCCAGACTCCCCAGGCAGGGAGCAGAGGGAGCAATGCTCCAGGCCAAATCCCAGCACTTCCCTGGCACTCCCAGAGGTGCAGCCCTTACCTGGGCCCGGCCCCTTCCACCCTGGACACGTCCACGGTGGCAGTGGAGTGTTTGCCACCCGTCAGCAGCTCCGAGCTCACCAGCCACTGCCCGCTCCTGGACTTGGTGCTGAGCAGGTTCACACCTTTCTTGGCCTTCACCCTGCAGAGAGAGACAGTCAGGGGTGCACCCTCACCCTCAGGCACTCCTGGATCCCCTTGGACACCCTGCCATGGCACAAGAGGTGTTTTTCCCCTGATCCCTTCAGGCTGTGGGGAGCACTGTCCAGGCTGGCAGCAACAGCTCGTTCCAGCTCCTCTTTCATGGCATTTTTTCCCTCCAGTCACCACTCCAGCAGGATTTTGGATCCCCAGCCCCAGTGGTGACCTCAGGGCAGTAACACCCCTGTGGCATTGGGCATCCCTGGGGTGAAGGACAGGAGAGCCTGGAGCACCACATCCCCCATTCCAGGGGCTCCCTCCTGGCCCAGAGGCCACAGGGACTCCTGAAAGTGCCCTTCGAAGGGGCGTGGCCAGGGCTTGTGTCCCCATCTTTGTGTCCCCACAGGGACCCCTGAAAGTGCCCTTTGAAGGGGCGTGGCCAGGGCTTGTGTCCCCNGGGCCTCCCTCCTGGCCCAGAGGCCACAGGGACTCCTGAAAGTGCCCTTTGAAGGGGTGTGGCCAGGGCTTGTGTCCCCACAGGGACCCCTGAAAGTGCCCTTTGAAGGGGTGTGGCCAGGGCTTGTGTCCCCATCTTTAGGGACACGCAGTGATGGGGGTCCCCCCCCTGCACACCTGCCCACACTGGGGTTCTCAGCACCTCCTGCCCACCACCCCATTCTGCTCCCACCTGCTTCTGGGGCAGGAGGAGGGGATGTGGGGGACCCCCCTCACTCCACAGCAGCCCCAAGGCCATGTCCCCAGAGTGGCTGGGAATAAACCCACAGCTGCTGGCAGGATCCCAGTGCAACTGGGAGCACTGGGAGAGCGAAGGCAGCAGCGCACAGATGTCCTGCATGGACAGCCCTTCCCTGCAGCAATGAGTTTGAACAGCTTAGGCCAGGATGTGCTCCAGCCAAACCACCTGTAGCTGTTCTCATCAGAACTCTCAGGAATTCGTCCAGGTTACTGAGACATAAACAGTGCTAAAATAAGTAAGAAGAGGCTGAGAAACAGAACGCCGAGAATGCAAGGGCTAGATAAAGGAGGGCCGTGAAGTGATGGACTGTGACCAATCACATTTCCTGAAAGGTGCACGCTGAATGCATGGACAAGATAGAAGCTCCAATCAAATAATGTGTGATGGCGTGAACACCAGTGTTACAGCTTAATGTAAACAATGAATGGCTTCTGCAAAATCACCTCGGTCGGTCGTACAGAAGTCCCGAGCTCCTGCACCTCCCTTTCCTGCAGGAAGCTATTCCCACATTCCAGGTATTGCTCTGGCCCTGCTTCCAGACCTGCCTCAGCCTCCAGCAGACCCACACCCTCCCACCTCCTCCACAGCTGCTTTTCCACAACCTCCCCCCGTCAGAAAAAGGAGCGTGCACATCCCCAGGGCCCTACCTGAGGGTGAAGTGCTCCACC
>VXBB01026750.1:0-11972 GCA_013399915.1 Illadopsis cleaveri | reverse complement strand
TTTTCAGAGACACACACTTTTTTTTTTAGTTACAACTGATTTATAGCCCATAATTTTACATACATATATAAGTTTCCATATTCTGAAATTAATTTCCCAGTCCATTTGTCTTGTCTCTTGTCTGTGTATTGCAATGCCTAAACCAGAAGAGTATGATTGGTGCCAAAAGGATATAAACCCATAAAAATTAAAGAAAAAACTTCAGTAGATATACATGTCCAGAATTCAAGACATGTTTCTAAACTGAGGCATTTCTAGGTCAATAGAGAAGATATGTTTGAAGGGAAGATACTGAAGCATCAAGTCTACAAAAATTGCTGAAACTTTAGTTGGAGTGTGGACAAAGTATTACAGCAAATGGCAGAATTATTTCACAGAAGAGACTCTAGTCTTGAAGATATCCCAAGACTATGGAAATAGCAATAGCATTTTAATCTTCATGCAGGCCTGAAGCTACTGAAAGTCAAGAACATTCAAATAAGAAGGGTTTGATACCAGAGGAATAACACCAAGTTAGAAAAATGAGGGAAACGTGTTTTCGTTTTCAAGACAATCCAGAGAACTTCTTATACCAGAAGCAATTGCTGAAAAGAAAATCCTTCAAACAAATCAGTCAGAAGAGATTAATTCCATCAAATTTTAATCTGCATACAAGGAAGTAAGTGCAACATCATAAAAACCATTAGCTTTGCAGTATCTCTGTTGGTCAGGTGATTCAAATATTGATATGAATTATGCAGGAAGCCTTCAGGAAAACTAATTAATGTTTCATATTATAAATAAGGTATTACGCTTTTTCTTCTTTCTTTTTCCTAAGACTAATTGCTAGCTAGATGCCCAAAAAAACATTAGCAGATATGTTTTGCTAGGTTATAGATCAATCATAGACAAGTGCTATTGCTTATTTAAGACTCTGAAAGGATGAACTCAGAAATTACCAGTCATGAATCTAACAGAAATAGAACTGCTCAGTAATAATTTCTGAATATGATTAATTTGGCTCTATGGTCTTCTTCATTTGAAAATATAGGTTTTGTCTAATGATAAATAGACACAGAGGTTGAAAGAAATATGAAGAAAAAAAGGAAAAAGAAATCAATATTACTTCTTCCCATCTCATTAGAAATAAACAGTTAAGAGAAAACCTTATGAAAAGACAAGGGAGTGTGGTAAAATAGAAGAGAAAGACTACTGTAATAATTTTAGTTTTCTAAAGGAGAAGTTAACTGCTGTTGGTAACTTTTATAACAGACTGGACTAATGAACAGACAGTTCATGGAGGATCTGAAGATGGTAGACTACCAGGGATTAGGGGTATAGATGTGTATACAACAGTCTCTGTGCTTTGTCCTT
This sequence comes from Illadopsis cleaveri, assembly GCA_013399915.1. Lineage (NCBI taxonomy): Eukaryota > Metazoa > Chordata > Aves > Passeriformes > Timaliidae > Illadopsis > Illadopsis cleaveri. The sequence goes on along the minus strand of VXBB01026750.1, from coordinate 10,619 downwards.
ACTGTTAAAATAAGCCAAACCTTGTATTTGTACATCCATTTTTTATATATTTGTGCTGTGGGTACAAGTGTACAGGTACGGTTGAGCAGACAGTTTTACACTCCCATCCTGGAACAATCCAAGCCTTTTCCTCTTATTTCCAATGTATACAGAACTATAAATGAGTAGACTTCCCAATCACTTCTTCTCAGTCCAAGAATCTGGAGCTGGCACTCTGAGGAAGAAATACAGAAAGGTAAGTTATGAATGTACATATTGTAAACATCTCTAATAAGAGAGCAGCCATTCTTTTTCTTTTCTTACTTTGAGTGATCATCTCTGGATGTATTCACATGAGGGAAGATCCCAAAAACTCCTTGGTAGAGCCCACCAAAATTGATATTGGGCAATTTTTTTGTGCCAAAAAGGCACTTATCAATGCTAACGTATCTTTGACAGCTTGATCTTATTGTTGATCTAATCTATTACAATAAGCTGGTAGCTAGTACACAACTCTGGAGAAAAGAACTACTAAGAAATAGCATTTAAAAATTAGGAAAACCTGAAGAAAGCAAAAAATATGGCATCATTTGCAGTACCGATGACAGAGTGAGTTTCAAACAAATGTCTAAGAACAACTAAAGGACGTCACAGTGCAAGGTGACAATTCTTAATTATGCATTCTCTGGAGATAAAAAGCAGACCAGACATCTGGGCAGCTGATCCCAGGCTGGTATGCAGCAGCTCACTTTTGGATGTTAATCATGTCCCCATCAAGTCAGGCTTAACTGTGTTCAGTGGCAGCTCAGAGAAAGCTACTTAAAGAAGTCATCCACATTTGAGTGCATTAGAGAATAATTTTCACCACAACTCAAGCAGACTATCAGATCTAACAACAAAGGTAAGTGTTGGGCACTGGGCTCTTCTGGATAGAACCCCTTTGGCACCAGAGATTAGCCATATTTTGTCACTTTTACCTACAGAAAAACCCTACTCACCAGTCTACTAGAAGGTAAATAAGAATTATCCATTATATATATCTTAACCTACCATCACCAGATTCTGTCATTTTCTCAGATTCAAATATTCAAGAACCTACAACACAAACATTCCAACTAAATTGGATAGTAGGTAAACAAGTGCAAATCTCAGCAATCCATGTCACATCGGCTAAAACTATAGTAAATACAGATGATAGCCAAGAGATACTTGGGCTGATGAAGAGGACAGTCTTGTAAATACATACAAATCGAATATATTCACAAATTTATTTTAACTTACATTCATTTTCTAATATATTCCAACATCATCATCCTGCTGGCCAGCACAAATTGTCATAGAACAGAGTTTTCAATAATATATCAATATTGAATAAAAAACTTTCCTGAGAGCCATAAAACAGGCTGTTATTTCCAGCCTTGCTCATGTAATTTTTTGTATTTCATTGTTTTCAACAGCTGCAAGACAAAACTAAGTGGGGACGTCCAGACGTTATTTACCTTTTAAAATTCCATATATTTTGAAACTTCAATCCCAGGCAAATATTTATAGAACAAGTATCTCTTTTGCATACGCATCTCGATGTAGGAAAATTTGCAGATTTGGATCTCTGACCCAGCCATTTGAGCCAGAATGTCTCCTAGAGTTGTGCTACATGTGCACATTTGTTTGTTATATTACCCCCTTTCCCTAAAACAATCCTGTGTATTCCCAGCAAAGGAATAGATGTGATTTGTCATCTACAACAAGCAATATTCTAACTTGAATTGACAAAAAAATTAAAGTTCCACTGTCTAACAGCCTAATATTAATAGATATTATTAACAAAGGCAGTAAAAAAAAAACCCCAAGGTTTGCAATAGATACCGATATACATCTGCTTCTAAAAAGCCAAAAGCTACTCTGTTTTGGAAAGCAGGATATTCCAAAAAAGAGAGGAGTCAATTGAATCCGCAAAATCATCAGTGCTTTCCAAATTTTGTACAGGTGCTTTCTGGTTCCAGACAGGCCAACAGAGGTGTTAGAACTTTATATACTGCAATAGGGGTGGTATTTTATTGACGTGTAGAGGAGGAACCTTAAAATTCAGTCAAACATCCTTTCTCCTAACACTTGTGGCACACTGGAAACTGTCTTCCTCTTAGTGTGGCATTTCTGTTATCATGCTTATCTTAGTGTAAATTAATAACTCTATAAGAATATTTATTAGATAATTATTACTACTTGCATCGAAAATAAACTCTTCAAAAAATCTAAAAATATACTCTGTATCTAATGTATAACATAAGGATATTGTTTCTTGCTAAAAAAAATATTCCTTTGGAAAACACTAAGTCAGTTTTATAGTGTGATTTTCTTTGGTATTAATAAAGAAGATTAGCAGAATTAGACTTACTGTAAAGCACAGAACAAAACAGAATGAATAGTGAGAATTAAGTTTGTGAGACAGCTAAACTGAATTGTAGGGTTCTGCAGTTTACTTACCCCTACAGCCTTTAAAGTCAAGAGTGTCCACTTGTGAATTTCTGGATATTTCATCAGGTATCTTGAGAGGAAATTAAATACCACATTTCTGTTTCAAGACGAGTTCAGACAGTCTTGTCAGTCTGCAGCTGGAGAATCCTAAAGTCACAAAGGATTGGTTGAAGTAGGTGAACACTTACCATTTTTACTTATTACTGACCAATGTGAATATCAAACTGTAGGAGCCCTCTGGAAAGTGACCTGAAGCTTCTCACAAAAAACCCCAAACTACAGAGTGTATGCTCTTTAGGGTAAGGAAAAGCAGACATATTCTCCCCAGACCACTTCCATAATGACCCAACCCCACAGTGCAACCTCCAGCATAGCTGTTAATGCCGGCATATGAATTTTACACTGCTTGAATAGACAGCAATGGAGACTGTATCATCTTGAAAGAATGGGATCTGTAAGAGACAACAAATCTAAATATTGGGGAAGCCAAGAAAAACTTCATGCTAAAACAGCAATAGTGTCAGGCTCTCATTTCTTTGAGGGGCAGCATGCTCCATTCCACAGTTTGTACTGATTACATCAGTTTTAATTTTGGAGAGAAAAACATAACTAGCCATCTCAACATACCATTTTTCCAACACAGGAAATGACAGAATGCTTTGCAGGGCACTGCATGAATGTGCCAAATGCTCCCAACCTTCTTTGAACCAGAACTGACTCATTATAAAGCAAATAATGCAAGTGGCTATGATCATAATGCACAGAGCCTTTCTGGCTTTATTATGGCAAGCTATAGGTTTTGGCTATATTTTCCCTTCTAGGCAATCAGATAAAGCAATATAAAAATTATTTGGAAGCCAGATTCTTCTGTTTCTATTGGAAGCAAACAGAAGGTTAATGGCATTGTTTTTACACTGCATATCCTCTCTGTGAATCCAGTGTCTCACGGTGATACCTGCAAGAACAGGTTATTAAACTCTCAAACAGTTTCTAGGTTGGTTTATACCTAAACTGAAAAAAAAAAAAAATACACAGGTGATTTAACTTGTAAAACTTTCTTATGAAAGTTTTGGCAATGATAATAAAAAGTTGGATAGTAGTATTTGCTTGCTAGTGGAATAATTGGTAACATACAAGATGTAGATGTGGTCCACAACTGCAAAAATTCCCATTATTTGCTGCTGAAAGGTCAGTAATAGTGTTACATGTACTGGATGCTATTATTAAGAAGGCTCAGAGACTTCTGCCAGTGAAATCTTACACTATTTGCTAAATGGTAGAGGACTCTCAAATAAAAAAACTCTTAAGACAATGAAGAAGAAATGGTGACACTTTCTCTCATAAACTCACAATTGTATTTACAGCCTTGGAGTAAACATGGAATTAATTGTGGATGTGGGGTTTTTTCTGGTGCAGTGATGATGCACTAGAAGATTGCTTGTATAGACGAACAGAAATATTTAAATAGTGAACAGTGGAGAAAATAAGCTGGAATAGCAAATCTCTCTCTTGTCTGAAGTGACAAGACACTGAATTTAGAGCTTCAGGAATGTAAATGACATTTTATTTTGACCTGTTGCTTTCAGACACAAATCTCATCAGGTCCCAAATTATGGTGAAAACTATCAAAATTCACACATCCTCTTCTAAACTCTGTTAGCTTTCTTACAAAAGCAGAGATGTATAGTCAGACAAGCTTGGCCATGTGTAGGCCTTTGGTTAAAGAAATTTTGCATTCATAACTTTCCCTCAATTGTATTTGAAGGTATAATTACAAACACAAGTGTTTTCCTATCTTTTTTGTTGTTAGTCTTCTATTAGTCCTATCTTTCCTCACATAAGGAATTTGGACCAAGCTGAGCATCAGGCTTGGAGAAAGAAAGCAAGCCCTTCCAAGCACAAAACAGGGACTAAGCCCATTGTCATGGCAACAGGAATCAGATATGAATGGTCTGGTTGCCTATATTCTAGTACATAGGTAAAGATAGTATAAATTTAGACTGGAAGTGCAATATTCCTTGATTCCGCTTTTAAATTATAGATTAATTCATATAAATTTCAAGGAAAAAGATATTTTTTGTACTATTTAATCTGAAGATCTTATAATTTTCAAGAATGTGAAACAGTGTGGAGGTATTATATAAAAATCAATATTTTAAATTTATGAACAATTGTCTTACAATATTTTATGTTCAGAAAATATTCAATTTTCCAGACAGTCTGTCCTAAATAAAATTATTTCCTGGAATTCAAAATATAAACCAAAAATGTATTCCCTTGCACCCTATAGTAGGCAAACCCATAAATTGAAATAAGATCACTGTATTCACTAAATCTAAAAGGTACATGATTTGTAACTGTGTTTTTTCCTTTTGTCATTTTAAAAGAGGATTACATACATTTGAAAAGGCTTTCAGAAGAGCACAGATGCAGTGATCTTGTACTATAATCAATATTTGCAGAACATATGAATGTTGTCCTTATTTGTACACCTGTGCATCACCTGGGAAAACATTGTGTGTAAACAAATGTATTGGAATTCTTACACACACTATCTTCTGGCATTGATCTTACAGCTCCTATTGACAGTAAATTGTTAGATCTCATCCTCCCAAAATATATATTTTTGAATTTGTCTTTATATCCTCTTATATTTTTTTTAATATAAATTCTCTTTTTTTAGACATCCTTTTGGCTCCAAGACTGCTGTATAAAATCTGTTTGATCTTTCAATGTGAGATCATAATCCAATGATAAAGCTGAGCCCCAAATGATTAATCTCCACATAAGCACTTTGGAAAGGGCTGTGCAAGGACTGTTTCAGTGCACCTAAGTACAGAATTCTCTGAGTCACTCTGAAGACTTATTTGCTCTCCTTGAATGCAGAAAAACAAAAGAAAAATCCTCCTGTGGCTACTGTTACCCTTCCCACACTGGTCTGCATGGTTGCTGCCATTGAGTATCCTCCTACGTGAGATTACTGAATGCTTTTAATCCTTCTGCTTTTTTGACAAAGTTTGCCACAAACATCCAAATATATCTTCTGTTTTATGCACTGGATCCTTATATTACAGACAGACATGATCAAAGTCTCAGCTCTAATTTTCAAGATTCCAGTGATTTCAAAATATATATCTAAATAAATTACTACATGGGAATATGATGGCATTAAGAAACTTGTAATTTCAATCAAACAACATGAAACAGTCGAACACCTGATGGAACATTTCATTTCAATGAAATATTCAAAAACCTGATAGAGACTAAACCAAGTTCCTTCTAGTTTTAGCTACCAATCTAAGCCCTCATTCAAAGTAAAACTGAGGAAGACTGTTTTATTGAGTTTTTTAAATCTCTTTTTTCCTTCTTTTCTGTTTGAATTCACTGTTACAAATTTCCAGCTTTCAGTAGCATGGCCCTTATGTTAAAAAAACCCCAACTTTAATCAGACTTAAATTGAAGATATTTAGATTGCTGAGATCTACATTCTGTTTAGACTGAATTTTGTTCTATTACCGGGGTGGGAACATTGAAGTTTTTCATCTCCCATTTTCACATAGAAGCTTGTATCAGTTGCCATTCTCAGAGGGAAAAAAATCAAATAACCTTTTTTTTGTCCAGGGCTTCTCCATTTGGCTTGCCAGAAGTCAGAGTCACATTTCTCTTCTCATACTGGAACCATTATCAGCTTGTGTTGGCAGGACCCGCACATTGTTCCAGTGACAGAAATCCACTTGTGCTTTCCAAGATCTCCAAACAAGGCTTTTGTAGGGTGTGCTGCTGCCCAGCTATGAGAAATGTTGCTGTTTGTCAACCAGGGTGATACTGGCTGTTTTTAGGCAAGCAGATGCTGTAAACTGATCTCATCTTTATATTAATATTAATCTCACAAAAGCCACCATGCTAATCCCTACTGTCCCCCCCATACTGGTAGACGACTGAATGTTCCTTAAAATATTATGAATTTCTATATTCCAAATATATCACCATGCCAAGGAACTAACTGTAGGTTCACATTTCTCCCTTGGTGTCTAATAGAAGTGAAAAGTTGTAATCATGATAAACTTTTCTTTATCCTTGTTAAGTTTCAGTCCTCTTACACAATTTCAGCTCACAGATATGTTGACACCAATGTACTTTGCTGTTCCCCCTGTGACCTAGTCTTGGCTAGATGCTCTCCCAGTCCCATATACTCACACATTTCCCTCTGCCAGATTTCCCTTTTCCCCAGTTTCATTCTGTCTTACCTTGACTGAAGTTTCCAGAATAGCAGAATATCCAACAATTTAAAATAATGAAATAATCTTAAAAGATTCCTCTGCCTGTGATAAGCAGTGGAGCCATGCTCTGATTACCATCCGTTTTTTCTCTCCCCTGTCAAATACTTTTGACATGCAAGCATTCACTGTGTGATCAAGAACAACCTATCATGAATATGAAAGTGAAGAATATTTCTAGAATAGATACTTCCCTGTTGATTTTCCAGTTCCATAAATCCACTTAATTGTCTCTTTTCTTTAAAAGAATCAGCTATCTTTGAGTGCAAGGCATCCTATAGCCTTTTACCATCAGTAGAAATTAAAATATTTATATTTCTTCTAATCATTGGAGCATAGACATAGCTCTCCCAAAGCAAAGCCATTCTGTTTCACAGGAAATGTGTTGCTGTTTTCCAAAGTAATTCAACGAAAATGGAATTCAAAATAAATACAGCAGAATTTCAGATTTGCTGATTAGCAAGTGTTTACTTATCCATTAGATTGAACCAAAAAACTCTGCAGTAACTACAGGTTTTCTCCCATAGTAACACAAAAACACACAGTAGGGACAATTACTATATACTTGATTCTCTCAATAAGTTCTTTAAGTTCTGTGTCCCTAAACCTATGTCTAATGTGAAAGAAAAAATAAGTATATGAGAATATACATTGGTGTTTCTTCTGGGAAACTGGCAAATTCATAAGAAGATGATGTGTGAAGCAAAGCCCAACAGAAGTCCTTTTGTTTTTGGCTATCTGGGAAATTGTGTTCTAGGGCTATCTGCTTTCTCACTTCTGTTTCTGTCCATGGAAATTTCTATTTGCTTATTGCCTGGCTATGATAAATTAATTTAAAAAATATTATTCACATTTCTTCCCATTTGAGCATACTGACAACCTTGCGTTTTCACAGGTCAATAAACTTTATTGATTCTTATTCAGACTGCAACATGTACCAAGACAACATCTTTCAGCAAACAAGCAAAAGCTTTCTAACATGTTTTGAAGCATCATTTCAGACAAGAGAAATCCTTTTGTTTTATCATAGCTCTGTCATTACCAAAAAATATTTTCCCTTTGCCCTTTGGATTAGTTTCAATTTACCAGTACCTTCTTTTAAAGCCACGTGTAGAACACAAAATTAAACCAAACACTGGTGTCACATTACTATGCATCAATGCCAATTGTTAAAAATGCTTTTAATCTCAATTTTCAATGTGATCCATATGTAAGGCAGCATTAAATTAGTGATTGCTCTCATTTTTGGAGGAACTCTAAACTCACACCCTGACCACCCACAGTTCCACACCTCCCATCTCTACAGCCAGCACCTTTTCAACCCTGTTCCTCGGTGGCCTGCATGTCCAAAGTATGGCCTGTCATCACAGTCTAAAGGCTTTGGGCACATAATGCTTTAGGCAGTGCCACTATGAGAACACTGTGACCAGAAAGCTCAATAAAACTTGTATTTTGATCACAGTTTGCAACAGAAAATTGAACTGGAATTCTAGAGACATTATGTTGCCAAATTTTAAAAACCATGACAGAGGTGACATGGTATTCTCAGAGTCTAGATATGTGTTGGGGGTGGTGAGACAGAGGCTTGCTTGGTGTTTTTAATTTCTTAATTAAAACATGGGAAAATTACGAGGACTGCTCTAAGATTCCACACAATTTTGACAAAGCCCAGTGGAATGAGATCTGAGTGCCTCTCCTTTTCTTTAACTGTTGATGCTTATTTAGATGGTGCTTGTGTCACAGTTATGCCTGTACGAAAGTCTTGCTAGGTCAGTGAAACACACTTTTTTCCCTCAGATTTAGGAGAATGCTCTTGAATCTCATCTTGGAAGAGATGTTTTGTTATCCTCAAATAAATGTATATAATCATTAAAGAATGCTCGTCAACATCAAGGGTAGAACACTTTTCCTTCTTGCCTTGCACATCCTTGATTCACTGTTTCATATATTATATATTACAACCAAAATTATCCTACCATCTAGCTAAGAGTTATCAAAATATTCAGAAAATGATCAGAAATCCATTTCTGATCTGCATCTGCAGGAACTTTAATAAATAACTTTCCAAACTACAGGTTTCCCATTTCAGCTACACCTCACATGTTCTCTCTGGAAAGCTACCAAGAGCTGCAAATCATGAGTTTTGCATATGTTTAAAAATGAACTTCCACAAACTCAAATTGTAAGATACCTTTCCTATCAGCAATTATACATTGATTACCTATTTTAAAACCCAACACAATGTAATTATTATCATTCTGATTTAACTTTCAAAGGCCCAATATTTGATGAATGAAAATTCACAACTCCTTTTGTGTATTTGAATACCAATTAGGCTAATAGGTTGTGGATCCTTGTGTCAAAACCATTTGAGTAAGTTTGCCTTACAGTTACATTTGAGCTTTTATAGATTCTTTCCCATGTCTACTAGCCAAGCCAGTAGATTTCACTTAGAATGATACAAGAAAAAGATATGAGACTGATTTGGTCACTGTCAAAACAAACAAAAAAAAATCCCTTTTGTCTTGCAAACCTTAATTCTTTATCTGGTTGAAGGACTTTCACTAACATGCTCCATTAAGAATGTTTGTAACAGCTGTATTCAATCTTTTGACATAATCACTGTCAATCTGAATTGCTTCCATTAAACTCATATTGTTTATTTGAGCTCCTAAAATAAATACTGTTTTAAATAATTCAAAACAAAAAGGAACACAGATAATACATCTTTTCACTGTCACAAAATTGAAGGTATTGAAGTGTGTTGTGAAAAAATGTCATCTTGTGTTTGCAAAGCTGTGTGTCTCTATACTATCGCTAGTGATTCAGTTAAGATCTATTTTGTCTTCATTAGACATTTTAAACTGCAAGACAGTTAATTACTCATTCTGAACACATGCAGGAATTCTGGAAGGTAGGTTATAGGATGACCAAAAGGTCCTGAAATGAAGAGTGAGTTATATCATGAAACTGAGGAAGAGAAAAAGGGAGAAAAAGGCACTGAAGCTCATTCAAGTGGATTTTCAGAAACAAAGGTATGTATTTCTGAGGAGCAGGCCAGTGATGCAAGGCAGTTCTGGCAAGCAAGTAAGGCAGACACAGCATTTGCATGATCATTGATGTAGACTTAAAACATGTAATTCTTGAAGAATTTATCACATCCCATGTTCTGGCTGACACTGCAGGTAGCCCAACTCCAGAAAGCCCTGTCATGTGCCATGGGAGGGCTGTATGGATGCTGGAGCCTAAAAATGCCCACACCCTTAGCTGGCATGCCAAGAATGGAGAAAATACAAAAGGAGTAAGTTAAGATAGAAATAAAAACAGATCAGCTATCTGGGCAGATCATGAGACTTTACAGCTCATGGTTTGAAAGGAACAAAGACATGTGCTTTCCTGTATGGTGGATGTGTCCAATGAAAGAGAGTGGCGATGGTGGAGGTAAAACTGTGACCGAAGTCTCCAGTTTACTGATACCCATAAAGTGAATGATTTTTGTAGACTGGGCATCCCATTAACAGGTACTGCCTATCAGGAAGAATGTGTTATATTGAGAACGTGAAGCTCTAAAATGTATAATCAAAAATGTCCTTGCCTTTACAGTCCAAACAGCACAATTTTATATAAACTATGGATATTTTAAAAAATCTAATTATTTTCTTACTATTCCTAGTGCTAAAGGAATGGGAGTAATGGAAATCTAATGCACTACTGATGCTTTGTACCCCAGAAATTCTGGAGTACAAAGATTAGGTGATGCAATATAGACTTGGAACATCTATTAGTTCAAAAAATATGTATATTGAAAGACTGACAGGTCCACAATTTAATATTTTAATTTACAGAGAAATTGGAGAGAGACAAACTTTTTGTCAGTAATACAACAGT
>VXBB01026160.1:0-14360 GCA_013399915.1 Illadopsis cleaveri | reverse complement strand
AGTGTCTCTAATGAGGATCCCCCCAGCCCTATTCTTGCAACACCAGTAGCTGCTTGCCTGGCTGAGCCAGAAGAGCCTCTCTTTCTACTCCAGACCTAAAACACTGCTCTGTAGGACTCACATTTCTGTACTACACCTACGTGGTTTTCTTTGTCAGGCAACAAATTGTTTCTATCATCTGTTAGGAATAAAAAAATGCCCAAACCCTTTTGACAAAACCCGTGAGACTCTACTCACCGAAGTCACTGGAAGTTTCTCCCTCTTTCCTTGGCTCTCAAAGGCTTTGAACAGGAGGGATTCCTGCTCCCTTTAAATGCCCTGACCACCTCTGTCAGCCCTATAAGCTGGGAGGGGAGGGCAGTGAGAGTTTCAGGGATCTGAGCAATGCCATTGCTATCACCAAGCTGAAAATAACCTCTGACAAAAGCCTGGCATTTTGTTCCCTCATGTCCGCTTGTGAGTAGGTGGACAACAATGCAGCCCCTGGGATTACACCTACAGGACATTCCTGGCTGCAGCCTGACAGATCAGAAATAAAGATTCAAGTTTTGTAGTTGCTCTGCTGCATTGCTTAAATGTGAATCATAAAATAACGGTCCCTGAAATGATGATCTGGTTCTCAATGCTCACGCTGTCAAAAGTGATTTGCCAGAATAATTGTTAAAAATAATAGTAAATTAAAACTTGTTTGTAGCACCACTGGGAAAACAAGTTTTAAACTGAATAGTGTTTCATTCTGCACTTCATGGTTTGACAGATACAAGTGGTTTGTCTTCTAGGATACAGAGGATTATGCTTTTAACTCAAATCTTTCCTTTTTTACTGTTTTTAGGCATTAAGGTGGGTAGCTAATATGTATAATATTTAGCCTGTGTAATTATTGCAATTATATTTGCCATGCCTGAGTGAGCCCCTTGGAAATAGATGAGGCTGCAGATGTGTTAGAGATGTGGGCAGTAAAGTATGAAGCACTTTTTTACAGGGCTTTATTTTAAGGGCTATAAAGGTTTAGAAGCTAATTCTCATTTTCTGAACAGATGCCTGAATTTAGCAGCTTTGTTCAGGACCATGGACTTTGCTGTGTATGGAAGGGCCCATCCCAGGGGTTAAACACCAGAACTCTCAAACTGAAAGTCTCAGCTTGGGGAGTTTAATGGAAGCATAAGAAAATTAGATGCCAAATCCAGGTCAGACTTTAGGATTTAGGGGTCTGTTAGCTGAGGCTGCTAAGAAAACTCTTAGGAACCTATAAATCTGTTTGCTGTTGAGTCTGGCGTGGATTTTATAATGCAGAGACAGGGCCTGGATGTAAAATTGAAGGCCTGTTTCTTTCCTGAGCAGAGGAGCTGGACTCCATCTCTGCTTGGTTATTCTCTCTCCAGATAGTTAATGGAGCTATTCCATATCAGATAAAGGCAAATGCAGAGGGGACAGTGCAGTGTGTGGCATGAGGGTTAAAAGAGCAGCAAGGAGGGGTTGGGACAGGCCTGAGCTCCCTCCTGGAGTACATGGGAAGCACTGAGAAACTTCTAAAATCTTTGTGTTTGCACCCTGGGTGACTTACATTAGAACCCCTGACCTTTGAGAGGGAGGGACCTTCTCTAATATTCACTCATATTTTATAGATCGTGTGCTTGGATGGATTTCCACCATAACCAACTGCAGGGAACTCTGCATAGAAAGTTTTTTGCCTCAAAATGTAAGTATTTTCTCTTTTAGGGGAAAAAATGCAGATGAGGAACTTTTAGTCTTTCTGGAGTTGGGTGCTGCCTAATTTCTGTGCTGCTGTGTGCCCCTGTAAGGATTGTTGAAAGGCTCTTTACAGCTCCAAGGAACAGCTGGATCTGTACAGGTTAGTGGTGCTCAGAAATGAAAGGGGTGTACTTTGTTTCCACTGAGTCATGCAAGTTTCTAAAACCTTTGCCTTTATATTCCAGCATGAAATTGATAGCAGGAGTAAGGAAAAGCATTTATTTCTTTGGAAAAGAAAAATCTACTCAGTGCTCTAGTGAGAATTCTTCCCTTTTCCAGCTTTTATTCTTCTTTCCCCTCATTAAGGAATATTTCAATAGTGATCCTATTCTGTCAGGTGTATTTTGTATTTGAACTTTGCACTATTGAAGAGCAGATGAGTTTGTTTTACTGTGGTAACTGTTTTAATTATATCTTTTTAAAGCTTGGGCTTCCTCCTATCCCAGACTGGTCTGCCAGGCACATTTCACCTGGGAAGGCAGATACCCTGTACTTTCATTTAATTTGTTAGCTATTACTTGTTATCTGAGTGTGAACTGTGTATGAGGAGTCTTGATCTTTCTTCCTTCAGTGTGTATGAGACACTGCTGCCCATATTTAAATTCAAGTGGTTTGATTGAACCTGTTTGAAATTTCTGTGACATTTGGACACACCAGGGTGATATCTTACTTCCTGTCTCGTTCTAACTTATTTTTAGGAGTTGTAATATCTACTGATAAGAGTTCAGAAGTTACATTGAGTTACTTAAGTCACTTTTTCACAAAATACCATTTCCTCCCCCTTCCTTCAGAACACAGCAACCCCTGCCTGACAAAAACAGAATGAAGAGATGCCAGTGAAAATGCAATGTATCACTTAGGTGATCTGATCTGATCAAACAGAAAAAGTCAGCGTAGAGTTTTATGTAAGTTTAATCTGAACAAATTGATTTAAAAATACAGTATAAATAATTCTTAACTTATATAAAAATTGATTAAGAAATTTTGGGTTTTTCTTTTTTTGATGCTTCTTACTAACTTTACAAAAGAGCATTATTAAACACAGAAGCAAAACATTTTAACTATGGCCTCTTTGCTAAGACATAAAATATTTACACACTCACAGTACTTTTTTTTTTGGTGCAAAATATGTACTGACTGATAGACTGTACCTTTCTGTACAAAGACAATTTCAGCTTACTTTGCATAGAAGAAATCAGCACGCACTCACAAAAAAAAAAAAAAAACAGCCCACTTAGATACATAACTTTGTTGTTCAAATACTTCAGGTAAGCCTTTTGGAAAAATTCATTAGGCATTAACTTTCTCCTTAAGAGTCAGTTTTATTTTCTAAAGCATCAATTAAGGCTATTTTCCAGCATTGAGGTCTTGGCAATACATGTCCAAACCATTGTCCATCATACAATCAATGCCAGACGTGTGCAGTGTGTTACCAGTCATTCTGCCTGCTAACACAGTCAGCAATTCCCTATCCCAAAATTAGTCTTCTGAAACTTCAAGTTTTCGTTGAGGAACGTACAGAGTTCCTTGAGAGGTTCTCTGGGCACCATCTGAGGTTGCAGACAGTGAGGGTTCTGTGTTTGGCCCTCCTGGTGTGCGGAAAAAGTTTTCTGTCACTGCCTGAGGCTCCTGAGGTTCCTTTGGAGCAGGAGGCTGAAGAGAAAAGAGAAAGTTACTTTCATTTATGGGGGGAGTAAAAAGTAAAATTCTACTTCTTCTAAGTTTCTGCAGGATGTTAGCAAACTCTTTTTTTTTTTTTTTCCCCCCTGAAATTTAAAAACTTAATTTTTTACTGAGAAGGATACACCTGCGTTCCTTGATATATATATAAATACATAAAAATATGGTTTCTCTAATCCCCTTTTTTAACACAGATAGTAGGCAATAGAGTATTACATAAAATATACAGAGAAACTTCCTGTGGGGAAAAAAGTATTTCAGATCCTGCACAGTCCTACCCTATTAAAAGAAAAGCTATAATTCAACACAAGAACTTGAGGGTAGATTAGGGAAGTAACAAGAAGGAAAGATAAAGTAACAAAGGGACAATTCGTGCTTATTAACAATCTCAGATCTATGTAAAATCCTCCCTCTAAAACAGTTGTCTCTTCACATCTTGTCATCTTCCAGCTGGCTCCACTTCCACCACAAATAAGTCACTTATCTTCCTTGCTAACCTCTCATTTCTACTGTACTTAGGCTGGGCCTTCACTGCTAGCTCTTTTTGGGCAGTGCTGATTTCTAAAGATCAAAAAGAAATGTTTATTTATAAATTTCACCCACTGCAAGGGAATTACTGCACCTCAGTTCCCACTCCCCCACCACGGTGGAATTGCAGTATCTGTTTTAACTCACCTTCCCTTCCTGCACGTTTGTGCTCCCTGAGCTGTGGTTGATATTTTCTGATTGGGAAGAGACTGGCACGTGCTGAAGAACAGGATTTGCAGCAACTTGCACACCAGCAGGTATCAGTCCTATGTGTTGCAGCATAAAGTTGAGAGCTGAAGAGCTTGGGTTTGGGGCAGGAGTGGTGCTGCTGGAATTGAGGCAGGAGTTGCTCAGTACAGGTGCAGCAGCTATGGAATTGGGTGACAGCATTATGTTCAAAGGGGTGATGTGAAAAGCAGGAATATTGACTGTTTTCAGCTCTGAGGCTGGCATTGGAATGACACCTGGAACAGAAACATCAAGGGTTGAAAGGAATTAGGACAAAGTGGCCCCTTGAGGCAGCCCCCTGTGCCTGTTTCCCTGGCCACTCACCAGTGATGGGAGAGCTGTAGGCTGTGTGCTGCAGGGAACACACCCCAGCCTTCTCCTTACTGGAGCACTCTGCCTTGTTGCCATGGGTGCAGTGAGTCAGAGGAATCAGATAACCCGACGGAAAGAAAGTCTGGGGAACAAAGAGACAGCGCACCTTCAGCCCAAACATGTAACAAACAAACCCCAAATGTTTTCTCCAGAACTGCAACCCTCCCTTGCCTGGTTCTTATTCTTTATCCTCCATGTCCCCAGGATGCCATATCCCACTATGCCTGTGCTACTTTCTGTCTGAAACACAACAGCCTCAAGGACATGCTCTTTCAATTAAAACCACACAGAAGTCAGCTGGCTCCATTTCCAGTTGGTACTCTTGGTGGGGAACTGGAAATCCACCTGGGATTAACACAGTGCAATTTGACCAGATGGAAAAGAAATCCTGATACTGAATACTATTTTTCCAGAAGAAACATCCTGGACCCAGTAAATCATCACATCACCTCATTCTTGGATTGTGTTTTTCATAAAACAAACACTGGAAGACAGAACTTCTGCATTTACACGTTGTGTTTTTGTCAACAGAAGTGTTCTTTATTCAGGTTCTCCACAGCAATCAGTCTTAACTGCAGAATACTGAATTTTACTGAGGAAGAGAGTTTCATGTGATTCTGTTTCAAGGTATTTGACAGTAAGTATTTGCAATGGACTGGGGAGGTTGGGATCTCAACACTGGAAGCCTGAAAGCCTCTTTATGTCCTCTTATTTGTGTACTCTATGCAGAAACAGAATTCCTACATGCCACAAAATAAGGTTTTAACAGCACACTAAAGTAAACTCAACAAAGACAACCTTTGTAGGTGTAGTTCATTATAGTTTTGTTTCTTTTGCAAAGACTCCAAGTGGTGTTTTCCCATGGAATGGCAAGACAAACCCTACCTCAGGAGCAGGAATGGCAAATGCCACAGGTATGTCTTGTTTTGTTTTGATTTTATCTTCATCTTCTGGAATATTTTCTTTTGTACATTGGTCACAGCAACTTGCCACGTTTTGCTCTACTGTTTTGGTTTCATTCTGTCTCTCTTCCTGGACATTGTCCATTTCATGATTAGCTTGTGAGCTGTTGGAAGGTGTTTTTTCATTCTTAGTGGATTCTCCCTTTGAAAAAAGCACGTACAAAAAGAAAGGCAGGTGTTGTGAGGCTTAACAATCTCAATTAGAGTCCTACAATGATATTTATACCTTCTTAAAAATTGGAAAGCAAGCTTTTTACGTCCTCTCCATTCCCAAGTTTGTGCTCTAAAAACTTCTGGTCACTAGGACAGCCAGGCCCACATTATCCCCTCTTGTTTCTTCCCAGCCAGTGGCTGTTAGATAGCATGTGCTGTCACCACACACCCATAACATGTGATGACTGTTTTGGCAAGCCACATTTACAGATTTAGAATTTACAGAGATGCTAAAACAATCAGCAGCTCAGGAGTAGAAAGCAATTCAGGCCAAATCTCTCCACACACACCAAGTTTATCTGAACCCCTTATTTTCTTCCTGTGCTGTTCTATTATGCCTACAACAACACAACACTGGGTTTGGAAATGTTTAGAAGGTGTCAGGATTTTGGGATGTTCCCTGTCCAGTGACTTTTATACATCCACTTTCCCTCCTAACACCTCCAAAGGCAAGAATGGATGCCAGCAAGTTTACAGAATCCTAGAATTGCAGGGACCTTGAAGATCACCTGCTTCCAACCTCGCTCTCAACCTGACCTAGTCCAGAATCATGTGTAAATAGGTAAGTTTTGACATAGTGTGTTGTGAGTTGTTTCATTTGCACTACACCTGCACAATTTGTCTTCTCAGATAGAAACCCCAGCCCCTCAAACACCAGCAGGCACAGCAAATGAGCACCATCTCTTCAAGCCTGGTGTTATTTAAAACGCCTACACCCCCTGGCAGGCTCCTACATCACTCTGAAAATGAGTAGGTGGCAACATCACTAAGCCATAAAATGGCATTTTAAAACTAATTTAACTTACCAAAGAAGTATCAAGGCTTTCCTCATCACTTTTACGCCTTTTAATTAAATTATTCTCTGGTAATGCTTGTGATCTTTTAAGGCAGCGCTGAGATGAAGTTTCTGATTTCGTGTCAGGTCTTTCTTCAGCTGCCAAGGATTTTGTAGGCTCATCAGGACCTCTCTGAGCGTCCCCTTCCTCAGTGGTGATTTTATTTAACACTTTTGAGTTACTGCTCTTCATTCCAGTCACGTTAGCACAGGGCAGAGGCTGCAGCATGAAGCCTGGGCTGTAGGTTGTCACCGTGTGGGCTTGGGAAGGGTGCAGACAGATTGCATATGAAACCCCAGACTGAGGGTGAGGTAGGATGACCGGTGACACAGAGCTGTGGCTTGCAGGGCACACCCCCAGGGGCTGGCTCAGAGCTGGCTGCTGACAGGGTTCAGCCTTGGGGACAGCCTCAGGCGAGGACAGGGCACATTTCACTTGCAGCTCTTCTGCTGTCCTTCAAGAGAAAACGAACAAAAACATCCCAAATGTGTTTTAATTCCTTCATGCAGAAATGAATGTCCTGAAAAATTATCTTCTGTAATACAAAGACTTAACATGAACTTGTACTTCTCAATCCACTCAAGAGAAGATAAATGAAAAATTAGCCTGCAGTACTCAGGGTTATTCGTTTTTGCAAGCCATTGCCTCACTCAAACTGAGCATAACTTTAACTTGTTCTCACCTTTAAACTTGTGCAAACTTACTTGGATTGTCCTTCCAGCTGATGTGTAGTGATTGCTGGAAACTGAGCTATTGTATTTGGGAAAACTGGTAAACTTTGGTAAGTACCTGGTGGGAGGAGAAGAACAAATCAGAACTGGATGACTGAAGTTAAAATTTAACTTTAACTTGAGGAGACTGCATTATGTAATGTAACATACACGTTTAATGAGACAATTTATCCTCAAACTCAGCCCAGATTTGATTTGATTTGATCTGATCAGCTGGATGTCAGCTTACATCAAACAAATTTTAAAAGCCCCAGAGAAGAGCCCCAGCAAGAACATGGACATTGACAGGTAATTTTCTGGCCATTTTGTGGAATACACAACTGCTTAGATAGGATGATCCAAAGCAGAGTTTCTACAACAAAGCAGGTTCAGAGAAGATCCAATGTTCAGGGATTCAGTGATTCTAGACAAACAGAAGCTTTGTAACCATTTCTGTATTTTTGAAAGTTCTTAAGATGGATTTTTTGGAAGGAGGCACCACCCAGACATCTGCATGTCCTGTGAGAAGAGGGCAAGCCCAAATATGTAATGCAAGACCACATCTGACTTAAAAACAAAGAAAGAGTAGTTTCTAAAAGAAAAGTTAGGACAAGATACATACTGGCACTTATTTTAACTGGGCTGGTTGGAGCAGACTGGATCTTCCTTCTGTCGTTCTCTATGCTCTTCACTAATTTTATTAGAGATGAATGTCGAGTGAAGTTTTGCTTTCCTTTTGAAGGAAAAAGGGCTTTTGAGCACTGCTCTTTGGAAGGGATGGATTCTGAAATAGGTGGGGCACAGGTTGTAGAAGTTGTTTCAAGTTTTGTATCTGAAAAACAGAAAAAAACAAAAGAAAGAAAAAAATATGTATCATGTGCAGATTCAGGAATTCAAAGCAATTATTTGAGCCTGGCTTATAATTCTGCAAGTAGCAGCAGCAGCAAACATGGAAGTTCAAGAATCTCAATAGGTGAACATCCACTGTGTGCAAATAAATCCTGGTTGCTGTGCTGCTAAGGACAGTGATGTGACTGTGCAGTGAAAGATTTTCTGCTTAGTTATTCTGTCTTTTGGTCAAGATCTTGCAGTAGAGAAAACAAAAGAACAATCAATATCATGAGCAGAACAAAAGGAAATGACACATACACCTACCCTGAGTATTTGGCAAGACCTCAGGTCCTGTCCACTTGAATGCTGGTTTTCTGCCTCTCTCCTCTGTAACATGAACTTTTTTGATAAGCTTAAGGCTGCTGAGAACATTTGCTATGTCATAAAGTCTTCTAATTTTGGCTGAAATAAAAGAAATCAATGTAAAGCATAGCATTTACAATTGACAAGTTAGCATGTATCAGATAAAGAAATGTTGTAACACCCTTTAAGCAGCTAAAAGGAAAAAGCTTTTAAAAAAATTATAAGAACAGTTTCGTGGAACAGGTATTTCTACAAGGAAATACCACTGTGATACAAAGTTTACATGTAAAATAGAATGACATAGATACAGATCATAGAAAGTTTGTTATGCTAAACATGGAAAAAAGCACGTTTTCAAAACAAGTCAATTTCTGTGCAATGATCAAACCTACACAAATCCCCTAGCAAATATAAGCAGATGAAAAGGCAGGTACACACATGCAATGGCAAACGTGGGAACTGGAGGGAAGAGAGACACTAAAATCCAACAGGATCATCATCCTGCATGTCTTCCCTGTCTCTAGGCTGAGCTATTAGGGAAGACTTTCAGGTAGAAGTCAAACTACAAGTGAGTTCTAGAGCAAGGTGAACGTGCTTTAAATCATGGAATTTTTTGGCTTCGTAACCAAGAACGTGGTAAAACGTGGGATTGATACTTGAAATACAGGTAGACAGATGGAACACCATGTAAATGCTTTCATTGTGAGACAGGCTCTTCTTATGGAAGAATAAAAACAAGCAAAAAACCCTGCTGAGGAGCCACCCACCCTCTCTATGGTGCTGTGAGGCAGTGGAAAGGAAATCATGAACTGAAACCAGCAAGGATCAGTGTTTGCATAGACACAATTCCACAAAAAAACCCCAAAAAATAAACCAACCCAAAAATAACCCAAGCAAGCAAAGGAATCTGAGAATCAGGGGAGAGTCTAATTTTCAATGAAAGCCACAACTATCCCTCAAAAGCAGCACATTTTTAATTATTATATGTCTACTGACCTAGACCTAGAAATACCATTTCATTTGAATGGAGAAGAAGAGGAGGAAGTGTGCAGGGAACTGAGAAAAGGGTCAAAGAATGAAGAAATAATTGGCAGTTAGAGCACAAGGGTTTCACTTCCTCTGACATGCAAGTTGGTCAAGGACATTTACAGAATTTCTTTAGATTTCTACCAAGTGAGTTATGTGGCCAGAACACAGATTTTGCATGATTCTGGGGCATCTTTGGTGAAATGATGCTGAAAACTTTGACAGGCTGCTTGAGGAAAGATAAATTGTTACCAACATGGAGCCTTGTGACATGACTTCAGGAGGGAGGACTTAATGGACTTTTCCTCTCAGGTGGGCATCATGTGTCAATGACCATACAAAAATTACAAACTGCAGAAGGTGTTTAGTGAGTTTTTGGAGGCTCAAATAAATATTTGGGGCAGGAAAAATAAGACAGTATTTGTCATTATATGAAGTAGTACTGGGATAATTCATTTAGCTTACATTTGCTGTTGTACTTACTTTTAAACTTGCTTTTATCTAAGTCTTCTAACTGATCTTCTCCAATCAGGATTTTAGCAGCAACTTCAAGGCTCACTATTTGAGGTGTTGATACAAGAAAGAGCATCACAAATTTCTGACTCATCACTCGTAAGGACTTGTATTTCCTGCCATTCACTGATGCTGCAGCAGACAGGAGAAAGGATTAAAGTATTCAGTGACACACCAGCTACAGACATAAAACACTGAAGAAATTTGTCAGTAATAATAATTGTATAATAATAACACAGAGACTAGGCAGGGCCAATGCTGACTCCAGAATCATGTTTCTACATGACAAGGAACAGATGACTGGGTGGATACCAAGTCTAACTACAAAGAAGAGAGGGTGATGTAACCCATATACACATTTCCCATTGTCTGACAACCTGTACTCTTAAAGATACTTAACCCTTAATTAAAATTTCTTCCAGCAATGAAAGCTAAATTAATAAAACAAATTGAGTAATTTATGCTTCAAGTTTTTATAACATTTAGTAGTAACTTCTGGTTTCTATAACAATTCAGTGGTAATGACAATTGGATTAGATGTTGGCGTATTTGATTGTTTCACCTGATGTAGAAACAAATTACAAGAACTGAACAAATAAGACAACTGAAAGAGTGCAGAGAACTTTTTCTCACCACAAACATTTGTGGTGCCTTTGGGGCAGCACCACCTCAGAACAAAAAAAAAAAAAGAAAAAAAAAGAAAAAAAAAAAGACTAATAAATGTTTTAACAAATTTTTTTTCCAAGTTCCTAGAAATTTATCATTTTAAGTACATATTATTCTTGGCATTATAGAGAATTATTACCAGCACGAAATTCCACTCCTGGGAGCTCGACAAAAGACATTTCTGACTGCTCACTTGAGCCAAGAGAACTTGCCATTTCTTCATTCCTTTCACCGTCGCCATCGAACTCGTGCTCGTGCTCTCTTCTCTTGATCATCTGGATCTGCTGGATGTATTTGTTCTCCTCTCCCACCTTTCTGAGGGCCTGCAGGGTCTGGGGGAGGTTGTGGCGGCCGTGCCAGACGTATCTGTTCCTGGCCAGGCGGCTCACCATGTGCAGGCTCTCCAGCACGTTCACGATGTCATAGATGCGCCTGCGCTCCACGTCTGCGGGGGGAAACGTGCAGCACACGTCACCTGCAGCACACGTCCCACATCCCTTGTCCTTCCTCTTTGTAAATATCCCCCCAACGCCTCTGAACACACTCCTAAATCACTCCTGCCAATTCCGTGTCACTGACAGAAAATGGCCCTCGTGGGTTTCGCCAGCGAGGAAAATAAACCTTGCTCCTTGTATATAACGGGACTTTGCTGTTCCAGAGTTATACTTGGCTTTCAGCATGCCTTAAGAAATCAAACTTACTGTTGCCAGAAGAGCCATTAGGTGGGTTTCAATCCAGCTTTAGAAAAAAACCAGCGTTTTTAATTCTTCACCGCATTGATTTAATGTTGTGTCCTTAAGTGACCTTGGAAATTCACTGTTTTATAACTTCTTTTCACGTGCTATTTTATTAGCACACTCCTCTTTTCTCATTTGTCTGATAAACTCTTGGTTTTGATCAAACATTTCCTAAAAGATACATCCTTTTGTACAAAAAATATAAATCATACAGCTTTCAAATTTTTATAACCATTATCCACATAAAAGCTGGAGAATACTGTAACTCCATAAGCTTTTCATTTAAAGAAGCTTCAGCTTGATGTCAGAAACATAAACTGCAGAAATCATTGGTGCAACATAAAAAATAGTGATATGAGAAA
Organism: Illadopsis cleaveri; assembly: GCA_013399915.1. Lineage (NCBI taxonomy): Eukaryota > Metazoa > Chordata > Aves > Passeriformes > Timaliidae > Illadopsis > Illadopsis cleaveri. The sequence goes on along the minus strand of VXBB01026160.1, from coordinate 2,581 downwards.
AGTTGAAAGTATGAAAAAGTATGAAAAAGGTATGAAAAGCATGAAAAAAATGAGAAAGTTAAGTTATCATCAAGAATAGAAAGCAGTTTCTTGCTTTGATGTCATGGTCGGACAGGAAGCTGTGGGCTCCCTTTGAGAAGTGCTAGTTCCTGCTGCAAAAAGCCAACCACTAATCTTAGGTACCATCTCTGAATCCAAAAAAACTGCAACTGGTTATTTGGTGGTATCAGCAATAATTTAGATGTTCGATATGAAACAGAATGCAGAGTGTCTCAGTTCAACTCGCTGAGGAAACATCAGCACAGCATTTAAAAATAATTGCTCTAGGAATTAGGAGTTTAAAACTGGGTTTAAATAAATTTGAGGACAGAGTAAGCATCCCAAAATGCATGGAGCAAAATTGTACTAACAAAAATGGCAGGTTATTGGCATATTTGCGTGAAGAAACATGGAACAGGATGAACACCAACTTACGTAGCTCTTCAGTGACTTCATCAAGGCAAATGTAACTTTTCTGTGAAGGGCTGGGGTAATCAGGATATCGAGCTAAGAATTTATGACACAGTAATCCGAGACTTTTCTCTTTGCGACTCGGCTGAGATTTTTCATATTCATCCCCCAATAAGTGCTCCTACATGGGAGGAAGGACAAGAGATTGTGAGGATTTTGACAATATGTAAGCACAGATATTTAACAGCTTTGTAGTGAGCACTGTCAAAGGGCCAGTGTTCTTCCTTTGTCCTCAGCAGCTGTGAAATAAAACCAGAACATTACCTGTTGCATGTAGCTAGTCAATATCCTTACATATATTTAGTAAATGCTCCAATATCAAAACTTAAAAAATAAGATGTGCTATGTCAAGGCATAATTTTTATACTGAATAAACAGCCTCCAGCTAACTTAAAAAAAACAAAAAACAAGCCAACAACTTTACAACATACCTGCAAACAGTGTTTTGTCTGTAGGACCTCACTTGAACTGTCTGACAGTTGCCTTCTCTGTTCTCTGCTCCTAATCTCAGGACTGGCTGCACTAATCAGCATTTTTAGGTTGGAAGTAGGTGTCCATGGATCCGCTGGAGGGGTTTCCTTCGGTTTTGGGGGTGTGGTTAGAGGTTGACAGTCAGGCTGTCTCTCTGTCAGCACCAACTGTGAGGTAGCCGCTTGTTTCAAAGGCGTTTTCAGTACATTTTTGCATGGCTCAGAATGCTCATTTTCCTACATATCAAGAAAAAGAATGACGGTGATATTAAAACCCAGGTGCACCATGATCCATTTACCAATAACAGTCAAAGGGGGACAGAGCTCCAGTGCATATTTTGGGTAGCTCCGAGTCAAGGCCTCCAGTCCTGCTGTGAACCAGCGAGTCCCTTCCCTGAAACCATTTCTGTGCCTGTCGCTTAAGGCTCGGGTCCCGTGGCATTTATTCCTCGGGTAATTTTCCTTTTCCTTCCTCTGAGGCAAATAAAGTCAGAACGTACATTAATGGATAGCAGAGAGCTATAAATAATGGCCGAAACATGTCACAACCCGGGAGCGGCTGTGATGTAGCTTATAAATCCTCGTTGGGCTAAATAGACACCAGCCTACACGTCAGGGAACTCTTATCCTTTATCATATAATCGCCTTGTCTAGTATTTAGTAGTCATAGTCATAGCTTGTGGGCTAACAAGCTCTTAACTTTTACAGTGAACTTTAACAAGCTCCCAACTCTTACAGTGACCTTTAACAAGCTCCCAGCTCTCTCAAGAAACTTCGGAGGGGAGCAAGGGGTGGAATGTGATGGCGGGGCTTGCCGAGACAGAACATGAGAGGTTAAAGAGGGGAAGGTGAAGGACAGGGGTGCCCGGGCGGGCTGGATCAGGGACCGATCCACTTCCTCGTCCTTTCCCTCGTATTCCACCCTTCGCTTTTTGGCGCCGTGTCTCCGCGCATGCGCGCTCGGCCCCGCGGAGCCCTCCGAGCAATGGGTCTGGGGTCTGTGGTGGTCTCCGAGCCCCTCTGGGTGAGGTGCCCGGGGCTCCGGGCGGGATGGCCAGCCTGCCATTGTGAGGGAAAGGGGCTCGGCCCAGCGCCGCCCCACCTCCGCGGGACCCTCTTCCAATCGCAACTTCCCTGTCACAGCACCACACAATGTCCCCGACAAACGCGCTGTAAGTTGTACCTGCTCCGCTACACACCTTCTGCTAAGGAAAGCAAAAAAAGAGGGAAGGAGAGCCAGGAAGAAGAAGTGTTCTTTACGGACTCCGTGGATAAAGGTCGTGAGAGATGAAGTTTCAGGGATTTCATTGAGGACAGAAATTAAAGCGAAGGTAAAACACGCTCGGTGTTTCTGCCATCCCGCGGTTTCTACGCGCGATCGTTCCCATCGGAGCGGTTTCACTCCCCGCGGGCAGCGGGGCTGTCACCGCCCCGCGGGAAGCGGCAGCTCCGGGGCTCGGCTGCTCTCGCCCACTGGAGGAATTACCTTGTCTCCGGCCCCCATCTCCCCGCCCGCCGGCCGCATTCTCCCGCCGCCTCAGGAGGCGACTCCCACCGCGCCGCTCCGCATCGCAGGTCCCGCCGGCTCTGCAGGGCGGGAG
>VXBB01025745.1:0-31757 GCA_013399915.1 Illadopsis cleaveri | reverse complement strand
AGCCACAAACCTACATAATGGCGCATTACAAAAGAGTTGACATCTTCCCAATACACTCATCAGCCAAAGTTATGTTTTAGGATTGTCACGTGTTATCCAATAAAGGATGTATTGCAGAATGAGCACCTTAACTCAAACTGAGTAGCAGAGGCAAGCAACACCTCTGCAGCCACACCCCTAAACAGTAACTCACACCATGTAGTACCTCAATCGATTAATTCTGTGATGGGGACACAGAACTGGTTAATTCTGTGATGGCTTTTGATGGAGGGAACTGCAGCGAATGAAATGTCCAACTGGAGCCTAAAAGGCAATGTCTAAACTAAAAAACACCATAAAGGACAAACAACTGGTCATGGCTTCTGCCTCTGTGCCCCAAGTCTGTTTTCCAGGTTGCAGAGCAGACATGCTTTGGATGGAATCATATCAGTGTGTCTGGAGAATGGTCAACATTCACAGCCACATTGAATCTTTCATTTTTCAGGAAAGCCAAAGCAAGAAACCATCCAAAATTTAACAGAGTGTATTGCATACGTCAAACGTCTCTGTCACCTCTGTTTTCAAAAAGGAAAAAGTCCCATCAGGAGTTAAAGCCTTACTGAAAAATTCATATTTGGTTTTCCAAGTGCCAAATCAATTTTTAACAAAAGAATGTAGGCTTTCAAACAGTTAAAAGACTTTATGATAATTCACAAATCCCATTAGTGTGTTGATCATATGAACACACTGAGGAATCACAGCAGACTGCTTTGAATTACATGGCAGTGATTTAACTGAAGTTGCCACAGTTAATCTGGATCTACGCTGATGTTATTGAGGGATCAGAAATCACCACGTCCAGCAGCCTTTTCTCATCTCTTCCTCTGCCCCAGACTGTACAGTACATTGTGAACCATGGCTTGGAGAAGCCACAAAGTTTACTTCAAAGATTACAGAGTTAAAGTTTGTTTCAAAATCTGCTCTACATGTAGGTTATTTTAGTCTGGTGGGGAGTTGCACAAATTAAAAATGGTACTAAACTTGCATCTGTATTGCAACACCAATTATCTAAGCCACCCACGGATCCCAATGCCATGCCCATTCCTGCTGACATTGGCAATGATATTTGTGGATGGATGGGAAAACAAACAGAAATGTGGCCTCATGGTTTCGGCTTTTTCTTTTTTTTTCTTCTCCGAATGAAATAAATCAGGCACTAATCAACTAATCAGGAAAAGATACTGCACCGACTTTTTTTATTGAGAAACTCTAAGAGGCAGTCACTTAATGAAATCCCTGGAGGAGCTGCTTTCTACATAGGTGATTACAAATTACAATTATAATTACAAATAACTCCTCTGTCTTCCAGAAAAACACTAATTTGCAGGAGTTTCAGAGGCACAGCCCAGTCCAGACTGGAACAGGCTCTGCACAGCTGTTAACATAGCAGGTTGCTGCAGGTTAAGACAGAGTTAAAAATGAGAACTTTGGTATGAAATAAGGCCACAGAACAACAGAAAGAAGAGCAGGATGAGGATAACTCTGGCCCCATGGACAGACTCTATTCACTCTTGAGCTAAAACAACATTTTGGGAATTTTTTTTGGACACTGACATAGTGTTCCATGATATGGGAGGAAAATTTCTTAATAAGGGAAGGAGCCACAGCATCCCTCTAGGGATTTTAAACAAAGGATCTATCCTTTGAGTGCACCATCTGGCATTACTCCTTATTTTTCCTACAGACCCCTGAATTACCCTTAGTTGTGCAGTGGAGAGCAATCCCCACTCATTCCTCTTATCCCAAGTTCAGATTCTCTGTGTGAACATGCAGGCACTACCTGGTCCAAGAGAGCATGAAGGCAGCTGTTTGGGTTTGTTTTGTTTTTAATCAGCTCAAACAAAATTTTACCATTTGCTCTGAAGCTGGGGAATCAGATTCTCAGCTGGAGTAAACTGGCATAAACCTCGTGACTTAAAACAGGCAAAACAGCCAACTACCCCTAGTTTGTTTTCAATGGAGCTCCACTGATTTAAAACAGCTGACAATTCCTCTTGCATCCAGAGAACCTAACTTTTGCTTTGAAAGCAAGTGCCATTTAAAGCAAATGTCTCCTCTTGAAATGGGAACATCTGGAAGCAATTATTTTCATCCTCAAGCAGATGCTCACAGTGAACAGCTCATTAAGAATGTGAACCATTTTGTTACAGAGAAATTATAGTGTGTTTCAGTGGTATGATGCAACTTGAATTCAGCCAGAATAAATATGCAATTGTAAGAAAAGAAAATACAGATTTATGTTACTGGTTTGAAAGCTAAAAAAAAAAAAGACAGACAGAATGGTAATTTAGGCTGCAGCAGCTTTAGGTGAAAAATAAGAACAGATATAGATAAGAGATATCCTAGGGAGTCTTCTTTAGAAATAAGATACTTGTTTTTAGTTTTAACATGTACTATACATTATACTATCCAAGTGTAATTTACCTTCTTAAAGTTCTTCTTCTAAATGCAACTTTTAACTTCAAAATTTGAGGAGGCATGCAGAAGTGATGATATACGTGCACCAGACAGATCAAAGAATAGCAAACTATTTCCAAACACAACACACTTTTTAAAACTCACACTGTATATTTCTAAAATACATAATCAACTTTTCCAATATTCCAAATGAAGTTGTAGCTTATGCTGTAGTTCTCACACTCACATTTTATTGTCTTGGAAATAGATAATTCTTATAAAACAGTTTATAGAATATAACCTGACAAAAATAGCTTGAAAAGAGTTTTGAAGGCTCTCAGCTGCAAGCACAGAAAATTCCAGGATATTTAGCTCTCCACAAAACAGAAGAAACAATCATGCCATACACTGATTGAGAAACCAGAAGTAAGACTTTAGTCAAGTGAGGAGGGGAGAAAAAAACAACCCCAAAGATCCCTTTTTGCACTTGTGCACTCTACAAAATACAACATTTGAAAAATTCCTTGTTCTTCACCCATATTAAAAGCCTTGAGAAAGACAGACAGACCAAGCCACCTACCTGGGAAGCAAACTCCAGCCAGAAGCACCCCTAATGAGGACTGCACTTCTCAAGTGCTGTGTGTCAGCTGTGGCAGAAATAAGATATTTGCTTAGCTGGAAACACAGCTGAGAGCGATGTACGTGTGCAATCACCATGAAACGGTGCAAGGCAGTAGCAGGCAGGGAATTACAGCCCTCCAATTCATCACTTGCCCATTACATGGTTAAGGCAGGGAAAGGACAGAGCTTCCCACAGCCCTGCCAACTTGACCAGCCCTTGGATCTGCCTGAGGAGCAGATTCCTGCCCATGTTAACTGCAAGAGAGCAGAGCAGTGGAATGCTCACCTGGAGAGATGAAGCTGCACAGCTTGAGAGCACGCTCTGAAAACCTTAGAGCTCAACCAGAGCAGCACAGAGCACACTTCAAAATCTGAAACACTAAGCCAGCTGCTGGCAAGAAGCTCCTGCATGCTATAAACAAGTGCTGAAATTCATCTAAGATCAGATAACTCAGGCAACTGAAAGTTGAAGGAATGGTCTTTGCCAGCCAGCAGAGTTCCTGAGGAGCAAGCAGATACACACCAGATTTATACCCTGCAACCAAGACAGGATTCTGGCTCCCCTGAGCATGAGACAACTGCAAAACCAGAGCAGGTACACACTGAACAGTGTTGGATTCAAGTTCCTACTCTGATACAGCTCCTCTCTGCACTCTTTTAATCCAGTTTTGTAAAAGGTTCTCCACTGTCTGGCACACCTTCCTCTGGCCCTTGCACCCAGAGAGAAGAGGGCCATAAACTGACACGAGAGCAGAGATCCACTCCTGTTTACACCCAAACATTTCGGGTTTTATGTGTATTTTTTTAAGACACAAAGAATCCTAAAACCATCATACTTTTCAGGAGAATTCACTTGATTGAAAACATAATCATGTTCACACAACAAAACTGTCCAACAAGAATCCCCTAGAATGTGTCATAAATTATTTGGAAGGCACGAAGATCGGTCAGAGCACATCTAGGATTTGGTTCAGATCAGGTACAGACCCTGCCACCCCGACCAGAATCGTCCTTGGTAAAGCAAACTGCTGTCCCTTATGCCACAGAGCTTCAATGGAAATTACTACCTGTTAAATAAATAAAATACAGCTCTGGAATAGCAAAGGGGTAACAAACGAGAATTACTCATGATAATTACTAAGAAATGCACGCAAAGGAACTGTGGAGGTGAAATCTCTATGTGCAGAAGGTTCACTTTTCAGATGGCCATGACATAGCTGTCAAGCCTGACAGCACAGATTCCACAGCACTGATGTGTTTACATCAGGCATGGCTGGTACTCTCTGTTATGGGACAGTTTAGGCAACTTAATAGAGCAAAAATTACTTCTGCTTTTCAATTCTACAGCACCTTGCTAGATTGCCCTAAGGCCCTCTCTCCTCTCAAAAAAAATTTTTTTTTCTTAAAATTGTCTGGAAGAAAATGCTTAGTAATGTCACAAAGTAACTTAGAACAAGACACACACACACCATTGCTCTCCAAAACTGGCTGTAACTTCACAATTTAAAGGCATTGATATACTGGAAATGGCCTGTCACAGCATAAATTGTTTTCCTAGGATAATTCTAGGAGGTTTTTTTTTTAATTTTACTTTTAGCCATCTCCAGTACAGTGTGCTAAGGGGGAATGCAGGTAGCTATTCACACAGGCCAACCTTTCCAGATCCTTTACACATTCAATAGCAGGTCAGATATCCCACTGCAAGGTAATTCCATGAGAATGAACTTGTGTCCTGCTCCCTGACATGTTCCAGAAAATTTGGTGTTACCATTTACTCTGAAGGATGGCCTTGTTTCTTGGCCCAAACCTGAATTATGCTTCAGGACTGAATTAAAGTTTTGCCATTGACTTTCATGAGCTTTGAAAAGGCTTGGTTCTTTTTTTGAAGGAAAACAATGAAGGCACCTTCAAGGTGGAAAAATACTTTTCTTCATGACAATCTGCGGTGGAAAAATTGTCCTTACAAAAGTAAAATGTTGGGTTTGATTCTGTAAGCATCCTATTATCTGTAACTGGGCACCCCAGGCCATCTCGGTGTCTCTCACACAGGATTCTCTCCTTGCTCACACACTGCTGAGCTGTATTTTCCTTGGCTGTGCTCCCATAAACAGTGAAGTCAAAGCATATCTCTCCACTGCCCTTCTGCCACACCTTGACCTTTCCTGTGAGCTTTGACTCAGCCCCTTCCTTCTAAAGCCCAGATTAGTGTTCTCCCAGCCATTGAGGAGAAGGTTTGCTGAGCATGACAGTCTCAAATAATTTGCAGAAGCAACACAGACAGGGAGAGGGAGAAGGATGAAGAGAGAACGAGGCCCTCTCCGTTGCTGCTCCTCTACGTTCAAGATGCCCACCCAAAATGCTGAACAGCCACTTTATGTTATCTGTATAACTTTTACTTCAGTTAATGTTTCAGAAGTGGTTCTATGATCACTTTGTAGCAGGGTTCAAAACAACTGTGCATAAATCATAAGCCAAAATGATTTTTTGCCAGCAACCCCACCCTGACAAGTCTCTGCTAGCACAGATTCAGCAAAAACTACCTTGCAGGGTAGCATTAGATACCCTTTCTGCTGTGAAACTTCCAAATACCATCATTAGGTTATCCTAAAGTTCATGTTTTGGTTTTTTTAATGGAAGAATTTTTTGCACAGAATTAATTATGAGTCACTCTTCTTACAGTTCTTGAAATTAAGAAGACAGGGTTTTATCTTTATGATGCCATTTTCCACTTAGTGGAAGCAGCAGACTTAAGTTCACAAAGGCAAAATCAGTGGAGTTCAATATATTGTAAATAAGGAAGCAGAACCATGAAATAAACCTGAATTTACTCTACATCCCCTCCTAAGAGGGTAATAAAAGTCATTCTGAAAAGCAGAACACCAGCAGCAGCTGCTGGATGAGAAGATCTCAACCCAAATCCCCCCAAACCTGACTGATCCATCTGTTGAATCCCCTGAAGCCACACACTCACTCTACTTTTGACAAATTATCTGCAGGAAAGTCCATTGGCCACATATCTTACATGAATGTCATAATCACCATATGATCAGGTCATTCCCTTCTGTTCAAATCTCAACTCATCCCCCACAGAGGATAATCTTTTCAACAAGATGAATTGAGAAGAGAACCTTCAAAAGAAGTGATATTAAATAGGATCTTCTGCTCAGACAATAAAAGTACAACTTCTCTGCTGAGAGATCTAACTTGGGTTTCCCATATCCCACTGTCTACTGGCAGAAACAACAACTACAGCTGCTCAAAGTTATCCCAAAATTTAGATTTAAGGCTTATTTTAGACATGTCTGGAGATTCTCTGACTTCTTTAGATTTGGTACAGCCATTTGTAGCTTATCAGTTTAGGATCAGCTTTGCAAGCAATTCGTGCATGTGCCAGATGAGCAGATGCAAACATTTTCACTGAAATGGCAATGTTCATGCAACATTATATTCTATTTTCAGATGCCTCAGTGTTCTAGTAAATAAGGCTTTAAGTTCACAGTTTCCTCAGAAGACTATCTGGGCAAAAATTTTAAGTCAGAGAAAGAATAAACTGTTTCAACAAAAGTCACAGAACAACTATCTAGCTTTAGATCTGAACAGGAAACTTCTGCACTCTGCTGTGAATGCCTTCCTGGAGTCTGAAAACAGATTTTCACAACTTAAATGATTCCTGTTCTTTGAGTTTTACTTCAGATCTCATTGGAAAACTACATGCACTCACTGTTTGCATTTTTAAAGACATCTCCTCAGAGTACAACCTTTTCCAGCTGGAAGCATTTTGGACCATATGAGATGGAAGGGTTTTTTCCAAGAACCTCTGAGAATTACAATTTAAAATGTTTAGGATACAATTTTATCTTATAGAAACTGTTGTTGTTTATATACATATGCACAAGGATCCTTATCATAATTTAAAGCTTGGATCAGCTCATAAAAAGGTTTGTGTATCTCACATGGAGTAAAACAGCAAATATATAACACAAAATACTGGTGTGGAGAGAAGAACTAAGTTCATCAAGAACAGCATCTATCCTAAAAATTTCTGGCATAGGTTTTTGAGGCTTATTTACAGTTTCAAATCTATTTTGGTATCTATGTACTGCATTAACAGTGGATGATTTGCATCTGTAACAACAGAAAATTGCACAGGGAAAGAACCTTGGCATCAACAGACCTGCAAGTTCTGTAAGGTTTTTAATTTATCATTTGCTCTGCTCCTTCAACATAGAACATGAAAGAACAAAAATTGAATCACATAGCCTGAAACTGTTGATTGAAATGAAGAAAAAATGTCTTTATATACTAATTTGCTCATATCAAATTAAGGAGAAAGCTCCAAAGTTAAGCAAAAATGGTTCTAAAAACAGAACTTCATACAGTAATTAATTTCAAATTGCTGCTTGTTCAACTTCAAAGCCCTAGGAAAACAGAAGGCATTTAAATAAAACTTCTTAATTCTATAACTCCTACATGTGTTAGATACATTTAACCTGTCTAACCAGTTACTCAGCCATGTCCAAATAAGCACAACTCAAATAAGACACAATAGTTTCATTTTATACATGCTGCCACGTACAGCATTATGCAACCAGCCAGTAAAACTTTTCTGCAACAGGAAAACAAAGAAACATTTTTACTGGGGGGGGAAGTGCAAAGCAGGAGAACAATAAAAGAAGCTTTTTTTTTCCTCCCTGTTTTATCCTGCTGCCAAAGGCAGTCACACATGCAGACAAGCTGACCACGTGTGCTCACCCCACCGCTGGAGAAGGTCGTGCAGAAAGCCCTGTAATCCAGATTTTTACCTGTTGGAGCATTTCTTCTGTAGCATTCAGCTTCAACTGATGCCCCTCAAGACAGATTTCTAAGTCCCGGATTTTCTCTCCTTGAGCTTCCACCTGGTCTGTGAGAACACTCACCTGTAATTTGAGAGAAGGACAGTGCTACTGAACTGACTGTAAATAAGTCTCAATTACCTTATGCATATAACATCCAAATGCACGTTTTGACAGGAAGTTCCCTTTTAAAGCCCTCAATGCTTTAATATTCTTGTGCACTGCAGCAACCTGCTCTACCAACACAGACAGTTTTGCAGTCTTACCTCTATTTTGCTTCAACCCCGCCCTCTCATCTCCCCTCCCCTGCAACTGTAGTGCTTTGATATAAAAAAGAAAGGGCATTTCAAGAAGAGGTGGAATGCTACCTATAGGTAGACTGGGTCCCTTCATGCATAAGTGTGGAAAATTGGAAAGGAGCAAGCAAGAACAGAGGATACTGGAAATATTTTATGTGGTTTTGGAGCACGCATCGCCATTTCGGGTTCTGTTGGCATTTCACTCCCTAAAACAGATAAGTAGGAAAACTGCTCATTCCCAGCCCAACTAATTACTTTATTTCTTACAAGAACCAAACTTTATTGATAGTTTACTTATCAATAAAGACTTCTGAAGCTCTAAAGAATGCAATGAGTAAAAGGCAAGTTTTAGCTGTGGCAAAGTTCTATTCCAAAAAGAATTCCCAGGCTTTGGCAAGCCAAAACATGAAAGCAAAAGCAGGGAGATACAATGAACCCCAGGAAAAGAAACAATAAGCAGTCCTGGTAAAGAACTGTGGGAATAGTGGCACAGAGAAATGAATGTGCAATTAAAAAAACCCAGCAGCTGAATCCAAATCTTGCAAAGCAGAAAAAACTGCACCCACAATAACACTAGAAAGATGTGGAAAAAAACACAGTGATAATCCTTATGTTAAAAAGAACATACACTCTGTATATTCATTTGGACTATTTATTTATAGAAAAGCCTTGATTATTCTAGAAAAATGTTATCTAAAACAAACAAACAAAGGAGCCTAAGGTGTTTAAACTCCATTTTGAAGTAAATGCATTAACAAAAACTTATATGTGCTCTCACATCCAACCCTGCAATCTTTATTAATAAAACAAATAAAAGTACAATAAAATAAAAGTACTACATGAAAATGTAAAGTATGTGGAAGTGAAACTTTTAAGTTATATCCACTATGCAGCATGTCTAAAACCCAATGAACAATGGAGTTCACTTCAGGGTAGCTGCAGAGGGAGAGAGCAGTATTTCTTTTACCTGAAGACATAATGCCAAGCATGCCAGGGAAAGAATCACAGAAAAAAGGGGGCAAAAAGGGGGAAAAGGGGGGAAACTGATTTTTTTTTTCCACTGAAGTAGTTGTCTGTAGATTAGAGTACAGCTGGACTCAGGATGAGAGGTGATAGGAAGGAGTGTGTGGAGGCAGATGGCAGGAGGACACATCCAAGCTGGAGCAGGAAAACTCCCTCTAAGGAAAGCTGTTGCTTGTCTACTTTGTTTTGTTCCCATGAAATGAGGGATGATACACAAAAAAAACCCCCACATGAGGTCAGAAGGCATGAAGAAACAAACTGAATTCTGTCCTTCAGTGTGATGCAAGTTCCAGAGAAAGAAAATCAGCTTTATTTAGAGCATCAAGTTAGGTTTAAATACCATTGCAACCTGGAAGGAAAACTCTGGATGTTAAATGGGATCTGCAAAGGAATTTAGTGAAAGCTTAGCAGCTTGAGAAGCATGTGTTGGGTGTTCCAGCAGCCGGGCTGAGAGACACACCAGCCACCTGGAGCTCATATTTTCCCCTCTGTCCAGGATCACATCTGCCAGACTCTTCAAGGAACCCATAGCAGCACCCAGAACAAAATCCAGGTTGTGCCACACTGGCAATTTCACCTTGCCTTAGGAGTGCAACACCTGCAAGGCTCAGCCTGTAGGTAATAGTAAAAGGAATGTCTGTAAAAGTGAGGGGGTATTGAGCACTTAGCTAAAAATCAAGTGTTAGAAAGGTTTAAAAGTCTGAGGCAAGACTGGAGTGCTCCCAGCCCCATATTCCCTCCAGACTGCAGCTATGGGCCAGGCACTGGTGCAATCCAGCATGAGCCACAGGACAGAGGTGCTCAGTTCCCATTCCTTTCTCATCCTCCCTGCCAAAGGTCACGCCCAGCAGCCAGGTTTGCACCAGCAGAGTCCCTCAGGCCACAGAACCTCAGCTTGGGGCTTGCCTGTGCTCCTCAGATTTGACTGCCTGGACAGAAGAACTGGTGTAAACCAGGTCCTAAACCCAGCTCCACCTTGGCATCTTTGTTGTTGTTGATGTTTATCTTCCAGACTGAGGTTTCAGTCTATCTTATTTGCCTGGGGTTTTTGCAGTTCCACCGTGATGCTGTGCAGTGGGAAAGGAAAATGTATAAATATTGCCTAAGTCTTTGGGTTTGATGAGGGGTGGAAGTGATGGGAGTAACATGCAAGAGAGACATTTCTTAGTTCTGGCTTTATTCTATTCCTTCTAACAAAACTCTGGGCAGGTCCCAAAACATGTCACAAACCCCCGTGCTTTGTGCATTTGGCTGGCTGCATTCCTGGGTACCTGTTTGTGTGGATGAAGAAAGAGGTACTGACAATCTGCAGGACAAAGTGAAGAAAATGACAGGACTTCACAGATAAATGTGAGGAACAAAGGAGATCCCCACAGCCAAAGGCACAGGTGCATCAGTTCCACCTTTAGCTCAGGAGGGAACTGCTGGTTTGGGATTTGGCCACCCAATTGTCTCTCCACTCATGAGTTGCTCATGCATGCAAGGCACGAATGTACAGTGTGAAAAGCTGTTTTCTATTACTAATAGGATCAAGTTTTTAGCATTAACAACCACTTGATTAAAGATGTTCTAATAAATATCAGTTGTAAAGGGAATTTGTAGTGCACACTTAAATTCCAACCAGGTTTCTTTCCAGTCAGGTGTTTTTTTTCCTCAATTTGGTGACAGCAATTTAGTTTAACAGTAATTAAAAAAAAAAAAAAACAAACCCAAACAAAAAAACAACCAAGCCAAAGCTTGTGCCTCTAAACACTTATTGTTTGTTTAACAACAGCAGTGAGGCTTCTGCTCAGTAAATGCGCACAAGCATGAGCAGAACATACAGGATAAAACATGTTTACAGAAACTCGTGACTGAAAGCAGGGAGAACACCTACCCAGCACACTTCAGTTTTGTTTGATATAAATATATGTGCTTATAATATGCATTTCAAAGCATGAAGAGAAAGGATATGCAAAGACTATATTTAAATAATCTCTAGCTTCAGTTTTTAAAAGGTGTAGAATGTACAGTTCAGTACTAGCAAAAATACACAGACATTTTAAAATTTTTTTAAAAATATATTTTTGTGCAACATCTGTTTTCTCCAGGAGGAGAACTTACATGGGATCTGTTTGAAAAAGGCTTGGTAAACTGAGAAACAGGAAACCTGGAAGAGTTTAGGCATGCATTTTACTGTCACATTTTCTCTATCTCTGTTTCCCTCCCCCTTGAGCTTTTTGGTGATGTAAACAATTTTGGTACAGTGTATAAACAGGAAAAACTTTTACTGCTGCTACACCTCTCCTCTACCAAGTTACCCCATCACGAAATCACTTAGAGAGATTACACAGATTACAAATTAATTTCTGGTTAAATATCAGTTACATTTGGGGACCTGCTAACATATGTTTAACAGAAAATACTCTGCCACTTCAGCTTTTTGCACTGAATATCAACTACACAGACAATATTCTTCTCTCTTTTAGACATACCTGCAGGATGAGCGACTCTTTATCACCTTCTAATCGTGCCAACCTTTCTTGGTAAGTTTCATTATTGGATGGATGATGGTTCACCTGTGACTGGGAGGAAAGAAAAGTGCTGTGAGAATTTTTACAGTTAAAGTTTCAAGCAATAGTTAATAAAAGTTCTGTATATTAAGCAGTTTTTACAAAACAAAAAAAAAAAAAAGAAGAGAAAAAATGTGTGTATAGACCAGAACTGTTTATTTGAGATGAATTAAGCCTGTACTTGATATACATTAAAAATTAGTGTACATTAAGAATGTACCCTTTTCTAGCTGTGTTTTGAATACTCTCTTATTTTACAGCACTCAAGCGTGGTAAGTGAACAGATGAATATTTTCTAGAAAACTATAATTTCAATGGAAAATAACATCTTCCCAAAACAAAACACATTTAATTTGAAATTTCTAGTCTCCACAGTCTTTTGCCAAAGTCAATGAATCTTGTATTTATTTTCAAGTGGTAAAATTTGATACAGGTGTATTATTCCTAGAAATTACTGAAAGAAAATTAGAAACTTTTTTGTTCACAATTAAAAATTCATTTAAATGATCCAATTCCTATCAGGAGCTACTCTACCCACCCAATCACTTATGGATTTCTAAATGGCTCTAGGGAACAAAACCTTCTAAAACGTGGCCTGTCCATAACTATTATGCCCCATTTCCTATCAATTTTAATATTTCATACAGAAACACCACAATTAAAAAAATATCTCCAGATTTATTTAAGTTTAGAAGAGTCTCCTAGGCTCCTCCTGCACACGGAAACATTGTGGGAATGGAGCTGTGTGCCCTGAGCATCCAAAGTAACCTGAGCCCCCAGAGGCTGATTTCCCAGCTCCACTGCAGGCACTGCCTTGCTGCCAGGGAACACAACACTCAGCCTGGCTTTGCAGCCAACACAGGAATCCAGGGAGCTCCCTTCGGCTCCAGCTGACTACTCATTTAGAGCCACTTGCACAATGGCATCAACAGAACTACAATCCTCCTCCCCAACTGCCCTTTTGTTTGCAACTGAACGCTTGTGAACGCATCTTTTATTTTTTTAAAATAAATATATTTATGGCTTCTTGATCTATATTGAGGTCTATGGGCCAAAATATAAAACAGATGCTGAAAATAAACATGGTGCTGATTCACTCAAATCAAGAAATCAAATTTTTATCCAATCAAAAGACAGTTTTCAAGCCATAAATTGCTGAACTAGAATAAGTGTGGCACTAGATACAAGTGTGGCACCTTTATAAGCTGGGAGAAACTGAGCACCCTTGTCTCCAATTATTTTGAAAGAAATTGAGAGAATCACAATGGCACCAACAAACAGGGCTGAAAGATGCCTGGAGAGATCATCTGGTTCCCTACTGTGTCCTAGGGCCAATGATTATTTGCAATATTCTTGTTTTGTCTTCTTCTAATGACCTCCAGAGATGGAATTCACAGCTCCTCCACCTACTTCTTACCTACCCATCATTAGAGCATTTTTCTTAATGCCTAATCAGAATCATCTTTTCAACTTCATGGTTATCATACTACCATAAATTAAAAAATAGGTCCCTCTGCTCATTGCAGAGATTTTTTATGTATTTGAAGATTATCTCTACATCTCTAATTAGCAGGTCCCTCTGCATGCTGTGAAAGAAAATACGAGTTTTTCTGTCCTTTCCTCATAGGTTAATTTTTCAAGATTTGTTTTGTTCCTTCCTTTTGGTTTCTCTTCACCAACTATTTCCCAACTTCTTTTGAAACTAAATGCCTAAGAGGAGACACAGGACTCCAGCTGAAACTGGCTTAAGTGGTAAAACCTTTCCACAGACTCTCGGGCCATATTTCTTTCCATATTAAACATATAGTAAAATTCATATATTTTCAGCCTAGGACCCATAACTTCCAGATCCTTTTAAAATGCTTTTATTTAGCTGCCAGCCTGTTCTTCATTCTGCTTTTACTCTTTGTTTCTGCTAAAATGTATAACTTGGTGCAAATCTGCACTGACTTGCATTCTATTATTCATACTCTTTTCCTCTGCATCTGGCTGTTACATTTCAATCGTGTCCTTTAGCATAGCTGCAAGGCCCTTAACTAGAATCACCTCTAAATTCAAAAATTTTGGTCTTTTGTCCCTGTTTAAGGGGTCAACAGGAAGTCTGAGAACAGAATGTGCAGGTGCTCACTCCACATCTCACTTACCAGCATTCATTATCAAAAGATGAACGTGTTAACTACTCAAAATACACTTTTGTCACAAGTTTTTGACCAGCTCATAATAAGTACAACTAAGGTTCAAGACCTCAGAGAAACGGCTCTAAGTATGCAGGTGTGAGGTCAGCCAGAAGGGCCTCAGATAAGCACATGAAAATACAGCAGACAGAAAAATGATCTGCTAAACTAAAGTGTCTGATTGACACACAGCAGTTGTTTGAGAGCCGGTAATTCTTTGTGGCATGTATAAAGACAAGATAAAACAGTGTAACATGAATCAAGGCCCTCTGTGGATGGTTGGAGTGCATTCTGCAGTTGTGAGAGCCAGGACTGAGAAGAAACTGAGCAAGATGTCACATGCACAGGCAGCAATTGAATACAGGACCTATAGCACAAAAGACACGAGACCACAGATGATTCCAGTTGCTCTAAGAACTCATAAACTATAAACAAACACTGGTCATGTGGTTACAAAGGTCTAAAAGGCTGAATCTGCAGAATTTCCTATAAAGCACTTATTCCAGAAGGTCCAGCATTAAAGATCAAAGATTGTTACCTGAGCTTGACAAATTGTAAGCCAAATATGTTAACTATGCCGCTTATAGTGAAAGAATGAGAGAGATTGCACAAAACATGTAAAAAAGTTTATGATAACAAAGGAGAAGGAATGATATGCTAGGGCAAGGTAGCTGAAAATATGCTGATGGCAGTATCACTGCAGATCAAAAAATCAATGACATGCCGTAAATACTTTGCCTACAGGAATCATAGAATTCTTAAGACTGGAAAAGAGTTTTAAGATCTTTGAGTCCAACCAGCACCACCACCATTTTTGCCATTAAACCAAGTCCTCAAGTGCCACACCTACACATTTTTTTAACTCTTCCAGGGATGGTGTCTCCATCATTTCCCAGTCTGTTCCCGTGTTTTCCAACCCTTTCTGTGATGAAAATTTTCCTAACATCCAATCTAAACCTCTCATGGCACAACTTTGGCCATTTCTCTTGTCCTGTCACTGTTTCCTGTGAGAAGAGGCCGATGTCCACCTGGCACCCCTCTCTTGTCAGGCAGTCAGTTCTAGAGAGTGATGAGGTCTCCCCTGAGCCTCCTTTACTCCAGGCTGAACACGCTCAGCTCCCTCAGCTGCTCCTCAAAGGACTCTCCAGACCCTCCCAGCTTTGTTTCCCTTCTCTGGACTCCCTCCAGCCCCTCAATGTCCTTCCTGAACTGAGGGCCCAGAACTGAACACAGCACTCGAGGCGTGGCCTCAGCAGTGCCCAGGACAGGGGACAGTCCCTGCCCTGGTCCTGCTGGCCACCCTCTTGCTGATACAGGCCAGGGTGTCACTGCCCCCCCAGTCACTGCTCAGTCACTCTCAACAGCACCCCCAGGTCCTTTTCCCTGGCCACTGTCCAGCTATTCTGCCCCCAGTCTGCAGTGCACCATGGGGTTGCTGTGACCCAAGGACAGGATCCACAACTTGTCCTCGTTGAACCTCACGCCATCGGCCTCGGCCCATCCCTCCCATCTGTCCAGATCCCTCTGCAGAGCCTTTGTCCCTCCAGCACATCAACACTCCCACCAGCTTGGTGTTGTCTTCGTACTTGCTGCGTGTGCACTCGATCCCCTCACCCAGATCATCAGTAAGGACACCAGACAGGACTGGGTCCAACACGGATCCCTGGGGAACACCACTGCTGATGGTCCCCAGCTGGATGTAACTCCATCCACCACCACTCCATGTCAGGACATCCAGCCAGCTTTTACCCACTGAAGAGTGCACCTGTCCAAGCCATGGGAAGCCAGGAGCTGCAAAGCAATTTCTTGGAGCACCCGCATTAGCCTCCTTAGCCATTTTGCATAGAGTTTACTGCCCATCAGATGGCAAAAGATATTAACATAAAAAGTTTCCTGGAACAATTCCAAATCAGCTGTTACTCCCAGTTCTAGAGAAAAAAGAAAAAGAAAGCTTTCCATATTTGGTTGTTTGGGGGATTTTTTGGTCAAAAAGCATTCCATCACTTGCTTTATCTTCTTCATTTTTATTTTCCAAATCTCTCTTTGGCATATGCTCACTGATTTACCGTGAAAATAATACTGGAAAGTTGCTGGGAAGTTCTAAGTATCACTTGCATAATCCAGTCATTACTGAGTCCTCTTCCAAGAAAAGGGCTTAAATTTTCCTTTTTATGTGACACACACAAAAAAAACCCAAAAACCAGACTTTGGAGAACAGTTCAATAGCTTTGATTTAAAATGGGGATAATCAGCAAACGTATCAAAGGATATGGCAAGAAATGATGGTCAGTTGATGTTCTCCTCATGTGTGCCTTTTCAGCACCAAGAATCTCCAACACAGAAAAACCCCACCAACTTCTGAAGTTGGTCAGAAAGCTGTGACTCAGAAATTTGTCACAAACACCATGGATCTCACCCTGGGATGTGGAATGGGGAGGAGCTGGGAAAAGAAACCTGGCAGTCAGCTAAAGTGGTGATTTGTGAGCTTTTTCAACAAGTCACCCGCCTCTTTGAGGAGACAGATTATGTCATAACCCTCCTCTCTTCCTTGGCCACAGGAATCACCTTCAGCTCCACTGGTAATTGAACAGCATGTCCATGCAACAAGAATACTTGTATTAATATTTGTATTAATGGGGAAGATTAGGGACACGCTTGATGTATTGCCTTTTGTTGTAGTTTACAAGCTGAAAACAAGGAGTAATACAACCAGCAGAATCCAGCCAGTCAGCTTTACCCCCAACTACCAGCAGCACCCAGATCTCATCATTGCATTCCAACACACGAAAATGTTCACTGCAGACTCCTTCCAGCCTATTTGAGTTGACAATATTTAGAAGTGTATGGTCTTTCCACCTCTGTAGTACTCTTTTGGTCACCTGAATTATGTTCTGAGTCACAAGGAGTTGTACTATGATGAGTGAGCAGCTTACACAGTAAACATTATTATTTGCATCTGACTATGGATGCAATAAAAATTTAATCTCTTGACATGTTAGTGCTATCTCAGATACACACCCATGTCAATATATGTGCACTCCCTCAGTTACCTGAGAGGAGGAGGAGAAGGCTGGAACATGATTTCTGGATCTATAATTCTTGCCTTTCATCTGAAGGCAATTACTAAATCAACAGAAGGATTTTTTATTTGCCATTGTTTCTGGTTGGTTAAATGAAAGCAGCAGTCACTTGGAAAAAAGCTGACAGTGCATAGTCTGAAACTAAGCAAAGACAGAGCCAGGTAAATTGTGGTAGTCCTGAAACCAAATGAATTTTAAACAAATATTTTTATTATATTCGGATCATTTTTCTGAAAAGTAATACTTATTTTTTTGCTCCAGACAGTTACATGTCTTAAGAGAAAATATCACTACAGAAGTCATAAGATTCACCTTCAACATCTTGAATTTAATGGCTACATCATGAGTTTGATCACTTCACCTCTGGTACAGGTTAAGAATCTCCTCCGGAAAAAAAACAGCAGGCATAAAAACAATGCACACCAGTTTCAGGCCAGCCATCCGCTCTGTGCTACACTGTTTGCAGTGAATATTTGCATTTCCATTAATCATTTTTGGCTGTAACTATATGTCTACGTACCAAAATGTGAGTTGTACTGTTTTTATTTGGAATGGTGTCATCCAATTAAGAGTGGGTAGAAAGGTAAGAACAAAGCCACAGGATGACACAAAATTGTATGTGAACCCTCTAGCCCAAATCCCTTGGGAGAACAAAAGAATGTTTGTTTAAAATGAGAGACTTTCAGGTAATGAGGGTATCTCAGGTCCCGTAGTTTGCAAGAGAAACTTTTAACAGATCCACACTCAGGCCCTGTGAAAGAACCCAGTATTAATTACCTGCAAAACACTTCCCCCAGACTGCCCACCACTGCTTTATGACAGTACTGCTGGCCAAGCTGTGAATGTAAAAGCACCATGTTTATACACAAGGAATTTTCCCTATCCTCCTTCCTTGGCTCTGTCCACAAGCTCTCAGGTCTTGCTGCCCACTTTGTCCATCCCTCTGGCCATTCTTGGCCCAGCATTTTCACAGGTCGTGTTGGCACCAATAAAGTCCAATGGAAAGAACTGGAGTGTGGTGACAGATTCTTTCAGTTTGATCTATACAGCACTTTTCCCCCTGCTGCTGTTGCAAGGTGCCACTGTACACATTATGCTACAAAACTCCTGCTTAAAACCAGACCCTCCATTCTAAGCATCTGAAAATAGCAGCTGTATCTGCTGTTTTGCCTGCCTGGATCTCGTGATTTTTGTTTTTGTTTGCTGCCCTAACCCAGCCCAAGCCACAGATACCACACGAATCCAGCCTAGCCAACCCCTGCAGCATCAAAACCCATCTGGGTCTCTGAAGTGATTTCTGTTAATGATGAAATTTGAGCCAGCTCTGGCATACTTCACCAAGGCTTTATGGAAGTCTGTCGCAGTTATTCTCTGTTAAAATGCCATGTGTTACTCTGAAAGCAACTCATAATTTTATTATCAAGCCAAAGAGCAGCAGTTTATGACTGCAGGAACTGAAATCTTTATGTGCTGTAACAGTCAGTGCCAGACGTAGGACACTGGGATTCTTGGACCAGGGAACTGAAAAAGCAACTTAGATTGTTTTAACTTTTTTGGTTTCTAAATCACTTGTCAAAGGAATCTGGGAGCAGACTGCTTAAGTTCTCCTGGGAACAATGCAAGATCACTTTCAGTCCTCCTCCCTTCCCCCACATGCTCACCCCTTTAAAGAGCCTGGAAGAAAAAGCAGCAGTATTGATGTTCTCCTTTATGTACCTGGCATAAAGGGAACTACATGCAACAACATCAGGAGCATTATTAATTCCTGTAAAATCTTGTGCTCCATTTGAACACTGTACCCCTTCTGAACAGTCCACAAGCTGATGGCAGCAGACCTTATTAACCTGTCTGTTAGCAAACCTGCCTTTACAGAAATGAAATTTCTGGAAGCAGGAGTGGCAGACACATCGCAACCATAACCTCATTTAAATAGAAAATGAATATGTGAGCTCTAAATATACTTTATAAAAGAGGCAACTAGCTTTAACTGCACAGAACACAGGTTAAACTGATAGTATAATGTTACCAGCAGCTACTTCCTGTTGCCTCTTCACTGTCTGCTCACTTTCCATTTAATCCCCTCCACAGACACACTCCAGAAATGTGAAAGTTTCCAGAATACTTCGTAAATTAACTTCAGGATTCTCAATCTCTTATTAAAGACTGACACATCATTAATATTTCACACTTATTTAAGAAATTACCCTAAATAAGTGTTCCTAATCACATTTCACATCAGAATTGACAGATATTTTATGTTTATACAGCTAATAAAAATCCAAGAGAGCATTTGCATAAGTATTCATGTGTGTATACGTATAGACAGGCAAGAATTCGCTGGAAAAGCACACACAGGTTAAAACAGATTTTAAAAGAATAAGGAGAGAAGGGACTTCTTTCATGACATGCAATTAAATCCATATTCTAATTAAAACCCCAGCCTATTCTGAGGGCTCTAGTCACACCCCATTCAAGGATTTTTCTAATACTGAAAAATAAATACTCAGAATATAAAATCTAAAAGCTGAGAAGAACAAAGTGACTTTTTCAAGGAGATGAGAGGACGGCATCAACCGACTTTTTTTTAAAAAAAAGTAAAACAAAACCAATTTCATGTAGTTGATCTACATCTGGGCAGTTCGTCAACAAAATTAACAGCCCTGCCTTTCAAAAAATCCCCATCTTTTTAGCAGAGTAACAGGCACAGAAGAAAACCACCACCGTTTTTACCCGAGACAAAGGCATCCCGAAAGGTCCCACACAGTTACCCCGATGAAGAATCACTTAAGTGAAGAGCTGGTGCAGAAAACTTCTCCCTTTAAAGCACAACATGGTAAATAAGAGCTTCTCTTCTCTTTTGCTATACGTTACCATGCAGGATTTGTTTTGTTGCATTGCAATCCCCGGAAGGCACAGGCACTGGCCAGAATCTATTGCCATTTGCTCAAACTTTGATCCTAGAGTTTCATTTTTAAAGACAAAGACAGCTGATTTTCTCCCCCCTCCCTAAGCCTCCTCCTCCTACACCAAGGCACGTCTTTAATTCACTTCTCGTGAAGAAACTCACACCATTTAAAGTCTGAGGCACTGAATGAGTTTCCTTCCGCAAAGCGGAGAGCTCTCTCTAAGATTTTGCTAAATGTGCATTTAGAAAGAGAAAACAAAGCCTAGCAAATCACTTACCCTCTTTAGCCACGTGAAGTGCTTATAAATATCAATCTCACCATCCATGCTTTGGGCCCATCTCAGCAGTCACATTCCCAGGCTTAAAAGAAACTTTTGGAAGCAAGCACTCTGCTTTGTTCTACAGGATGTAGCTGTGATTTCTCCTCCTTTCAACCCTCAACTTCTGAAATCTTCAATGCCGGGTCATATTTTATGCTGAATCCCCTGCCCCTGTCCCACAGTCTTATCCCAAAGGCTTCTCACAGATGTATATATAACACGCAACTGTATAAACTTCAGGCTCCCCCCCAAACATGTGGTTTTTTTAAACAGCAGATCAGTTAGCAGCAAGAACAATGCAACCCTAAAAACATGAAAAGATAACTTGCTAAATGATCTTTAAAAAAGGGTCTTTCAAGAACAGCATAAATCTGCAGGAACTGTTCCCCTTTAATGCTGAATAACAAGCTAAAAATTATTAAGCTGTCACTGAGAAACTATTCTCAAGTAATGCTTTCTCTGGCTTTCTGTTTCAAGAGTGGCTGGAACTCATTACCAAAGACCCCCTATTTCCTGTCTCTGTTCTACTCTCTGTTTATCATAACACTACTCAGCCTTCTCAGTTTATTTCAGGCTGAGACTAAACCTAAAAATAAGTTCTGCTCTTTGAATTACTTGCCTGTCCTCTCAAAAGACATTATAAAAGGGGAGGAATTCAAGGACGATCCTGTGAATAAGATAATGATCCCATAAGTCACCCTATTGCCAAAGAGATGATTTTCCAGCCCAACAGAAGATGATGATACCCTTCCATATTTGTCTGCTCGTGCAGAAGCTGAAATCTCACAGCATGGCAGCTTTTCAAACTTGCAACACCAAGATAAACGTGTGTGCAACGCAATGCTCTGGCAAGAAGGGCAGTTTAAAGTGTTGCCTGTTATTGCGGTGTCCTCTAGTGCCTCCACACAGCACTTACCCATAACTTCTAACTTTTCCCCATAAACTGCAGTCTCCAGTGCTGTTTCTCCCCCTGGTTCACAGTGCCTTGAGCCTTAAACCGGGCAGCTGACTGTTACACACACAAGGACAACTGCTTGGGCAATGCCTCTCCAGACCCCAAGGCAGCTGCCCCCACGGAATTTTTGTGATCATCTCAGAACATTTGCTTATCTCCTCACTGCCTTCAGATCCTACAGTCAGACTGACCCCTGGGCTTAGGGAGTAGTAAACCAGCAGTTTGGAAGAGCCAGTGTCAAAGCTGCCCATGGTCCTAACGTTACACACAAAGGACTCAAAGTCTGAAGCTGTATAAAGCCTTTCCTACAGGGACCTGCCTCACTCAGGCACCTACCCACATTCCAGACTAGGGAAGTCACAGATATGTGACACAATTTCTTCAAGGGGAGATGGGTTTTTAATATTTCAACCATTCTTGGTCCTTTTGACCTGATGGAGCTCTTTTGAGAGCCTCCCACAACCCAAAGTAAGAGGGAAGGATAAAAGCCTAGACTTTCAGTTCCCTTCATGTATTTATTATCTGTTCTTACTTAAAGGCACATGACAAGAAAAAAACGACAATTTTTAGCAAGTCAGTGCTACAAGTACTCTAAAGGGGCTGGGATACCTAAAATCACCAGTAAATGTGAGGAGAAAAGAATTGTCCATTTCTAAAAGCAATGCTACAAGACAGATCTGACTTGGGTTGCCCTGAGCACAGAATATACTTGTTTTATGCTGTCTGAAAGTAGATGAAAGCAGTTATTTCTTGAATAGCTCATACTATCTGGCAAAAATCTTAGTACATTATCAACAGTGCATGACAAAAAAAAATAATACTTAATAAAGTACATTTCCCTGTGCACCACAGCCTCCACCATGGCTGACAAGCTGGAGACTGAATGGGGGTTGTCTTGACATGAAACATGAATGCCCAACAGTATAAAGTTGTGGGTTTTTTTTTTCCAAAAAAGCTTGTTAGCTAATTATGGAGATTAGCAAATACATCAAACTGTATCTCTCAGCATTGCATATCCCACAGTACCACCACCATGGTGCCATAAGTTCCACATTTCATCTATTTCAAAACATTGGCTCTAAGACTCCCATTTCAGTCTTATTCAGGGAAGAAGGAAATACGTCTCTTAAAACACTCCAGCACACTTTATGAGCTGATTGTGGCTTTAACTTTAAAAACTACAGAAAAACGGTGTTACTAAACTTCCTAGTGCCCCAGTGTATCATTTGCATTTAGGATAGCAGCCATTCTCATTTTAAAAGTATTAAAAATTACAACATACCTTGCTTCTGCCTTGTCACTTGTGCTGGATTTCACACAAAGGCATCTTGATTTCTGCTAGTCATTCTTCCTGATTAAGAGGTGAGTGTCTGAATTTTCTGCATCTTATCAGCCCCAGTGTCGACAGCATACATTCCAGACAGTCACATGCTCACTGGGAGCCTGTCACCTGCATACTGAACTTTACATCCTGCTTGAGCTTTGGCCTGAAACTTTCAGAAACCAGCTGAATGCAAATCAATTGCCCCAGATTTGCTTAGAATGCTCTTCCATTTCACTGGGGAGGCAGGTTAACTTCTCTGGGCAGTGTGAAAATAAGAAAAATACATTGCAATCTCAGGATTGCCTCATCAGGTTACCATTGTATGTTTTTCTTATTTTCAGGAAATCCATGTCTGCGTGTGGCTCTTCACTGAGCACCAGTTTCTGGTTCAGTGGAGAGCTAAAAAACAAAGAAGCAAAAGCCCCCCCAGCTCCACTGCAGAACCACCACCCTCAAGTGTTACCCCAGAGAGACACTGAGCCAGCTTTTGCTCTCTTGCCTCCATCAAATTGTCTGCTTTCTCCCGTGCAGTCCCCAAAACCAAAACCCACACATTATGGCAATACAAATGCAATGCAGGGCAGTAAAACATTTCAAGTTAGCAAAGTTTATATACTCCATAAGCTGTATGATAACCCACCAGGGTTTATTTGTCAGCTCCATACTTGCACAGAAAACTGCTGACTACTGCCAGACTTGGACAGAAAGCTCAGTTTGCAGAACACCGAAGGTGCCAGCCCAAGAGCTTCTGTGCTGATACACAACCAACAAAACCCACTCAGCTAAGTGAGCCATTGCTTTTAGTCAGCACGTCAAATACTTCAAACAAGGCTTGAAGTCTCTTTTAAATAGTGAACAAACATGCTGCAAGAAGTTTGAAACTGAAAGCAATGAGGCTTTAAATGATCAGCTACACTTCTCATGTCCCTCCATTCCAGCCTAAGAAGATGCAATGAAACATCCAGAAATCCTCTTAGAACTGTGGAGGGAAAGGCACTGGCTGGTGCTTTCCCTTTTCTACCAACACTGAGCTGAAGAAGCACAGAGCTCTTTGCTTTTCCATCACTTTGTCCCACCGAGCTAGGGCTCTGTGGACACCAAAAAATTGTATTTATTAGCATTGTTTTAGCTATTTTACTTTTTATTTGTGATAAAATACAGGTTTTAACGCAGCATAAATGCAAATGGTCAATCATGTTCTTCTATTGCCTCTGAATCTCCTGGGAAATTAAAGGGCAAAGGAATAGGAGGAATCAGAGCAGTCTCCAGGTCTTCCTTTTCATCAAAAACGTATAGATGGTTCTGGCTTCAAATCGCATCAGCCCCTGAAAACACTAAAAGAACTTACACTTGCTCTCTTAGGCAAAAAATAAAGTGTCCAGGTTTGCATCCTCTCAGCCTCATCAGGGGAGCCCAGCAAGGATGGACATGCTACAAAAATTTACTCATTCCCAAGAATTATTATCAACTTTTCCTACATCTCTTCCTCTGCATTTTTTCCCCCCAGTCCTAATGTCTGGGCTACTTTGGAAACAAAGGGATTATGACCAGATTTCAGAAGGGAAAATGTTTTTAGCATGCCAATTCAGACGTGTCATTCTCATGGTGCAGAAAAATGTGAGAGTTTCAGCGTGAAAAAAGAGAGAAATTATGGGAATACGTGTGTATAAAGAAACTCAGGCCATTTGTGTAGAAGACAATGGAGGAAGAAATCTGTTTTTCATGGCAAAATGGCTTCAGGAATCTAGATGAAGTATTTCCAGCAAGAAAATTTGTCTTAGAAATTAAATCATGACTGACTGACAATGCCTACGTGACAGAGAAAGAAGAAACTCTTGGAACAAAGTTTAAAAAACGCACTGCATTCTGTAGATGAGCATGTTTGCTTTGCTTGTGATAAATCAGAAAAAAATAAACTATATCCTGGGAAACAGACAAGAAATAACATTTTGCAGGTGCACAAATAATCCTTTCCCAGCATAAGACACACTCAATCCTGATGCCTTAATTCTTTGATTAAAACCAAGAATCAGACTTGACTTGGAACTAAAGAGACTTAGATGGCCATTAGTTCCACGTGGTGGTTAACCCTCACCCTTATTCCATGTTGGTAATTCTTGCAGCAGGTGCTGCCATCTCTGGAGCCACTCCCATCTCAGATATCCCCGCACTGCCACGTCCTCCCTGGTCACCCCTCAATCACTGAGCAGCTCCCTTCCCTTGGCTGGCATAAAGGATGGATTGCTGGTTCTGAGATGAAGTTACTGTCTGTTAACTCATCCACAGACATTCGCACATTCTTGGCAGTTGCACACATTCCTCACCATATGCTGAAATACTTTGTCCAGCCCAAGTTCTACAAAAACTCGGCCTTTTTTATTTCCATGAAACTTATTTAGAAGAGAACGTAAGAAAATCGAGTTCTCTGTTTCCACACAAAATCTGAAAAATATTTTCTACTTCACAGACCATCAACATCACAGTGAACACTTCCCCCATTTACATGCAGAGTATGCTGATACACAAAGAAAATAATTAAAGATATTCTTTTCACCCCACCACACGCACATTACAATGCCACGTTTAGTTTCCTGTCTCAAATGCTTCAAAGCACTGCTGAAACTACTAAACCTGCAATAAATCAGGATACGAGACATTTGAAACAAGATATTTACCAAATATTTGCATATACACCAACAACATTACCACGTAACAGTTTGCCTCTCCTCGCTATGATGCACATCAGATTTTTTTCTTCTAAATTTCAGAACAGAAAACATAAAAAAAAACCCAACCAAAACCAAACCCCAAAATAGAATAAGCTGCAGATACATCTTTACAAGTCCTTATTTCTGATAAGGAATATACAAATATTATTTTCATGTATTTTTCTTAAGTGTTTCATTACTGAGGAAAATTAAGCCCATTGTTTCCAGCTTCTGGAGAAGAATAGTATGCCAACGTGTTTAGATAGTATGTCCAAAATAAGTGGGGTTTTTTCCCCCATTTTTGAATGGTGACAAAAGCTGAGAAAATATTTAGTTTTGTGTTATTAGCATACTAATCTAAATGATAATGAAATAATCTTGTTGTGGATATAATATTGCTTTGTTTGTCATAACTAATAAAATTTAGCAAATTTCAATAGGTCAACCTATCCATCCAAATTTTTTGAAATGTGAATAAAGGTTACATAAAGAAATACATCAAGGTGATGCCCTTCTTCTATTATTCAAATAATGCCTCCAAATCAATACAGGGACCTTTTAAAAAGGAATTTTGCCTCCAGTTTCTCTATGTAACCTTGACACCTTTCCTGTCAGCACCATTGTTTAAGGAAATGATTCTCTCTTACCAATCTCCCTGTTAACTACTCTATGGAAAATATTTTCCAATGTTTCCTGTAGCTCCACTTGAAAATACATTTATGCACTAATGTTTGTTAAGTGAATACAGTGTATAACATTTAAATCAGTGAAAAGTAATGCAGCTGGAGATTCTAGTGAGAGATCAGAAGGTGAGATGGCAAAGGGACTCCAGGCATAACACCAGACACAAAAGGCAAGATGAACTAATGGGATATTCAGCCCCTTAGTGCAAAGGAAGGCACCGAAGCCAAGAGCTGAATGAGACTTGTACAAATGCAACCGAATAAATCATCTTTTTGAAGGATAACATGCAATTTCTGTATAAAATCATGGCTTCCTACAGAGTATTCCAGTGACAGCATCAAGGTGTGGATAGGCCACATAGCTGAGGATTGCACCTGAGGGCAAACAGCATATAAGTCAGTAGAGTACCTTGAAATCTTGGAAAGCTTACATAAACACAGGCCCTGCTGTTCTAGCAGGAATATCACCTGTCTTCCATGAGCGCTCTGACCTCAGGCCATAACTCAATCCTGTTCAAGCACTTCTTGTCACTGCAGTTTAAGTCAGCTCTGTTAAACATTACTGATCATTACAAGGGTGAAAGAAAATGACATTTTTAGAAAGAGATCTAAATCTGTCCTATCCAGTGCAAAACTGTTTTAAACTTCTATTAGTTCTTCATGTAACTAAGGAGACCTTCTTCCTTCTGAGAGCTACTCCAGGGAGCAGTCACAGTCAGAGGTGATAGGGTTGGTACCCAGACAAAGCAACAGAACACTGGAAAAATTAGGGCTGGTT
Source organism: Illadopsis cleaveri (assembly GCA_013399915.1). Classification (NCBI taxonomy): domain Eukaryota; kingdom Metazoa; phylum Chordata; class Aves; order Passeriformes; family Timaliidae; genus Illadopsis; species Illadopsis cleaveri. The sequence goes on along the minus strand of VXBB01025745.1, from coordinate 5,067 downwards.
TAGAGAGGTTCCATGCAAGCTCTGTTTCACTGTCTCCAAGGCATTCTCTAGTATTCATAAATGGCTGAGCACATGAAGGGCCCTTCTCTGCTGGCTCTGGTGTCCTGTGAATTGCTCTGAACCACTTGGGGAACTCTGACAGAGCCAGATTTTCTAGTTCAGGCCTTCCTTGCATCATCAATTCACCAAAAAGGAGCTGGAGCACAGCAGAGGACTGGGAAATTCAACTTTCAGCTCTGAGTCCTTCTCAGAAAACAGAACCCATCTAGTGTTTCAAGCTGGCAAAAATAAACATGAATGCTTATGGAATGACTGCTTTTCTGTGCTGTCCCCAAGCAGGCTCTGCTGCTCCCTTTTCACTCTGACACATGTTAATAGCCCTTGGGAGGGGAGAGATCCAGCTATAAATATCTCCACCAGGACTCCCAGCACTTGAGTTCCACAGTCACATCTACCAGCAGACAAACACACTGGCTTTAATTGGTGGTGCTCAGAATACATGTCCTTCCCACTCAGCTGTTGCTGAAAAATGCCATTGATATTTTATAAAAGCATGTTTTCAAGTAGATGGAAGTGCCCTGAACTCAGTAATTTTCTGACTCTCCTCTGGACGGATAACCCTGTGAAATGAATCTTGGACAAAAGTGAAATAGAGAGGCCAGTGATTAGGTTTCAGCAGAGCACTTTAACACATGCTTAAAATAAAACTTTGAAGTGATTTCAAAACCCCACAAACTCCATCAAGTCACAATTCTGAACTGAGCTTTAATTCAAGTCTTTGGGAAGATACTGGGGAAAAATATTCCTTGATTTTAACCCGCAGTGGAAACAATCTTTTTCGAACATTAATTATGAGCAAAAAGCAACCAAGACTGTAAGGAATGTATCCTGTTCCTGCTAAAGAGTCACTGGTTTTACCACTTAAGAACAGATCTTCAAAAGAAACAAAGCACAGCACGTATCACAAGGAAAATCACATTCTGTTACAAATTGCCTCTACCGCATGTTCCTCTACTATTTCTTCTGCTTTTCTCTCCATTTCCTCAAATTGAGAATATTTAGAAAGATTTTCAGAGTCAAGCTTCCAAAAAACTTTTGAATAATCAGGAAAATACTAATGAGTTTTCAAGAAACAGCATTTTAAACCTCATTCTATAAAGCTATATGATGGAGTGGTTTGCTTTAAATATACATGTTCCCCTAGGAGGAAGATCACATTTTGCAGTCCTGAAAATGAGGCTTGAGGTCCTCTGTAAGAACACAAGTGTTCCTCTTAACTCAAAAAAGGATGCCATAAAGGTGGATAGAATAAACCCCAAAATGAACAGTGTGGAAATTCATTTAGAGTTATAAAACTGTAACTAAATACATTCTCTCATAGCTCACAAAGCCAAGTTATCATTGCAGCAGTTAATTTTTAATGCTGAAATTACTATCTGCTTTGTGATAGGTCACGTGGTCACTGGCAATACTGAAATATTTAACAAGGAACATTGACACTATCCACAATTCTGTTTTGTATGAACTGTCCCAGATAATCCCTAGGCCTTTGTGTTGTTTTTAAGGCCAAAGAATTTACAATCATAAAGCCATGTAAAACAGTTGTTTTCAAGGCAAAAGTTTTTAATACAGTTCTAAAGTAGTTAAAAGTCTATATTTAATCATGTTTTCTTCTGGTTTAGGTTTGTCAAAAGATTTGTGCAACTACAGCAACTATAAAATCCTCATTCTACATGACATAGAACCTTTCTAAATTCAGTGCTAACTTTGTCAAACCTGTTTCATCTATCTCAAAACAGGGACAGCACAATTACTGCAGCCAGTTATGCTGTAAACTCAGGAACCTGAATCATGCATAAATCCTAGACCACAGTAACAAACAAAAAAAGGCCTTTTCAAAAAAAAACAACCCACCTTTAGCTCAACAGATGCTGTGCCTCGATCATAGAGGAAACATCAAGTCACCAATGGCTCCACAAGAAAAAGGAATTAGGCAGCTGCTCTTAAAGGAGTTAATAGGGAAGGTAATATCAGGTATGAAACATGATGCCTAAAGTTTTCCAATTCTAGCCACATCTAAATTTTCCCATATCTTTGGTATTCATACCCAGAGTAGAAGAGACAAAGAACATAAATTTACCATTGGTTAAAAAAAAAATTAATTGATCAGACCACCAAACCTCACTTGGTTTCATGCCTGATAAATTCTCTAGTATTATCTGTCTAGTATCTGTAGTATTATAGATGGTACAGATAAATTCTCTAGCAGTATCACCATAGGTGGGTGCTGCAGACCTGAAGGAAGGTGAGACCAGCTGTGGTATCCATAATAACCACAGACACTTCCTGACTGAGCAGCGATAAACCCGTGGGCCTCCAAGCCGACCAAAGGCTAAACTCCACAGTCTTTGTTTCTTTATTTGAAGGTGCAGTTCAGCACATTAAGTGGCAATTCTCAAAGCTGCAGAGCTACTCGTGTTAGGAGGCCAAGGGGCAATTTTCTGCAGAGATTATTTTTCCCATGCAGGAAAGACTGATCTCTGGTTTCTAGATGCTACTCCAATGAAAACAGCACCAAGAAGATTCAGCCTCTTTCTGTGCTCTGAGCTGCAATCCCAGGTCGTGCTGTGTGGCAAACACAGAGCAGGGACACCCACCCTGGGCCTCAGAGAGCTCTCAGGGCTGCACCAGGTTATGAAAATGGCTAAAGCAGAAGGAACACATCAGACAACCATTGGGACTGTTACCTTGTAATTTGTTTAAACCCAAATGCTGGCAGTCAAATGCTGCTGTTTGATGCTATCCAGCAGGAAGGAGCCTCCAGTCTTCCTTCTGACTTCCCTTCCTGGGGTTTCCCAGCAAAGCAACACGGGGCAGTGGCAAAACATACATTCAAATTATTTCCATTAGGCACATTGTTTGTAGTCTTGATGAACCATGGCAGCTGAAATGACTTTTCATGTAACTTTCAACCACACACTGAAGTGAAGGAGAAAGAAGCTTCTTTAAAGAAGCACCCTTGTCTGCTTTTAAAAACATGAAATGGCCTTTTGTATCTTTAGTTTCTAATGTATGTCTAATCAGGATAAGTTGGGAATATTTTTGGTGCCCATTTGAATAAAATGTTAGAAACAGAGCAATTGCTGTAGTCTCTGAAGCTGTTCAGTGACATGCTAGAGCAGCTCTCCAGCTTCAAAGGAAGGTGCATGGACCCCAAAAACCCCAGATGTGGAATTAATCGCCCTCACAAGAAAATCCCTCTCCATTTATAGCTTTTATTTGACCTGTAACACTCTAAACAATGCAATCTCAAAGGAATCAGTTCCCCATTTGCTGTTTGTCACATGCATTTCACAGAGAATGTTTGTTGCCATTTAATTACCACTACTGACATTAAACATTGTTTTATGCAACATTTCAGTTGAACAGAACATTTAAAATACACTCCAAATCTCTGTGCTCAGTTATTAGCCTACACCTTAGGTAGAGTGCTTAGAAGAGACACTTGGGAGCACAATTTCACTGGACAATGTGCCACATCTGAGTGGGGTTTTTAAAGATACTCCAGCATTTCATAGAGTAATGATCACCCAACTGCTTTTGAGGCCTCCAGTGTGAATGGATTCACTGAGATGCAGAGTTCTCATTCCTCAGAACTCACTGCTACCACTCAGCTATCCTGACAAATGGCACACATTAAGTGGCATGATTCATAGCTCTGGGCTGGAACGAAGGAAGTTTCAGTATGGAACACAACCATGAAACACATACTCCATTTCACTGAAACAAGCTGAATTTTATCACATTTCCTCCACAGAAATTACATGCAAGCTTGCAAATTATTTGCATTTAAAAAGAAAAATATAAGAAAGGCCTTCAAATACAAACAGATTACTATCCATTTTCAAATAATAGTCACAGCAACTATGCACTACCCTCCCTCGATTCAGAGCAAAGCAAAAAAATTTAAAACCAGTCATGTCTACATACTGCACTGAAGATACTCCAAACCACCATCTTCCCTGTTTTCTTGGTTTGGAATCCAGAGTGCCCAGTTGCTTTGTCAAATGAATATTACTCTTGATATAGGTCCAATTTTACTGTAACCAACTCTGAAAATTTGTCTTTTATGCACTAAACTCATCTCTTAGCCATCATAAAGATTAGAAAAATCATTAAAACTTCTACTGAGGCAAGCATTTGGTACGAGCTGACCTAAGGATATCTAAATCCAAAATCTAATTCTGAAAATCCAAACATTGCCTACACCTTTAGCTTTCAAAACTGGTACCAAATTCTCCTTCCTTCCTCTCGTGTGGGCCCAAACAGGATTTTCCAGCCACAGACCTGCCCTCTGTGAAGAATGCCAAGGAGCCAGCAGCTGACAAGTTCAAACAAAAGCAGCCACCTTCCCAACAACATCGGGTTACAGCCAGCACACGGCTGCAGCGGATAATAGACACCAACCCTGGGCTGCAGGCATGCCTCCAGAAATGCCATATGCACTGACAGAGCCAGAATAAAACCCATTAACCCAGGAAGTTTTCTGAAGCTGGGGAAGCCCCAGGTAGGTTTTACCCACAAGGAACCCCCCAGTCCCTGGCAGTGGCAGGTTTGGAGAAGGGAAATGTTGTGTTTCTCTTCCTTTACATCCAGGCAGTTTCTTCTCTTGAGGTCTGTCCCAGGATCTGCTCCTCACCTGGTAAACCTCGGTCTTTTCCAGTGTAGTCACACAGAATCACAGAATTTCTAGGTTGGAAGAGACCTTCAAGATCATCGAGTCCAACCCATGCTCCAACACCTCAACTAGATTACAGCACCAAGTGCCACATCCAGTCTTTTTTTAAACACATCCAGGGATGGTGACTCCACCACCTCCCTGGGCAAACCATTCCAGTACTTAACCACTCCTTCTGTCAAAAACTTTTTCCTAATATCCAGCCTATATTTCCCCTGACGCAACTTGAGACTGTGTCAGATATTTGTTCCCCATCTATCTATGTCTCCCCTTCAGAATCAAAAGCTTTCCTGCATTTACCCCCATTGCCTGCTGTACAGGATGCTTTG
>VXBB01025650.1:0-15138 GCA_013399915.1 Illadopsis cleaveri | reverse complement strand
AGAAAAGTGAGGGCAACAGAATGGGACCAGAAAAGATGTCATAAAATGAATGTGACCATGTCACAGCAAACCTGGCAAGGTGGACAGCTGTTGTACAGTAACTCATGTTTTCTAAAATGGCCCTTTTCCAGGGAGAAATAGTTAGCACAGTGACTGACATAATTTGAGAAACATCAATTCAGTAGAAAATGTAGAAACAGATACAATGTGCAATGGCCTGGAAAACGAAAACCTGGGCTATCATCAGAGGATTTCTCTTCCAGCTCTACCTTAAAAGCTTCTGGGTATTTTTGACCTTACCTTAGAGATCAGGAGGCCACTGCAGTACGTCAGTGCTCTGATGGTTAAGTACTTTCTTCACATTTCCAATCTAGAGATAACCATGATAATTTCAGACCACATTGTGCATTACTTTGGGCTAAGTCTCTTTCTTGTGCTACATTATTTATAAATACCCAAAGAGATGTGTAGTCGGTTTCTCCTGCATACACCAACTAGCCTTTTCAGTCTTCTTTGGTAATTATATTCTGTACTTGGAAACTTGAAGTGAAAATGGACAATGAAGAGAATATAAATGCATCTGTCTTTCACTTTACACACGTTCTGTCATTTTGTTCTAGCTCACTGCATTGTGAACAACGTGATGTGACTAATGATTCCAGGTAGAAAAACCACCAGAAAATGCTCAGCGTTGACTCTATCAGCTAGGAAGAAACAGTAAGAAAAGATGTGGTGAGCAGTACTGACATTAGCATTCAGATATTGTTCAAACATTCATTTGGGCTTAGAGAAGGCATTTAATACATCTTTGTAAAATACTCCCACCCATCCTTACCACCACTTTGTTTAGTCTTTTCATTAGAAACATATTAATGCAGAAGCATTCACCGGAATCAAAAATCCCAAGTGCTTTAAAGCAACCAGGATGGTACAACAATGAAAAAATCTGATATCCCAAGGCATAGTGTGAAAAAACAAACACTGAGCTATCTCAAGTGTGAAAGTCTTACCATTCATCTAAAGGCAACATGCTGAGGAAAAATATATAAAAACAGTCACCTCAAGATAGTCAAACATTCACAGAAATCTTGGTAAGAAACAACATGTCTTCTTTAGTATTGTTCCAAGTACAAGCTGCTAGCCCTGTTGTAAAGCTTGGGCATGCCCCATCTCTGTTGGACATATCCTCTCCCACCTGCCCTGTGACCCACTCTCCACACAGTGTACTAACTTCCCATGTTGAGCTATGTCCAACCCAAGAACTGCAAGGACAACACTGTTTGCTGTGTTGTATAGACTGTTTCTCCTTACTTTGGATAGGCATAGTTTCCTAACCACCCCCACCTCTGCCTCTTTACACTCCATCTTTTTCTTTAGTGTCAGACTCTTCTGCCTTTCATGGTTCCTTTCTTCCCACACACCATGTCAGCAGCAATTCCCAATCTCAACAGTGACTCCTCATACAAATTTGGAGATCAACTCCCAATCATTTCTGAACAGCGGTTTACTGCAACCTCGTTCTTTCAATCCACATGCTTGTAGACCCATTTTAAATCAGTTCGTTCTCTTCTTGCTGTCTCTTCACAGCAAGCAGCGGTAGCTCTGCAGGCTACACACCCTGAAACAGCTGGAAGGGATGCCACCTCTTGTACAGGTGCAGAAGGAAGAGAGATGTGCTGCTCCAGCTGGACTAATCCAGACTAATCCAGCTGATTCTCACATAGGACTAATGTACACGAAGTGCCACTGGCCCCACTGGGCACCCCAACCACAGGTCAGATCCAGACTGTAAGGCAGACAGTACATGCATGCTTCAGCTCAAGAGTCCTTGAAATTACTGACTGTCAGAAGTCAGGAGCAGGACAGTCAGCAACTGTAAAGCCACCTTCATGTTCTTACTTGTAGGAACAACTGTCAGGGTTCAAATAAAAAACATTCAGCTGCAGAACATGAAATACATTTGGTTTATTTCTTTCTAAAGTTTGTACATATACATATATCATTATACATATGTGAGATCCTTCAATAGAGTTGCTTGAGTTCAATGACATAAAAATTACTGGGAGGCTTGCAGGCTCTTTGTTGCCCGTAAGCAACATTTATTCCAACTTATAAAAACACAGAGGAACAAGTTATAGTCAGGAACATGGACACAAGAGAGAAGTCTACTTTGTATCTCACAGTTTCAATACATCAAAGGCAAATTATTTGTCTGTATACTGTAGGCTTACTTTATCAGCAATGATAAAATAGAGGAAAATATTTATATACAGTCACCTCAAGTGAAAAATAAAGCAATGTAAACTTAAATTCCAAAATATTATTTTAAATGATATAACAATATCCCCAAAAGTCCTTCTTCCAAGGGGAAGAGGACTGATTAAGTGCCTTCATTTATCAGGAAATGATCATTCTAGTACCAGATACATGAAGCAGAATAAGGGAGGGCATCCTGTGATACCTGTAGAAAAGAGTGACAACTCTGCTTCAGGAAAGCATCTCTGTGTAAGCAAGTGTATGTTTGAGTCCTTATGGACACCAGCAGCACATGGAAAAATCTCCCCTGAACCAGGGTTTGACTTAAGTCTGCACAGCTCTGACTCCAACCATCCAGTCTGCTTTACTGGCCATGCCTATTCCCAGGGACAAAACAGGGTGTCCTGGTGATAGGACAGCATCAAACCTGAGATGATGACCTCCCCAAGAGTCAGAACAGTAAGTTCCATGCTGCTGGAAAAGATTTAATGGCTACCTCAATGTTTTTGCTTCACAACAGACCAAGAAGTTACCACAAAGCAGTGAGACTGGGACTTGTGTCTCTAGTGTATTACATGAAAAACACTCCAGCAATTCAGTGATGAGAGTAAACTGAATTCAAGCTTACCAGAAAGAAGGTTCCTACACATCACGAAAGCGACAGACCACCCAGAGGAAAGGTCTTGCAAGGACTGCTGTCAAGCCCTGGAAGGTTAGTTCCGCACACGAGAGATGTCTAAAGTGTATGTACACACATGTGCAAAATGCTTTTCTGCACTACCACTGCTGAGAGTTATGCTTCCCATATGGCTACCAAGCAACGCTGACTGAAAATTCAGTCCTCTTTCTCAGCCTCAGAGAAAAACAACATAGCAACAGCTCAGGTGGAGGGTAAATGACACTTCTTAACGGCGACTCTAAAACTGACAGTGCTCACCCACATCTTCCCATCACCCTGGATGGCAGGAAACCCAAGGGAGAAGCCCAGTACCTGAAAAAAGATTACAGGACTACAGTTTGCCTAAAGCAAGGTGAAAGGGTGGTCCCCTTCATTTTATTCTGAGTTGCAGCTCACTCATATCTCAGTTCTGTAAGACATAATCACTCTGGCTGTGGTCCAGTGAAGTGCAAAGGCATAGTTTCACTGAAGTTGCTCAAGTGCTTCAACCTAACTGCATGAAAAAGAGTTTTATGACTCCAGGTAAGAACCACACCCTCAGGTTTTGCTCTCTCTTTCCAAGAATAATGCAGATGATGCTACTGTTGCCCTTACTAGAGTGCAACAGGAAAACCCACTGGGTTTCCCTATGTCTTTTTCCTCAGACCAGCAACTTGTTAAAACATTGTTTAATGCTCCCAAGAGAAACCTCTGGGATGCGCACACGAGATGGCCAAGAGAATATCTCAGCCCTGCTGCTCTTCTTTTCCCTGCTTATGAGCCACTCTTCTGGAAATTTGTACAGTTGCAGAAAATAAACCCCCTCACTACTGCTGTACAGCTGTATCTGCAGGAGACATCACAGGCACCTGTCCTTCTTGGACACTTTGGACATGATGTCCCTTTGCTGAATTTTCACAGAACAAGGTCAACGTTTTCAGAAGTAAAGCTGTGTATTAGATCCCCAGAGCATGATTTTCAGAAGAAGTCAGCATGGATGCTCCTTGTACAGGCATCGGCTGATATAAACAGGCAGAAAGTCAGCCCAGTGTTAAGCTAGCAGAAAAGTCCACCCACTAACTCTTGCTTAGACTCCCAAATATATGCCTTGCTTTCAACATGCAGAACAGGCAGCCCCTGGTGGACAACACATGAAGATCAAGGCAGCTCAAAGTATACCTTAAATCTGCAAAAGCTCTGATAGCTGTTCCACTAACCCTCATTTGAGAACAATTAGAACAAGAAGCATCCTAACAATGTTTGCAGTTGCTGAAGTGCTTTGACTACATAAGCCCCAGAAAAGAACAACAGCAGGCTTTGCAGCGCTGAGCCATAGAAGCCATACTATACTTATGAAATACACACATCTATAGGCATCACTTAAACATGTTCACCAAGTAATATAAGCCTCAGAGTGTACCTCACACAGAGGAGTGATTTTAAAGTTTTTAAACAGCCAAAAAACTCTGTCCTTTTAGCCAAATTATAATTCTAGACTCAAGTAAGAGGACATAGTTGTCATGAATATGTACAAATTTTAAAAAAAACCCAACCACAACCCACCCCTGTTCTCATCCTACAGTCTTTCAGAATCTGACAGCTCTGAGAATGAGATTTTCATAAGTGTGTGAGTTAAGACTTATATTACCAGTAGAGTTTGCCCTGTGTGGTGACACAGACTCGATAGCATTTATCTCCCTCTTCCCAGCAAGAGGCTAAGGGGAGTTGGAGGATTTTGTGTCAAACAAGCCTCCACAGCAGCTTAGCTAGCTGCTCTGTCACTACACCATGATACTCAATTGGCTAAGCTGAAACCTGGCCTCTTTAGACAAAAAGTATCTTCTTGTGCTAGTCTCATTTAGGTGAGTTACAGATAGGACCACTGCTAGAGTGGCTACTAATTGCAATGGTTTATGTCAGAGAAAAATCATGCCCTTGTGGCTTGTTGCACTTTCAATGCTTGCATTGCTAAGTGATGTACCTTTATTAGTCCAAAGAAACCTCTTGGCCTGTACCCCAAGCTGGTTCCTGGCCCAGATTTAAAAAGCAGATGCCATGGGAGGCCCCTCATTGATTAAATGTCTGTAATTTTTATGGAATAATTAAGCGTTCAAAGGCGGGGAAGAGAGAACGCTTTGGACTAGCCTAAATTTGCTCCTTCTGACCCCAAGGGCAAAGTCAGGTCAATGGTACAACCTTTGGGAAAGTTCTTGCTTGCATTTGGTAAGGGATGGGCTCTAATAAATAACTAAAACACAACCTTAATGCAGCTAACAAAATACATGAGCAAGGGACATTCTCTCAGGCAAGGCTGGGCCTGCCTCCTTTCAGTGTTCAGCTGTATGTTGCCATCAGCAGAGCAGATACTCCCAGATGGCATTCAGACTTTTTTCAAGCACCTGTCCTCCTGGCTCTCATGTAAACCAGCTTCCTCACAAAGGGACTGTGGTACCCCTGGATAAGAGTGCTGCTGTCACAAGGAAGAAAAGCAGCAGGTGCTATGGACAGCTCCTCATGCAGCACAGACTAGAGGGAAAAGGAAGCCAGTGTTTCTCCTTAACCCCAGCACTGAGGGCAATGCTAGAGCTCACAGTCTCCAGCAGGTGACCAGCCATGGAGGGTGGCTTTGTCCTACAGCATCATTATCCTGTGCACTGGTGCTCATTTCAGGTAGTATCACTCCTCTGAAGGCTGACAAAGCCTCTCCTTCCTGGAGCTCAGGAACCCACAGTGAAACTCCAGGTGAAGCAGCTCACTATGCTAAACCTATGCTGCTGGGAGAGCTCTGAGAAAGAGGACGAGAAGCCAGACATACTGTTTCTATATGCACTAAAAATATCCTTTAAAAAGCACAAGTTGCAGACTAGCTCTTTCTGAGACAGCTTCTTTGGTTCATCCCTCTAGGCAGCCTAGATACCAGATGCTGAGAACACAAGCTGGAGAGCAATGATTGTGCTCTGATAAGAAATGTGGACTTCTTAACTGTCCCCTCAGAGCAGATATGATGTCCCAGAGCCTGGAGAGAGCAATACTGGAGAAAATTTAAACAAGCAGCAAGCTGTAGGATTGCTTGACATAAGATGTGTACGCTGCCTTTGACCCTGCAGAAGCAACCAGTGTTTCCAAAAACTTGGATCCTAGAAGACTAGGAATGTTGCAAGTGTCTGGCCTAAGTGCAGAAGTGGGGACTTTGCATCCCTGCAGCATGCAACTGGAGGATCACGGCAGTCTAAAACTCGGTCTCGCACCTCGCAGCTATAACTGTGGCTGGAAACACAGGCTACTGACAAGCACAGTGAAAAAGCTGTTCACAGGGCTATCCATTCAACACAGCACTGCTTCAGAGCCGGTTTTCTCAATGCAAGATGGAAGAGTCAAATTTTCTGGATTTCTGCAAGCATGGAAGGAAACAGACCTGTTATGCAGAAGCAGCTGAGGTGCTAAGATGACAGACAAGAGCAGCTTGTCAGAAAAGGAGGAGGAGCTGTCAGACTGACTGCAACAAGACCAAAATTCACTTAAAAATGGAGAATGCAGACACAGTAAGCAGTATGCCATCTGCAGAGAAAAGCCTTTCCCACTTTCAAGAACATTGCCATGCAATGCCTCCAAGAAGCCTGATGATAACCCTTGTCATCTCTGACTTCCTCCACTGCCATAACCACGTCTTCACTGAATGGCCTCGTCCAGTTAAGCAAGAACCTCATTTCCCCACTGGAGAAAGGCAAAACCTTTGGCTTTTTTAAGCCAGAAGAGCAATCAGCCTTGTTATTCAAAGGCACTGGAGCTGTGAAAAGTCACTGAACAATTCTAGTCCCTGGAGGTCTCCTAGGCCAAACTCCTCCTCGAAGTAGGGCTGTGCGGAGCACTGCTCTCCAGGAGGGCCCCTTGACAGGGACGGACTGCAACCTGGGAGCAAGCAGGATCAGAAGGAATGTATTTTAGTGGACGAGCTGTTAGTAATCATTAGAAAGTTTCTGGTAACCATTTACAAGTGACTGGTTACAGATGAAAAACTCTGAGTCGGCAACACAGCTGAACAGCATTCCCGCACAACTCTGCTGCATTAATCACTCTGCTGGCTGACTTATCTCTCTACATCAACTAAAGACATAACATAAATACTGGATTTAGAAGCTGTAGTCATGCTCACTGGTTCATGCGTAATTTATCTGCAAGATGCAGACAAACATACAGCCAGTCCAGGGAGTCTCTTTCGCAGCCGCTGATGAACGAAAACCATCTCAACCAGTACCCTGTGTCCTGCTGAGTCATATAGGAGAGTGCGGTTTTGGCTTCAGGAGAGTATCTCATCCACTTCGGGTGCTGAAAGGGAAGAGGGGAAGGCAATTTTCCCCTTCTCCATCAGCTCTCTGCAGTCAGGTGCAGGCTAGTGGGGCCCTTTCCTGTCTCTCCTTCCTTAGCTGGGGATAGCAGATGGTTCAGCCCCTGGAGGATGAGTAAGCCAGCAACACTTCAGGGTGGGTCCCTCCAGAACCACTGTCTGCACCTTAAGAAAAGGGAAGCAAGGCGGTGCTGGCCCCAGCCTTCATCCCCGCTCTCTGCATGCAGGCAGAGGCTTCACCTGAGCACAGTGGAGCAGGGAGGGTGGCCAGGAAGGATGACACCTCCCTGCATCACCAATGAGAAGTCTCTCCTGCATGCACACATGCTCATGGTGGACAGCCAGTAACTCCTGCTTGCACAGAGCACACCCAGAAAACTGCAGGCTGCTCCAGTGATTTGCAGTCCCAGAGGAGGGCTAGAACCAGCAGAATATCCTTACATACTGCAACCAGAACTCCAGTCGCTGCAGTGAAGCACTGATCTCCCCTAATGGCAAACATTTCAGCAAAGAAAGGCAGCGTGCAGGGTACCATGCAAAGCTACCTGGTCAGACTCTAAATGGTGCTGCTCAAGGGGAAGCACCACTTAGAGCGTCTGAGAACCTGCCCCACCCTTTGTATCAGGAGGGAAAGCAACAAGTTACAGTACTGATTGGTAGATGAACCTATTCCCAAGGCATGGCAGGAGTCTTAGACTTTCACAATGGGATCACATTTTTTTCTTGGTCTCCAAAGCGTGCGTTTCTACACGGGTGCCTGGGATGCTTAGAAATTGTAAAGTAACAGAGGAAAATGACATAAATTAAAACTGGGGCAGAAACTATAAATTCTGGGTAAACTAATGTGCATGCCTCAGCAGTCTCAGCAAGACTGCTCTAAGCTCAACAAACGTTTAATGACTAAAAAATGCAGTGAAAAACTGCATTTGATATGCCCGGACGAAACCTAAAAAAAATACCCTAATCCATTTACAAGTATACATGAAAATAGATAATAAATAATGAAAAAAAATCTTTTTTGCAGTTCACTTTTTGATTTTTCCTATTGCTTCAAATCATCTTTTCTGCAATGACTTTGAAGAGGAATTACCCAGTTTCTGTGTCAAAGCTAGAAAATGCATTTAACAGGAGTAATTTCTTTTTGAGCCCAGCAATTTAACTGGAATTTTCAGCAACCAAAATACGTTAAAAGCCAGAGAAGAAGAAAGTTAAATGTCACCTCTTTGCCTTATGAAGCAGAGCATGCCATAAACACAAGAGGTTTGCCAAGCATGTTCTAGCCTGCCTTCAAAGAGATCACCTAGTCAACCCAACCCTGACAGCCAAGCAGGGCCATTTACAGAGCTGCACCTTTTTTGGGTTTTGTTTCTGCTGTATGTATCCTGTTTTTATATAAAAAAATGTACTGGTTCTGGCCAGCACAGGGTCAATTTTTGCAGTGGCCAGGCAGGGACATGGCCTGGATTTGAAGGTTATGCTATACCACTTCATATCATTTTCCAGCAACAGGGGAAGATGTCCCTTCGGAGTTGGGTATTGGAAAGTGAGTGGTTGGGTATTGTTGGGGTCTGTGTGGTGAGCATTCTTGAACACTCTGTTATTAATACTGTTGTTGTTTACCATTTGTTTTCTTATCTCCTTGCCATTTCCAGTAAATTGTTAGCTCAACCTTTGATCTTTACCTTTTGTTCTCCAATTCTCCTCTCCAGCCCACTGCAAGGATGGGGAGGGGAACAAGGGAGCGAGCAAGGACCATGTAGTTTGGAGAGTCTCAGTGGGAACACTAAATTGGAGAATACCACTCCTTAGTCATAACAGAGAGATCAAGTTTTCTTCCTAAATGTGCATTCAGCATTACCAATTGAATTTCTTCTCTCTGTTCTGCTTGTTCGTTTCAACCTCCAAAGCATGACAAACAGGGATCTTTGTTACCACTCCACGAGCTGCTGATCTACCACTCCTAATTACTCCAAACAATCCCTTCCAATGAGCACTACCATGCATGTCTCTACACTGAGTCTCCCCACGCAATAAGCTGCACCACACCCCTTTTGCTCCAGTAGCCAGAGACATCTCTCTTCTTCAAGAAGAGAACTAAATGTTAACTCCATCTTAGCAGAAAGCAGAACTTTTGAAGCCGAAGCACTGACAATTTCTACTCAGGACTCTGCAGCTTTTAGCAACGTTGCCAAGGTTAGGAGCCAACCCCCTGAGTTTTAGCACAGAGTGGCCACTCTCAGTGGCAGATGCCAGATGGATGCGCATCCCAACATCTCTTATGTGAACAGTCTCATCTGATTTTGCTGCCTTGCAAGCGGCAAGGATCAATTTGCTCCAAAACCTCACATCTGAGTGTGCAACACCATTGCTACAGCCAATAGCCAGCACAACACCAGGAAAGCTGTTGCACGGTGGCACTCAGTAGGGGAGGCAACTCATGCAGTGCCTGTTAAGGGCCTTTTCTCTTTGATCACTTCCAGTTCTGCCCACTCGACTGGTAGCTCAATAAACTAGATTAATTGACTTGGACCCTTGGGAAGCCTGACAGAACACACATCCACTCAGGTAGCAATTTTTTTGATGTGTGGCCCTTTGACTACTTGGCTGAAAACACCAGTGAATTTCTAAACAGTCCTTGCACTGATCTTGACATTTCTATATGCATTAATAACTGCATTCATCAAGAAGGCTGTCCTGTGCCAGGCACAACAGAATGAACAGCAAGGAGCAATTTTCAACTGGCCCTCAACATTATCTCCCAAGGCTCTCTGTGGGAAAAGCCAGTTTGGTTGTACTACTTCATATAGGGAAAGAGCAACACAAAAGAGAGACCTGAGAGGGAGAGACCTGTCCAAGCTCACCCTGTGGGCCAGTAAAAAAACTGAGATTAAAACCCAGGCAACAGGAGAGCCAGCACTGTCTGCAGAGTCATGACACTGCCCAGACAAGAGGGGCTGGGAAGCAGGAAAATTATTTCTATGTCATCTTTCTGTTCTCTGTGCCTAAAAACTTCTGGCCACCACAAGGGTCTATGGCACAAACAGGGGCCTTTAAGGTATGAAAAGATCCACCCATGGTGGTCTCTCCCGGTCCTGTGCTCCCCTTGGAAAGCCTGGCACAGGGCATGCAGGAAGTGTGAGGAGGCACCAGCCTCTTCCACCTATATGTGAGCTAAAGAAGGAAAATGGAGAACTGAGGAGAATCCCTTTCTGAAGAAAAAAGGCAAAGTGCTTTGTCACTATGCGAGTAATTGAAAGCAGCTCTCTGTGCACACCAACAAGGAAACCCCTAGAAGGGGAAGCAACAGGACACAATATATCATAAGGCTCTATATAGCAGCTAAATGAGAGCGTATAGTTAAAAACTACACAGAGGCCCTTTGTCTTTAATATATAATTAATATATAATGCTAATGGCTGACATCTACAGCAGCCTTCTCTGCAAATTAATGTGAAGCCCAGGATAGTCATTCCAACTGGGTAATCCCTAATCTTCCTGACTGCAGAGACAGCATGGGTTTGGATGCCTTCCAGCCTGCAAACTCAGGAGAAGACTCTCTGCTTGGAAGGAAGCAAACAAATTATTCCAACGCCATCATCCCAGCATTGCCAGAGGTTTCCAGGTTTCGTTCCTTTGCACTTGCGTGTCCAGGGTCAATGCAGTAACAATAACCCACAGCTACTATTTACTGTACCACCTGCTGCTAAGTACCAGTACCAACATGCTCCATATTGTCAGGAAACTAGTGTTCCCAGCACCCAACCTCTAGTCAGCCTTCTGCAGCTGCATGTTTGCACAGCTTCTCCCACAGCTACAGCTCACATTTACAGCACTGCAGCACTTGTCCAGTTATTTTTCCAACCCACCACGTAAATAAAGTGACAAGTGACTTGAGAGATGAAAGCCACATGCCGATGGGAGGAGATAAATGGGGAGGAGACAGAATAAACGTCACAGCGCTCTACGCCTTCCCCAGCTCCTTTAGAAACAGAACAACACAAAAAAGTCCTGATGCTTCAATTGCTAAACGATAAATTAACAAAGCAAAGCAAAGCAGGAGCAAAGACATCTCCCACAATCTGCACAGAAACAGCAAAATATACAATAGAAAATGTCACTAACACCCCATTCAGGCAGATGCACTTATTTTTTGTGAATGACAGGTTATTAAATGAAAAAATTTTGACCACCAATACTTTGCTGCATTGCTGTTCCCCTAGTTGTCATTTCCACCCTAAGTGACCTTCTGTTTAATGCTGGGTGTTTCTGGCCTGTAGTCCTTCCTCTCCGAGACATTGCGTTTCACCTTGGCACTAACTGGAGACTCCTGATTCAAAGAAGGACTTGAGTGGGATTTCTTCAGTCCTGGTGCATCATTGTCTCCTCCGCTCAGCAGCTCCTTCACCCCTTCTTTCAGCAGGCCAACATAAATCTCATAGCGATTTTTCTAGGAAATGAAAAGAAAGGCCCAAATCAGTCTGGAAGAAATTCTGCAGGGGCACGTGAGAGACCACCTAAGTAACTTAATGCTTTCTGCTGGCCTTGAAAGCCAGGAACTCGACACATATGTGAACAATGGTGCCTAATGTGGAGATGAACAGTGGCTAATGTAAATTAAACAAACAGGATTTCAGGAAGACTGACGCCTGGGGTGCTGTGTAATTAGAGGCACTCAGTCCTGCAGCACACAAATTCTGATGCTCTGCTGAGTGGTGGCTCCCACTGCAAGTAACACCACCAAACAAAAGCTTGCTGCCTTAGTCATGCTGAGACCTAAACTGTGCTCACACATACTGAGATCCTATGTGCTCAGGGACACATGGAGATGAAGTGCATTAAACTAAGGGACAACAAAAATCCTGCTCTGGTGCAATCCTCCACTCCCACCAGTAGGTCTTGCTTTTCCTGCTTTTGTTATCCATGGGGGAGAAACCAAAGCAGGGTTTAAGTTCAGATTGTACTAGCATGGCCACCACTAGGCCCCTGAGACAATCTTCTAAAAGGCCAGACCTTAACAAAAAGGAGTAGATGAGAGGGCTATGACAACAACATGGCATGTTCCCCTGCTACATCACTCACAAGGAATGATGAAGGTTGCTGTTTGTCCGGACACTTGTATTTTTCAACTGGAAAAAATTCCCTTTAACATGTTCCATGACCATTTGTCCTATTCCTTGTCTGGACCAGAGTTTTCCTTCTCCAACAGGAAGATTTTGTTCTGTTTGCTACAACTGCATAATTTTCCAAGAAACAATTCGGCGAAGAAGAAAATAAGGGTACAGTAACAGAAGATCCCTGAAGGGTCTCAAAAACAGGTGTTGGGGCAGGGGGTCCTGAGAACAGAGTAATCCACTTCACGGAATTTATTTCATAACCTGCCCCTGATATATCCACTAAAGACACGGTGCAGGCATTGTAATTACAGTGATCTCTGTGTGCTGGGAGTCAGGGAAGACAGATGTAAATATCGGTACTGATTGTTAAATTGTACTTCGAAGTGGCAAAACAGCAGCCAAGCTATTATGCTCCCGACAGAGGAAAACGTATTTAAGAAAATATTTTACATTTCCTAATAAAATAATAAAGTTCTGCTCCAAATAGAACTTTTGAGAGCAGGAAGTCAAAAGGCTTGGTAACTGCTTTGAAGTGTAGAATATAAAGGGGGAAAAAAAGAGAAGAGAATGTGACTGGCTTTTGAGAATCCTTTGAATAAACAAACCCTCATAGAGGAGAATCACAACAGAATCCTCCTACAAATTAAATAAATAAGCATTCCTGTGACTCCCATATCTGGAGTTGGAGCTCCACAACGTGAGAGACAAACACACGAAGCAGGTAAGATGTGTCATTTAATAAAAATGGAAATGGAAAAACAGCAAGAAGAACCCTAACGATGATGCACTGAGCTGATGGATGATTCATCACAAAATGAACCAGACACTCTGCAAAAGGCCAGCCGGTGCCTTTACCTTGGGAACAGCCTAATATCATGAAATGGAGAGGGGGGCTTTACTGCTGTATGGATTTATGCTTTCACTGGTCCAGTAAATACCACCAGAGTCTCAAGACTCAGCCATCAGAATGGAAATCTAGGACTTGCATGTGTGCAAATGGCCATTTTCCCCTGGACTTTTTAGACCCTTGATTTCTATTACAATTAATCAACACATTTCTACTTTGATTTCAACCACAACAAAGTTGGTCTTTCAGTGACCTGACATTTGAAGTTAGAGAAAAGCTAGTGGAAATTTTGCCTTAAAAGAAATTAATTTGGAAATTGCTGTCAAGAAATAAAACCACAAAAGTTGAAATTATTCAAAAGCTTCTGCAACATTATCTCTGAAGAATGAATGCACATAATAAAGTATGAGGGAGGTAGCCACACATCAGTATTCTGGCTTCACCTCTCACCTGACAGCCCTCAAAAGATCTTTCTCTAACTGTAAATTTTCTGTAATAAGCAACAGTTTTTTTGCAATCTGATGCAGTACTTCCTCAGAGAGCAGGCAATGAGAACTGTTCCTTCTATCATGTATAAGCAAAGACACCAACAAAAACAAATGCTACTGGCTGCATACTTGAACAGGGACCAGTTACCTCCTGGTTCACCTCCCCTCCATCTCATTTGTTTTTCGTCAGGAGTAAGAATGAAGGCATCGCCAGTGTGTGAACAAAAAGAAACTGTAAGGACCTACAGAAAAGGAAAACAGCATCTTCCTTTCTAATGGTATCTGCTGCTACCTTAGGGACTCACAGGTCCTTTTGATATGTTTCCTGAGACGTATCAGCATGGCCTTTTGTACACAGGCACTTGGTTTGGCCTGCAGTCTCACTCTGAAAGCGACAGTTGCAAAATCCTACCTCATCTGCCTCTTGCCCTTTTCATTTAACCTCATGCAGCCAATCTCTCTCACCACCTCCTGCCAGCCCTGACAGGTCATTGTTCTAAAGGAAAGGTTTCCATTCAAAAAGTTTCCATTCACAATTTTCATAGAGCTCAACATTTAGGTTTGGTTTGGGATTTTTACTGTCTCATAGACAGTAAAATAGAATAGAATAGAATAATAGAATGAACTAATAGAATAAACTGAGTTGGAAGGGGCCCACAAGGATTATCTGATCCAAATCCTGGCCCTGCACAGGACCATCCACAAGAATAACATCCTGCGCCTGAAAGCATCTAAATGTTTTTTGAACTCTGTCAGACTTGGCACTGTGATCACTTCCCTGGGCAGCCTGTTCTAGTGCCCAACCACCCTCTGGGTGAAAAAGAACCTCTCTCTAATGTCAAGCTTGAACTTTCCCTGATACAATTTCAGCCCATTCCCACACGTCATCACAGACAGATCAGTGCCTGACCCTCCTCTTCCCCTCACAAGAAAGTTGTAACTGCAATGGGGTCTCCCCTCAGTCTCCTCTCCTCCAGGCTGAACAAAACAAGGGACCTACAGCTGCTCCTCATACGGCTTCCCCTTAAGGCCCTTCATCATCTTCACTGCCCTCCTTTGGAGGTTTTGGGGCTTCATATATTTCTTATACTGAGGGGTCCAAACCTGCCCCCAGCACCTGAGGTGAGGCTGCCCCAGTGCAGAACAGAGCAGGACAATCCCCTCCCTTGCCCGGCTGTGATGCTGGGCCTGATACCCCCAGGACAGGGTGGCCGTCCTGGCTGCCAGGGCACTGCTCACTCATATTTATCTTGCCCTTGACCAGGCCCCTTTCCACAGCACTGCTCTCCATTTTCTCATTCCCAGATGGTCCATACACTCTGGGTTGCCCCATCCCAGATGCAGAATCCGGCACATTCCCTTGTTGAACTTCATACAGGTAGTGACTGTCCAGCCCTGTAATTCGTGAAGGTCTCTCTGCAGGGCCTCCT
>VXBB01025358.1:0-15656 GCA_013399915.1 Illadopsis cleaveri | reverse complement strand
AGAGCCTCGTGAATGATCTCTCTGGGAAGTTTCCTTAACAACAGGAAAGGGATACCTGATACTGAGAAGCTCTTAGAAAATCCCTGCAGACAATCTAACTGAGATGTTAATTTTCCTTCCAAGAGCCCCAGGCTTGTCACTGACATTAGGGGAGTACTGGAGTGCAACAGCAAACGTTCATGCAGGTTGGAGATTATCTGCTTTGCTAACCAAAATACAAAGAGTCAGAGCAACAATTTTGTGTGTGTGTTACCACTACTCATAAGGGTTACAAAGCAACAAAAGAGTGATAGAGAATAGAATGCACACTGTTGCTTAGGAAAAAAAAAAAATCACATGAATTAAATGTGCTTAAGGAATATGAAACCAGAATTTATATGGCAACTCTTTTAGCTGGGATCCAAAACATGGAGCACAAATATGAAGCTTTCTAAGTGATCACAAACATATGAGGGGAGGTTGTCTAATTCCCATGCACTGCAGTTATTGACAGACAGCACAGGAGTTCAAAGCTCAGGCTCAAAAAAGTCTGTTTCTCCTAGATGGATGCTACTTGATTTCTGACAGAGCTGGCAATGTTCTCCCTCCTCTTACACACTTATAAGCTCTGTATGGCTTGTCAAGCCAATAAAGCCTCACTGAACTGAGACTGCTTTCTAATTATGGTATATGACAATACCTGTGGAAACTCATTGCCTTCAATAAAATTGCAGAGGTGGAACTGATTGGAAGTTAGTGAGAGATCTGGTAAACAATGCTCAAGACAGAATAGGATTCAGCGTTTCACTCTTAGTTCAGTTGTTTGCACAGAGCTAATGAGAACAAAATCTAGTAAAACACTCTGTGTGATGTGAATGGTGATGCAACCCTGCTGAATATAAAGATGCTATTGCCACAAAGAGAGCTTTCAGCACAGAAGTACATATTTATACAATCAAGAGAGCCTCAGTGCTTCTCTAAGAATGTTTGTCTTCCTTTCCTCTTTTAAACCTAGCTTTTAATGCTGTCATGTCCTCACAACAGGTGAAGCTTCATTCAATCCATACAATATGGAAGTCATTACTTATTACCTCTTTTGCATTTTCATTTGAGTTTTGTTGTTTTTTTTTTAACTCTCTTTTGTACTTTTGCTCTTTATTTTACTTTTCTTTCGCTGTGGAGAAAAAGCTTCTCCACATTCATATATTGTTAGTCCCTGATGAACACTTCGCATTTTTTTACTAAAAATACAGGGTGTTTAATGGCAGATTTTCTGTAAAGAATAACGTGTCAGAGTATTGTATAGAGCAATAGATAACAGTGTATCAACAGATTTATCAAGTTTATCTGAATGCATATTTAAAAATGCCAAATGTGCTTTCAACTCACTTCTGGCGTGTCTTTTGAATCTCATTACAATGCAACCTGGAGGGAGTTTGGAATCTGAAATAGAAGTAATTAGTTCTTTCTTTAAAGGAAATTTGCCCTTGCTACCAAAAAATGAGCCAAGGCCATTATGATTCTTGCAGTATTTAGTATGTAGAAACTACTGCAATTCTCCTGTGTTTGAAAAGGCTCAAAATAAAAGAATTATTGAGGGTTTGCTCCTGATATAATCCTGACACCACAATGAAAACCAAATATTTCTCATTATAAATAAAATAACAAGTATAGTGACTCTTAATCCCAACATATTGCTTGACCCCACACATGGTTGGGATGGACTGTTATGATCACAATACAGGGGATGGAATTAACATAACTCAGAACATATATGGTTGTAAAGGATGGAAATTGACAGGTGTTTTCCAGGTTTTTCCCTTATTTCTCTTTTGTTGGTGTAAAATTAATATGTCATTCTTGATACTTAATATTTGTATCATTCACTCCTCTGGGAAGCTGGACTTTGTTGTTCTCTGTAGAGAACCCCCTGTTTTTTGAGATTCTCATCTAAATAGATGCTGAACTCAGATCTGGAAATAGTATGGGATATTCTGAGGGCTTCATTCTGCATGGTCATTGCCAAGCAGAAATAAGCCAGAAGAAAAACATCTGTTCCCAAGGACTTCGTGGAACTCCTCAGATCTGCATTTCTGATGGTTTAAGAGTAGCAGAAGTGGCAATTTCTCAGCCCAGCAGGATTAAACAGGATATCAAATGGAGTGTGCTGGATTCACGGTTTTAAATCTAAGGAGGGTTTGGCACAACCTGATCTGGTTGTACATTTAATATTTTACTTGTATCCATTAAAAGAAAGAAAAAAAAAAATGGGTGTTTTGTACTGATTTAGCATTGTTCATTGCTATTCTCTTCTCATTTACTTCAATAGAAGTTCTGTTAATGTTTCCAATTCTTAAATAGGGATGTCTGATCTAACTTGGTGTCTTGATTTTTTAGAAACCTTTTAGAAGTAAAAAAGTACACGGGTGTGCCTGCCAGATTAAATGTTTCATATTGATTAAAAGTGCATAAAGCAACTGGTGACAAAATGAAGCCAGTTTTGGATCAACTGGAAATAAACATTCATAGTTTGTTTTTTTGGGTTTTTTTGCCCTGTAAGCCTCAGAGTGATGCAACTGATATCTATTTTTCTTTCCTCATGGTTAGTAAAGTTTGTAACACTTCAATGACGTGCATTATGAAGTTCATGTGGATAAAGCAATTTTGCTTTTCTGTTCATATATAAAATTCCTCTTTTTTCTTAACTATGTTAGCGCACTCTTTTACTATCAGCCTGATGTTGCAACTCTGCCACTCCCTTTTGAAAAAGCCTTCTAAATTGTGAAGGTTTAAAATTCTAATAAATACTTAAAAGAGATTTTAAAGCACTGAATGCAGTGGCAATATGCATTTTATTAATGCACACCTGAGGGGGTAAAAAGTAACACTTCTACAGTTCTCCAGTTGAAATTTTACACATCCATCTTGCTGTTTGTCCTCATGACACTTTGCTGGCACATCCACCAAAACTGCTGCTGTCATTGGAAAAGTGAGTGAAGTGATTCTACCAGTGACTGATCATTATGCAGCTGTAAGAGAGTCATGGAGTCACAGACAGGTTTGGGTTGGAAAGCATATTAAAAATCATCTCATTTCCAAGGGCAGGGACACCTTCTGCTAGACCAGGTTGCTCAAAGCCCAGTCAAGCCTGAACTTGAAAACTTCCAGGGACGGAGAATCTACAATTTCTCTTGGCAATCTGTTCCTGTGCCTCCTCTTTTAAAAATATCTCCACAAATCTCATGTCTTACTCATTTCAGTCAGATTTCTTCTTTTTTCCTCCTTCTGCTCTGACTGCAGTTGTTGTCTCGTGCTGGACATTGCTTTTGTCAAAGTCTCACTCTGAGTAACGTTATTAGAAACCTTTATCTTTCATTGATATTGATCTCATAACTTTTTAAATCTCGGATGACTTAAGTGGTGTTGTCTCTCTAAGGTGAGTCCTTACTGGTTAAAGAAATGTTGATATCAACACAGTTAACAACATTTCATTCAAAGGAATGTGAATCACATGCCTGTCACAAGTTTTGTTTGTTGTTTTTTTTTTTTCTTCCTGACAGTCTTTTCCTAAAAGAAACAGTGCCTTCATTCATAATATTTTTATTTATACTTGTGAAATATCATGCTGTCTGATATTTTGCTATGATTGAATTACATTTAAAAAGGTAAAGGTTAACATCTCGAGAAATCATGTTCTTCTGAAGTGGTTTATAGTGTTTTTACAGTGTATTATAAAGGACTGCAAGAGCAGTCTTGGGTTTGGAATAATGCGTGTGCCTACGCTCACACACAGGAGGTTGTGGCAATACCTGCTCCAGTCCAGGAAGTATGATAACCATGGTAGAATGGCATTTCACCTGACTCAATAAGATCTACTTCTGAGCAGGGCCTCCTCTTTCAATTCCAAGACTGTCTCAACCACAGAAAACTTCATTTCTGTGCTGTGTGACCACTCAAATGCACAGCCTGTGCACTAAGGAGTGGTTGAGCCTTGGGACTGGGGGGATCCTGCATCTAAAAAGCTGCTGGAAATGTGCTACACTGAGGGAGTCATGACCATGAGGGTATGCTGGCAGACACCACATTATCACAGAAGCCAGGGACAGGAAATTTAGGGAGTATGATCCTCTGCTGGCAAATCCATCACAGCCAAATTTCATAGGTGAGTGCAAGGTTCTTTTTGAGGTTGTCCTAGAAGGGAGGAAAGCAGTGTGACCCTCCTGTTTCAAGGCCATTTGCCTCCAAATTATTATCATTCCTGTACAAAGTCAGGAGGGAAAATTGCATTGATAGAAATAAGAGCAATCAGATAAAGCCATGCCAGTCTCAGACATACCATAATCATTGACTCATGAACCAAAAGCCCATTGAAATTGTCATTGTCCATTTCATTAAGAAATGCTGTTTCCATCTCTTTTTTTTTTTTTTTTGTATTAGAAACTCTCAGAATTTAAGCATTGTGAGGACATTTTTTTTTTTCAAATTGTCTGTGAAAATTTCATACTACAGTTCCTGCTTTACTGCATTTTGAGTTTTGGATGGGGAATTGGGAAGCTTGTGAAAAAATCGTCAAGGATGAACTGAATCTTTAAAGCAGTATGGGGAGCAGATGTAGCAGACTTAGTTCAGATATGGCACAGGACAAGGGAGCAGGTCTGATCCTCTCTTTGCAGTGTTGGATGAGGCATAAATGGGTGATACATGGACTACTTTAGATGGGAAGGACCTTCAGAGTTCTTCTGGACCACTCCCACACACAAAGTAGGCAGGGTTTAGATAAATGGTTGACCATGACCTCATATGTCCATTATAATTTCTCAAACTTAGACTGATTTAATCTTCAAGGGGTTGCAACAGCACTTCAAATGGATTTATCTCATTTCATTTTTTATCTTCTTGATTGCATTTCAATAAATGGTGCCTTGGGGATCGTATGCTCTGTGTTGGTTTGTCTGATGGGGATATCCCAGGACTGGGCCTGTCCAAGACTTGCTACTTAAATATTGGCACAGGGAGTTTGGAACAGTGGTCTTGAGATGTTGCTTCTACTACTGAGTAGATCTACTTTGCATTGGCAAACAGATGGTGGGATCCTTCTTGGACCCTTCAGTCCTGCTTTTGGTTTCTTAAATTATTGAGCTCTAATTTCTCATTCCTGATTGCTTCCATCAATGCATACAGAGTGCAGGAAGCTAATTCTGGCAGCTGGCTTCTCATTTCCTAGAGCAGGAAAAACACGATAGATGGCTGCCCTTTCTTTCTGATCTCCACTGACTGTGTTGCAGCTACATTTTCTCAAACTGTGACTTTATTTCTGCATATTTTACAGGGATAATGTGGTGACTAGTAACAATATTAAACACCTCTGACCTTTATTGACTCTCTTAAATGTCTCATTCTTTACCTTCTTTTTTTTTTCTATTCATATAGCTTTAAAGTGGCATTGTGTGTTTTAGATATTAAAGCATTACATTAGTTTGAAATGTCTCAAATGCAGAAACATCAGCCATACAAAATCTGGCGTCCTCTGACTTCTTAGGGAGGTGATTCTGTCTATTAAGCCTTACTTTTGCAGTGTGAAGTACAATTTACTGGAGCAGCTGTTTAAACTCTCTAATGGTATAGTGCATTTAACTTGATATGTTATTTGTCTTGCTCTTAATGAGTCTTTGATCAGTTTGTACCTAGTTCACATTTTTTTTCTCTGTGCTTTACTGTCCACAAGAAAAAAAGAAAAGCAGGGGCTTAATTTAGAAAGGTCAAAATGGTAAACAAATTTAAAAGGGTCAATGTACTTCAGAGTGTAAAACCGTGTCAGGCTGTGGAAGGATCATTTTGGTCCTAATTCCTTGCATCACATAAAGGTGTCGGTCCTTCTTAGAGCTCCCTGATGCTAACAAAGGCAGACAAGAGCTGGCTGGTGAGACTGGGCTTTGCTGTTGCTTCAGACTTCTGTTTTTCCAGCAGAGTATTTCAGTGTGTCACCATATACAAACAGCCCTTACAGAGCAGTGCCACAGAGTTGGGTTACCTGCTACATGCACAGCAGAACCAATTAACAGTGATGAGTCTATTTAGTGGATTTGATTTGGTAAGATGTGGGGTTTGGTTTGTTTTGTGTCTCACTTCCACGCCTGTAGCTGGCATGTGTACTCTCCACATGAATGATATAATCCTTAATACTGGAAAACTACTGCGTGCACCATGAAGTGAACAGCTTGCTTTTAGCAACAGTTTTGGGGGCCCAAATAAAATTTTCAAAGAACTTGAACTTGGAAGATGGAGGATAGGAATTTGCTTTTGAAAATAAAAATGGTTTCCTTGGAGAAAAAGCAGTCAGATTCATGTTTTCAGCTAGCTTTGTAATCAGACGCATTGTTGAAATGTTTTTGGCCAACAAACAAATCCTAAGATGATTTCAAGGCAGGGTCAATTAAAATAAACAAATGTTTTTGCTTTCTAGGGAAGCTTTTGTGTCAGTAATGAAACAAATTATGAAGTACTTCAAAACAAAAATAAACACAGACTACCAAGAGTTTTCATTTGGGAACAAGTAGCTCATAGAATGGCAGGGAAATGTACAGCTTATGTGCAAATCTTGTATTGCTACTGCTCTAATACCAACACTAGTAGTCCCATTAGATTAATTACTCTTGAATTCAGAGAATCTGCTCATTTGTAGAAGTCCCCATTAGAGTGAAGCAGGTCTGTAGCAAATGAACTCAAACAGGGATTAAGGGCCATAAAAGAGTAGATTGTGGTTGGTTTTTATACTTTTTTTGCAATGGGTACTTTACAGACTCTGTCTACAAAATAAGTGACAGGTTTTGCAGTTTGTGGTTCTTTTTCTGCAATGTGACCATGCAGTTTAAGCTGGAATGTATTTCTTTCATGGCACAATGGTAAAGAAAGAGTGTTTCTCTTGCAATTCTCTACAGTCATTAATAAAAGCACTCAGGACTAGATAAATAAATTTGTTAAACTATACCTGTCAAGGACGTGTATTTGGGGAATCATTGCAGTGATGTGACTTCAAAAAGGCAGAAGTTTCCCCATCTGGAGCAGCCTGAAAGACTAAGATCCAGCAGTCACCTCCAGACAATGAACTGTCATTTTTTGTTTCTTACATTCCCTTTGTGTGTTTAACCACTGTTGTATTTTATGGGATTGTGGCCTTGTCCATGTAGTGACCCTGCACACTGCATGTCAGGGATCTGGGGTGGGATAGAAGTGAACAAATTGCTGGTATTAAGGGTGTTATTTCTGCCTCTTTAACTCATAGCCATCTTACAACAGCACTATTCTTATTATCAGTAGTGAAGACAGGAGCAGCTGCTATCAAAGTGTGCCAGTAAAAGAAAGAGGAGATTGGGAGTGGCTGCCCAGCATCTGATGGGATAAAGAGGTGGCAACATTGCCAGGATAAATAGAAGGCAACCTTACTGATAATTACCAATGGAGCAAAGATGGCAGTGGTAAGAGCAGTATAGGGAAATAAACACAGGCATTGTGAATGTTAACCATTAATGTTTGTATTACTGGGAAATATTTCTCTCACTTTATGTTTTGCAATTATTTTTTGTAACAACTGCGGGGGTATGAAGTGTAGTATTTCTAGTATTTGAGGTCTTTTTTTTCTTATTTCCAAAGCATCAGTACATTACATACCATGTGTGTTTTTGCCATGTGATGATACTTCTAAGGCTGTGAGGAGAAAGCTGCTAATCCTGTCTGTAGGGTTTCTTTGCTGTGTTTTTTTTGTTCCCTGAACAGTATCCATCTCCTGTTTTCCTGACTTTCCTTTGTAACTCCAGCTTTGCAAATTTGTGTCCCTTAACATCATCTAATCTAAAAGCTCACATGAGGCTCCCAGTCCCAGAAGCACAAAGCTCTGCTTGGGTGAGGTCCTGTTTGAAAACAGAAGTGTTACTAATGCTGAGAGGAGAGGAGCTGTTCATGTTATCTGTGGAACGTAAATTGCAAATGGAGCTCAGAAACATTTCCAAGATTATCACACTATCTTCAACTCAGCCTTTAGAAACATCAGATATATCCAGTTGTTTGGGAAATGAAGCTTAGACAGCTGCCCAGCTTGCAATATCTCAGCTTTCTTTTTGAGACTAGGACAAGGATCATGAGTGCATGATGTGGGATGTCTCACATGTACAACACACTGAGAAAATTTCTTCAGTTCTCACAGGACAAACTATATTAGATACTGGTTTTTGCATAGTTTTTGGTTACTCTGTGGTTGATGTGGACTATTCACTTGCAGAAGAACACTGGAAGACCAGTTTAGCTATCTGTATCCACAGCCTTCTCCAAGTTGTTCTTGGCTCTGAAGTAACTGCAGTGAAATATTTGTGAAGTATCTAAGCAGAATAACAGATTATAATATTTAGGTTGTCATAGGTAGTCCTCAGTATGTTTCCCTGCCTTGTCTGGTGATAGAATGATACATTTGGCTGATTGTGTATCTGCTCTTGCTGCAAACTTGTCAAGTGTAAACTGGTAGTCGTCTGGGGAAAGGGAAAGGAAGGGCAGAATTGGTCTGACAAGAATGGATGCTTACTGCAATATTTTTTTACTCTTGTTGCAATATTCGGTGCTGGTTTGAGTTTCTAGAAAAATTGAATTGGCAGGCTTCCTACCAAATCTACAACCAGCTTTAGAGAGTGTTGTATTTAAGTGTAAAACAAAATTACTTTATGAAAGAAAACTGAAGATGTCAGTTGGAGAGAGGGAAAAGAAAAGTTAGTTTCATCCATAACTTTTAGGGAAGAAAAATTCTATTTTTAAAAGAATTGCAGAAAACTCATGACTCTTTGAGAGGCAACTGTCATAAAGATGGAAATATTTTGCTGAGCTTTGAAGAGCCCCACAGCAAAGATCTTTGTAATGGCCCATCTCATACACCAGCTGAACAGAGACCAAATCAGCCAAAGGCAAGAGAAATTTTGGAGGGAGAATAAGACACTAGTTTTTCATGAAATCATCAGTATAATTACGTGGAATGCAGCAGATGTTTAAACATCATGCCTTGCTGCTGCTACTTTTCTCTCAAAAGAGAAGAGGTCATTTAAGGACATGACCTAGGAACATATTTCAACCAGCTGCATACAGGGCTGGTAATTTGGGGACACCCTTTAAAAGCAAAAAATTCTTGGATCTATAGAATATTTTTTTGTTGCTAAAATACAATAACTTGTTTATTCATTTATTTAGGAGTAGTGTCTCAGTCAGCAGAATCACTGTAGTCAAGTGGCTGCTTACTTTGCATGGCTCGGGAGCAGTGAACCATTTTTACATTTTCTTTATGCCAGAGTTCCTCTGGGCATGACATTTAAGTCTCTGGTGCCCCTATAGTCACTGAGGAAAAATGAGGCTTCAGGTTAGAAGTGCTTAACTCAAATGCACAAATCTTCCCTTCCTTCACTGTTGCTCTCCTAATGCTGTGAGAAAATTCTGTGCTTGTTTTTCCTGTTCCTCCTTCTCATTCTCATCCCGACTGCTGCTTGCTTCCTCCTCTTTTCCAGCTGCCATCACTCTCTTGTTCCCTCTCTCTCACTCACCTCTCAGATCTTTCCTTCCTGCCTTTGGCATCTTGCTCATGTTTTTTTCTTGTCTCAGCAAAATAATTTATTGTCCAACTTGACAGTCTTTTCAAGTTTTCTTCAGTCACTAAATGCTTGCAGAGTACTTAGTTAGAAAAAGTTTTTTTGCCTATAGTAGATGTGCATAACTAATCAATGTAAATTGGCATAATATGGAATTCTAATTAGTGTTATAATCTGAATGAAAACAGTGGGGCCTCTCTTCCAGCTCAGGTTTCCTGTTACCAGTCAGCATATTGCTGACTTGGAAACTGCTGGTGTTTTCCAGAGCAGAAAAAACAAAGTTGTGCTAGGTGTTCCAATGCTTTATGTCCTGCCATTTCTTACAGAAAGCCTAACAATATACCATTCTCTTTTGAAAAGAGAAGATTTTGCACAAGATTTTCTGGGTAGATAAGGACACGAAGAACTAAAACATTTGTCCTTGAAACACCAGACACAGCTATGGCAATGTATACAAATAGTTAATTGGGCAAGACACATGAATTGTAGAATGATGGTGAGATTATGAAAGTTGCTGGATGTGTACAAATGATGTAATGGAATGTTTTCTTTGTACCCTACAGTCTTTATGTCAGTATGAAAATTCTCTGATGATGCTCTCTAATGGATGTTTTTAACAGCACAAGACAGGAATATAATCAGATTGAACAGTTCCCATTCTCATTCGCAGATCAGGTTGATAATCTTACCTCCTGATTGTAAATGATGTGCACAACAAGGCTGCAGCAGCACACCTTTCTGCCTGAGAATTTAACTCTGGTTTATTTTTGTTTTTTTCAGAGCCTTTTTTTATGCTAGAAATTGTCATGAGTGCCTTTTCCAAAGTGGTCTCTGAAAAGAAGACAGTGTACCACAATGCTGCAACTACTGCAGTCATTGGTTCTAGTGGACTTCTGCACACCTAACAGAGCATTCAGGTTTTCATTGTAGTGTTTGAAGCAAAACTCTACAGTTCATCAGCAAAGGAAGAGAAGCCAAGTAATACCTTTATGAAAAATGTCAACCGAGGAAGTCTTCTATCACTAATTTATATATCAATCTAATGTAAATTCAGGGCATAAATGCATGCTGTGTTTCTCTCAGACCTATCCAGATCACTCAGCAGCTCTGGGTGTCTTCAGAAGTATATGTGGGGATACCAGTAGTGAAAATATTTTCTGAGCCCTCTTACATCAAAAAACCAAAGCAGCAGTGACATTGACTTTCTGCCCTGTGCTTGGAAAGATGAAGGATTCATAAGGTGGGTAAGGGCAACACCTGTCTCCAGATGCAGAAATGCAAAGTGTTGCAATGCAGATTAGTGATTGCATCTTTGAGTTTTGTTATGCTGAGTTTACAGATCTTTCAGCCAGTGGAAGATTATATCAATGCAAAATGAGCAATTGAAACCAATGGTGAGCATAACTCAAGCTGAGCACAAACTCAAAATCAGTGTCTGATCTGATCCCATGGAGGTTTAAGTAAGGTGCAAGGAGAACAATTAAGAGGTAGGGTGTGTAGGAGCAAAGTGAACAGTGACTTTCATGTCTTGATGGTGTTTTTATGGTTGGTTGGGTTTTTTTGTGCTTTTTCTGTGGATTCGTGTTAGGAAATGAGGCATTTATTTAAAAGACAAAGGGAGTGTGTGTTAAAATAGAATGCTAAAGTAAAAGATTGACATTTTCATTCTGACTGAAGTAAGAACTTGAGTAATTTTGGTATTCTAGAAGTACATGGAACAAACCACCAGGCACCATTTTGGGAAACATGTTTATTCCAAAGAGTACCAAAAGAGCATGGTTTCAGTCTAAGATGGAAATTATTTATGACTCAGGTGAAGGAGTAAGTGTCAAATCAGGAGTTCTTTGTTTTTCCATTTAAAGCAAAATTAGAGAAAAAAAGTTGAGTTTTCTTTTGGTTTATTCCTTGATGTTCAATTTATCCCATAATTTATCTCTGATATTTTTTATTTAAAAATTGTGATCTAATCCCAGTGTAGTATTTAGCCTTCCTCTAGTTCCCTGTCAGCTGCAAACCTTGCTTCTTGCTCAGTCTTGCTATGCAGCATCAGTTGAAACAATTATAGGTTCCAGTTCACTAGATATACTGCCAGAGTGCAAAGGGGTTGAAGACCTGTAGGGACCAAAATGAACTCCTTCACAGAGAGGAAAGCTCTTTAGTGCACTGTTCTGAAGGAGCAGACCTGGGGACAGCCTGAGACTCTCATGTTGAATCGGTGAACACGAAAACCAGAACCTCAGACTACATGTTGTAGATGAATCTCAAAAATCTCTTTTGCTTAGCAGGAGGTAAATTTGCCACCCACACCCATTTCTCTGTCTTCTCTTTTTAAGGGCCAGACACTTGCATTGGAAAGTAATGATTCCTTTAGCTCAACACTTCACTGCATCAAAGCATTTTGGAAAAAACAAGACAAATGTCTCCAGGCAGAGCTCTCCCATGGGTGCTGTGGCACTGCACTTCAGCAACATTGCTCTGAGGGTTTCCTGCTTGGTGCTGGCAGGGTCTGAGTGACTGCATCATCTGGGAGGAGGATATTTCAATTAGACACCAGTGACGCGTCTTCCAGCTTGAGCCCTAAATCAGAGAACTCTGTGACAGGCACAAAGGGCTGGAATGTGATGGCTGCAATATAATATTACAATTATTTCATTGAGTTATGCCAGCTTTTGCTTC
Source organism: Illadopsis cleaveri (assembly GCA_013399915.1). NCBI lineage: Eukaryota > Metazoa > Chordata > Aves > Passeriformes > Timaliidae > Illadopsis > Illadopsis cleaveri. The sequence continues at coordinate 3,384 of VXBB01025358.1, read as the reverse complement.
AGATCTGCCTTCAAAAGATATTGACTCATTTTAATAAACAGGAATGATAGGGGTTAGGATCCATTAACTGAAGAACAGGCTGCAATTAAATAAACTGGTAACTTTTTTGATGTGATATCTGAAAATTCCCCTACAAACTGTGGACTAACGATTTTCTATGTGTACAAAATACGTGTTTGTATCGACAAAAAAAAGGTGGTACACAAATTTATTTTGTGTGTGCTAAGTTTTAAAAGAACATTCTGTGTGATCAACTTAAATTCTGGATTTAGAAAATACGACCTGGAGTTTATTGCAAGGCTCAAGTAATGCTGCAAAAAAAAAAATCTTAGTGAGGAACAGCTTGTTTAAGAAACTCAAAATCATAGCTTAAATATATCAGATGATTTGGATGTCCATCTGGAATTCAGGTGTGAAATTCTCTGTACGTTACACATGAGAAGACACTGAAATATAAGGACAACTCAAAATTCAGTAGGTTTGTGGAATAAGTTACTAACAGGAAAGATTATTGTGTCTCAGAGCATTATTTTCTCATCAAGTACACACACCCAGCTGTTTTGTGGGGTTTTGTATTCATTATACTTATCTGAAAGTGCAGCACTCATAACTTTCCTTTAAGCATATTAGCAATGTGGGTATAGGACACAGATTTATGTCTGAACCTGACCCAAGTCAACAAATTGACTAATAAATGAAGCAATGTTTGGAAGCTATGGGCAAACAAACAGTTGTGTGAGAGAAAAGATGCATCAGCTCAGCAGACACATAGATGGGAAATTAAATATCTCCTCTGGAGCTAGTCAGCATTTTTGTTTTTGTTTGGGGGAAGGTTTTTTTTTTGTTGTTGTGTTTGTGTGTGGTTTTCTTTGTTTTTGTTTCTTTTTTTTTCCATCTGTGTTTCTTATACGTTGGACTTCATTCCATATGCAAAGATTTTTGGACTGGTGAGAGGTTAGTTTATTGTTTGTTGTTTTTTCTTAGCCCTCTATCTATGAAACAGATAATGGACAGCTTTGGAGAGAGAATCATGGAATCATTTAGGTTGGAAAAAGCCTCCAAGATCACCAGCCTAACACTGCCAAGCCCACCATTAAACCATGCCCCCAAGAAACACATCTTCACATCTTTCAAACCCTGGGCAGCTTATTCCAAAGTCTGACCACCATTTTTGGTGAAACATTTTCTTCTACTCTCCAATCTAACCTTCCCTTGATGCAATTTGAGGCCATTTCCCCTTGTCCTGTCAGTTGTTACCTGTGAAAAGAGACTGATCCCACCTCACTACAACCTCCTGTCAGGGAGTTGAGACAATTTTAAGGTCCCCTCTGAGCCTCTTTTCTCCAGGNCCAAAGTCTGACCACCATTTTTGGTGAAACATTTTCTTCTACTCTCCAATCTAACCTTCCCTTGATGCAATTTGAGGCCATTTCCCCTTGTCCTGTCAGTTGTTACCTGTGAAAAGAGACTGATCCCACCTCACTACAACCTCCTGTCAGGGAGTTGAGACAATTTTAAGGTCCCCTCTGAGCCTCTTTTCTCCAGGCTAAACAACCTCAGTTTCTCCTTATCAGAGGGTGCTCCAGACCCTTCCCCAGATTGCACAAATTATGCTTGTCCCCATCTTCTGGTTGGATTAGAAAAGTTTTTTATCTCCTAAAATATGTTGGAGATTTGTTCCATTTTCTGAAAGGGGGTTTTTTGCAATGTGGGTTACACAGAAAGCTGATCCTCTGTCGTATAAAGCATGAAAACCATTAACAGGTGATTCCTGTTACCAAACTGGCTGTGCCAATGTGACTAAACTGGTTCCTTCAACATTCCACATACTTGCAGAAATATGTGTTTATTTGAACAAAGCCACATGCCCTTTCCTCCTTCCTTCTGCAGGAATTTATCTCTGTCCTGAAGATGCCCTTCCGTTTTCTAACTTGGAAAAGGTAAGTTTGGACTGTACCTTTTCATTCTTTTCTCCCTGCCTGTGCCTCTGTGTACCTGTATTTGAGAATACAGTTTAGATATATGGTTCACGACAGGAACTAGAGACTGGTGGAATGGGTAGGAGAATTTCTCACAGTACTGTATTTCTTTAGTGCCATGAGCTTATTTTTTCCTCATAAGATAAGGTTTGGTACTGGATGGGGTCTTGGATGGGGTTTTGAACAGCCTGGCCTAGTTAGAGGTGTCTCTGTACATGGCAGGGAGGTTGGAACTGGATGAGTTTTAAGGTCTTCCCCAACCCAAGCCATTCTATGATATTTAGATTCCAAAATAACACTTGTTACTCCCACAGTTTGAGGCACAAGTTCTATTTGTGAATATTAGTTGCTTTAAGAACAGTATTTTTCTGGAACACATTTTTTTGTCTTAAATGATCCTTAGAGATACATGTGTATGTGTGTGTGTGCAATACATATGCATAGATATATTTAGAGGCAAAAATATGATAGTAATATAAAGATAACTGGGATCTGAATCAGATAAATTTGATCTTTCCTTCTCTTTGCAAAGTCTTCTGCAAACCAATTAATCAAATAATTTTCCCCCCATCTGTGAAATAGCATTCATACTCATCTTTAAGCAGTTTTAATCTCTGCTTGAGCATCACTATCTGGAAGCAGTGATATTAATTAGATCAGTGCAAATTCTTCCTGGGCATAATGACAGCTATATGGGAATAAATGGCTTATCAGGTATTTTTGGCTACATGGAAATTAGAAAACCTTCTTTGAGTTTTGGCAGTGACTTCACAGTCTCAGTGACACTGCAGAACACTCAGGCTTTTCAAACAATAATCCAAATGGGAAAGCAAACAAAGAGTTTCATCCTCAAATTTAATGCATGAGACAAATGACTGCAACTTGGGACTCACATTATTGGTGGAGGGAAATTGTGACTTTTAGAAAGTGTTGGTATAATCATTTCTAAAAAATCCTGAAAGACAAAGAGGAGCACATAGAAAAGCTTATTTACAATAATGAATGGTAAAGCTGCTAATGATATTTGATAATTAAAGAACAGAAACTGTATCTGGAATCAGACTGAATGAGCACTTGATACCTATAGAAGAGCTCTAGAATTAATAATACATATTTTGGGATACTTAGGATATTGCTGCTGGTTTGATGATAATGCAGTTTGTGGATTTAAGTTGTTGTGTCTTTTTTTTTTTTTTTTTTTCTGTGAAACTACCTACCACTGTTAATATTGATCACAGTGCTTACTCATGTCCAAGTGTTGCTTGAAAGTAGCTTTAAATGCCAATAATGAAGAACCTTAGAAGTTCTACATCTCACCAGATATATGTATTTTTCAAGCCTGAAATCTGTTGTGGGCTCAAACTCAGATTTTGGGGTTGTTGTGGGTTTTTTTTATTTTTTTTAT
>VXBB01025357.1:50376-100388 GCA_013399915.1 Illadopsis cleaveri | reverse complement strand
CCCCCCCGCGTTCAGGTTGGATCAACGGAATGGAGAACAGCACGCAAGCCAGCACTTCTGTCGAGAAAAGAAATCACCATTGGAGAAGTTACAAGTTGATTATTGACCCGGCTCTGAAAAAAGGACAGCACAAACTCTACCGTTACGATGGGCAACATTTCAGCATGCCTGTGAGTGGGGGGCTCCCGGGTTTCCCCCATTGTGTCGTGTCTCCCCCCACCAGCCTCCGTCTTACCGGCGTTTTGGGGGCTGGGGGTCCCTCCGGGTCGTGGTAATCCGTGCCGCTTATGTGTGGGAGAGGGGTCTGGGGGAGGACATGCACAGCCACCAAAGTTACAGCCACCTGACACTGTGTATTCAACTGTCAGGAGCACAAACCTGCGGCTTTTTTCTGTGTTTCCAATCTGTGTGCATTTCCCAGCAGTATTGCAATTTGACACGTGTGTGTATGTGTGCGCTTTCCCCTTCCCTTGAGACAGCCACTGCTTCCTTGGGATTTGTTTTTTCTTTTATTTTTGTCTTAAATTTCAAGTCTTGTTATTGCTGTTTCTCTGTTTTCTCTCCTCCTCTTCCTCCTCCTCCTCCTCCTTCTCCCAGAACTCGGGGATCGCTCCTGTGGATTGTGTCAGGGATCCCAGAATAGGGCGAATATGGACCAAAACTAAGGAGCTGGAGCTATCTGTCCCCAAATTCAAGGTACTGCCCTGACTTTTGTCTTTAGCTTTGGAAACTTGTTTATTTGGGAGTGAAGCCTGAGTTCCAAATAGTTTAATGGGCCGTTTAAATGACAGTCATATTCCTATTAACATTGTTATTCAGCAAACTGTTTAACAATAATCCTCTTTTATGAGGATAACAAGAAATCAATGCATCTGTCTAACGAGATCACTTGAAGGTTTTGGAGCTGGGGCTTCTGGGGCGGGGGGCTGTGGGGGGGGCTCTCTGCTGACAGTACTGCTCAAAATGCATCTTTGTAGCCCAGAAAGGAGCCGGTTCCAATGAATGGCTGCAGCGGCAGAGCCTCTGCTCAGCTCCGAGGTTCACCCAGAGCCTTGGAGGTTTTTTTTTCTCCCCCCAAAGTTTGCAGGATGCTTTAACCCCCTCCCTGCCATGCCGTCCTTAGACCCTCTCCCACACTCATTTACAATGCCGATTATTTTTATCGTTCCCCACCTTGTGCCCGTTTCCAGATTGATGAATTTTACGTGGGGCCAGTGCCTCCCAAGCAGGTCACTTTTGCCAAGCTGAACGACAACATCCGTGAAAACTTTTTGGCCGACATGTGCAAGAAATACGGCGAAGTGGAAGAGGTGGAGATTCTCTACAACCCCAAGAACAAGAAGCACCTGGGCATTGCCAAAGTCATCTTTGCCACTGTCAAGGGTGCCCGGGAGGCTGTGCAGCACCTTCACAACACCTCCGTCATGGGCAACATCATCCACGTGGAGTTGGATACAAAAGGTGAGGGGGCATGTTTGGGGCTCACGCGTTTGGGGTGTTCTGAGCCCCTGCCTGTCCCACTCCCACCGCAGAGGCTGTTGCAGAGGGCAGGGACTTGGCGATTAAAAATACGAAGGGAGCCGGCAGCGGGTCTTGTGTCTGGGGCCTGGGCGAGTCACGTGGAGCCAAATGTGTTGTCTGTTGCTAAGAGACAGCCCTGTAATTTGCAAAATGCTGCCATCCTGCCTGTCCCCTGCCTCTCCCCTGCCCGTCCCTGTCCCTGCTGGCGGCCCTCTCATGTCCCCAATCTCCCTGCTCCAGGCTGGTGCCTCTCAGCCACCTGCCAGGGCTGCTGGACCCGGTGGCACCTGCGTTTTGCAAACTTGGGGTTTTTGGGCAAGTCCTGGTGGTTCCTGGGACCCAAATCTGTGGATTCCGGTGGCAGCAGCAGGGCTGGGTGCTGTCCCCTGCGTGCCTGGCATTTCATTGATACTTAGAGAGGGCTGGGGGCTGGCACAGCAGAGTGCACACGCAGCACTTGTCAGTGTGTGCGAGTGTGTAAGTGTGAGACTGGCTCTTAAAGCGACAGCAGCTCCCTGTGCTGGAGGAGGCAGCTCCCAGCCCCACTCCCGAGCCCTCAGAAGCCCAATAAAGTTTGTGCAAGTGTGAAGGCATTGCTTTTGGTCTGTTCTCTCTCCTCCAAGCATGCTAGTGAAACGGCTTTGCTAAAATCTGCCTGAATTTTAGAAAATGTCTAGGACTGAGGAGGTGTGGATCAGTTGCTGATTGTATTTCTGCATTCCAAAGGTGGAATTTCTAGTTTAAAACTGGCTTGCTTCACTCTTTCTTGGGAAAAAGACATCGCTAACACCATTTTCTTAAAAATGCTGATATTTTTGTTCTGTGTTTAAGGGTTTCAACAGTTTAGTGTGCAACCAACACAGCAGTTGGTGTGCCACATGTGATAGGCTAGAACAGGATGTTTATTGACATTACTGACCACCGTTAGAAGAAAAATCACAGTAGCAGTATAATATTTTCTGTTGGGAGCTAGGCTTGACCTTACGTGTGTATACTTTGAAATTCTAGTGTCAATAATTTTTTTACAGACAGGCTCCTTTGCTTGCTTGGAAATTTGAAGGTAAAAATCACATTTAAGGACAAATTAACCATTTGCAGATTTAATAATATAAGCTAACGCTGTTTTGTAGGTGATGGATGTCTTTATGACAATCATTTTAAACAAACTGTTTATACTGCCTTTCTCCTTGTTCTCCTTCATTTATAAACTAAGCTGCAAGTCTTGACCAGGCAGCTGTTCCAAAAAGTTTGTAGCACATCAGGGAAATGAGGAGGGGGTTTATGCTTCTGTTTCCTGGGAGAAAATGCTGAAGTCAGTTTCAAATTGCATTGCTGTTTTATTTGCCAGCTTTATGCTCCTAATGTATTTTTTTTCCACACAGTTACTTCTCTTTCATTCTAAAAGAGTAGGACTGTCAGTGTGCTATAATCTGTCAGAATCAAGTAAAAATGGTGTTCCTAAAATAGCATTAGCAGGTTAGGGCATACTTAAAATATATATGTATCATTTTCACCCTTTCTTTCTAGTATTCTGCTGTGCAAGACAATGAAAGGTTGGTTAAAAACTTTGTTTTCACAGTGTAGCAAAATAAATATTAGGAGTGAAAGTGTCATTTTTATCTGTCTGGTGTGAGCATAGGCCTGGGAATCTGAAACTAATAAATCTGGTCTCCTCATCTGAGACAGGATTGTTTAAAGAAACTTCTCTGGCTCAGTTTATCCATCTGCAGACTGGACACAAGTAGTAATTACCTGTCTTAGAGCAGTAGCTAGGAATCATTTCACTTTCATAAACCTCTTTGAAACTGTAACTTTTCCTGCCTTATGTTTGGGATCCAGGAAGAACTATGTAACAATTACTTTGTATTTTTTAAGAACAAGTGAAAATAAGCCTAACACTTCCATATCCCTGGCGTTGTAGTGTCATGTGTGGGTGGTTAATATTTCAAGCTTATCTTCAGACTCTTGCAGTGAAGAGATCTATTTTGTCATGACTTTGGTTGAACTTAAACAGTTTACATAGTTGAGGATGAGGCTCAGGACTTTGTGAAGTGAGATTTGATACCCACATAACTTCATCTGTAGCATTTGTTCAAGATAAATAAGTCTTTTTCAGGATGGAATTGTGCTAAGGGGTGCTTGTTTTTGAATTGAACAGGGTGATTTGTGGTTTGTGAAAACCAGGAAGTTTGTGGTTTGATCCTGCAGGACTTTCTCATAAAAGTAGTCCTGGTTTTGGGGAGATACTGCTTGAATTAATTTTCTGGGCTCAGGTGCCAGGTCTGTCCATTTTTCTATGTATTCTTTATCTTTCAGAGCAAAATTCTGACAGTTTCAAGGTCTGATTCTGTTGCCTTTGAAGCTGATGACAGATTTCTTACAGACTGCAAAATAAGAAGGATTAAGTTTTTGTAGTAATGAAAAATTCAATATTAAGGAACTGGGTCTTTGTAGACTTTAGGAATGAAAAGACTGAGGCTCAGTAACACTATATGGGACAGTTTGCTTCTTTGCCTTTATTCTTTGAAGGGTGCCACTGAATTCTCCTTAAACTAGGGGGAAAAAAAGGATTAATTAGTGTCTTTTTGGAAAGACAGCATTAACGGTTTTGTCCTCAGCATTCCCATGCATTGTGTTTGCATTAGTAACAGGCAGTTCTCATGAGCAAGGTGTGTAGGGAGAGCTTTCTGAAGTGGCTCAGGGTGTTGGCAGAGGCTTCTCTCTTGGGTGAGAGTTTCACTTCTCAAATCTGCAAGCTATTTGCTTGGCATTTTGGAGAGGAGGGAAAGGGCTGCGCTCCAGAAAGCATGGTAAAGAGCAGAGCTGCCAAGGAGGCTGAGAAGAGGAAAAAGGATTTAGAAACCTCCTTGTCTTGGCTGGAGAAAGGAGTGTCTGGCTTCACATGCCCAGCAGATTATTTAAAAATGATCCCTGTGAGCTCAGAGGTGATAACTGCTCCTCTCTTGCATGGATGCAGTGGGCTGGGAGTGGTAGCAGGGTCACGTGAGTGTCAAGAATGTGTGTTTTTACATGAATTGTGATATTTCTGTTTAATCAGCTCTTGCTTTGTGGTCTGTGCAGGTGAAACCCGCATGAGATTCTATGAACTGCTGGTTAATGGTCTTTACACTCCTCAGACCCTCCCTGTAGGCACCGAACAGGATGTGTCTCCAACTGGGAATGAAGCTCTCCAGGTAGGTGTCCTTGACTTTTTTTAAAGAAAAACTTCCTAGAGAATCCCAAACGTTAACATTAGCATTTTAACATTTTTGATTTAGCTTTTTTTGTGTCTTGCTGTAGTTCCAGTGGATGTTACTAATTCACATTTCAATAGAACTTGCTCATAATTGCCATAGCAAACGTACCTCTGAACGTGGAGCACGTGGCTGATGCGTGCTTGCTTTGCACGGGAAGTGCTTTTTGTTTTTCTGAGTGAAAAATGCCTACAGAACCGACAGAACGTGCCCTATTAACATTAGTAATTCCTGCAGTTAGGACTGGATCAGATCTGTCCCTGAGATGAGATTATTCCCTTGAAGTCAGGGGAATGATTTACAGTGGTACATTTGGCCTGGCGTCTGCGGTGTGTAATCCTCAGCGCGCACGGGCTTCAGCCTCGCTTAAAGGCTGAGAGGTGGAAGGTGTCTGAGCTTCAACAGTGGCATCAATTTTCCAGAATCTTAATTAGTTGCTGGAATCAGCTTTTAATAAAAGCAATGGGCAGAATTCCTGCGGGCTTCCAGGGGTCTCTTGATATTTAGGGCACAATTCTCTACATGGGTTTGCACGATTACCTGCTTCCCTGTGAGCCCCACTGTGATGAGAGGGCCAGGGGGAAGGGAAGCCTGTTTGTGTAAAGTCATCAGCCTCTTTGGCTTGTCTAAATGTACTTTGGCTCCTCATTGTGACTTAAAGAACTGACTTTAAGACCTCAAATTTGAAAGAGATTTGGCAAAGATTTTTTTTTCTTTCTCTCTACTCTGTACTCATATAACTTCTTAAAATGCCATGCTTTAGTTAATTCTGTGATCAAGTGTTCTCAGAACAGGTAACAGCTGTACATTGAACATGAAAATCCCATTGATCTGAAAAAAAGAAATATCTCCTCCCACCAAAGCACCCCAACAGCACCAAGGCAGAACCCCGGTATCCTTTTAACAAAATCATAAAGAGGTTGGTTCTCCTTACCTCCCAGCAAGGTGCTTTCAAAGGCAGGAGGGAGGCAAGTAATGATTTTGCTAGAAGCCCTGCTATGGATAGACCCTGACTGCTCATTTCTGCTGCTTCCACATCTCAAGTAAAAATGGGCAGATTTGTTCTTACTCTTTTTTTTCAGGGTTAACAGCAAAACACTTAATTGGTGGTATCACCCAAAGCAGTCCCTGCTGTAATTATTCTTAAGATTCTTTCTCTAGATATTGTGTTCATGTGTTATATTATTGTCCTGAATTGATTTTGCTTTCCCAATTACCACCAGAATTATTGCTTTGTGAGTAACTTTTAAATGTCTGCATCATGGTTTTGACACTAGAATCTGCCAACAAACTTGTTTGGTGTTGTAGTTTACTAAATTACTCCTGACATTTGCTCCTCCTCTCATGCAGAGCAGCAAAGATCTGACAGTTCTGCAATCCCTGCCTCCAGGCTATACACAAACCCCACTGAAAAACACTCCACAGCACATCCACACTAAAGGTGCAGTAGTGTGGATGTTGTTAAGAACCAGCCACGTGCTTCCTGCTCCTTTCTGTGGATTTTAGGACAGTTGAGGAAGAAACTTTCCTGATGTTTCTCTGGTTATGGTGTCCAGGGGATCAAACTGAGAGCAAGTCCACTCTACTGAATGGGTGAGATGTGTGAACATAGCAGGCACGTGAGGGTTCAGCTTGAGTTTGATGGTGCTGGCATGTTCCAGGAAGGTCATTTTACATGTCTCTGCCTACCTGTGCTTAAGAGGTCTCACCAGTTGACTATCCTGGTGTGCTTTGGGGCAGCTGGAGCTCAGTCCATCCTCTCTTGCTACCAGGAGGATTCTCACCAAGCTCCTGCTTTGCACGATGGAAAATTGATTCTGGAGCTGATGATAAATGTGGTACTGTTTATGACTCAGCAGAGTCTGAGCTGGAGCAGGGCTGCTCCTAGAAGCCCCCTGAACGTGCCTGTGAAGTGAATTGCAGAGCAATTACTTGGCTGCTCTGTAGGTTTTGTAGGGTTTCAGTTTCAAACGCCATAGTCAGTAGCACTCTGAGCGTTTGTCTTTGTGAAAAGCTTTGAAGTGGTGTTCTTCTGGCCGTTGAGAACTTTTTGCACTTTTTGTATGTGTAGCCTTCTCTCTTGTTACAGATGAGTGGTAGGGAGGATGGTGGGCCAGCTCTGCTGCATAGGTTTGGCTGCAGGCTGGCAGTTCATTCATTTGTGTGTTTCGATTTGTTCACAAAAAAAGGGATAAACTGACGATTCCACATCTCAGACTTTTCTTATTTTCTTCCCTATTTGCCGTTTAGACAAGCATTACATAGTTGCTAGAAACTGGAACTCTTCCAGCTAAAAGTGATGTGCAAGTCTCCTGTTCACCTGATGCTCTTGGGGGTAGCTTACAAGGGAAACTTGTATCTGCTTTCTTCTTCCTCCACTTACAGATGAGTTACTCTTGGCCTGAGTTAAATCAAAGGAGACTCTTAGTAATGGATAATGGTTTGTGTTTCCAGGAATGCTGTAACCTACTTATTTTTTTGCCCTGGAAATCAGCACAAACTCTTGGGTACTCTTCTGAAAACCAAACAGATTAGACAAATATCTTTATAAAAGTGTGTGTTTAGGTGCTTTTCTCTCTTCTGTTGTTGCAGTTGACGGACTCCCTGAAGCGCCTGAAGGACAGTTCCCTTTCTTCCGTGGGATCCTCTGTTACCCCAAACAGCAGCACGCCCTTTTCCCATGACACAGCCTATTCCAGCTGTCGGCAAGACACCCCAAACTCCTACAGCCAATTCACCCCCCAGTCCCAAGGAACACCCCACACCCCACGCTTGGGGACACCGTTCTCGCAGGATTCCACCTACTCCAGCCGACAGACAACGCCTGTGTACCATTTTGGGCAGGACAGTGGGTACAAACCCAGGAGGCACGAGACGAAATTTACGGATGCGTACAACCGTCGCCCGGGACACCACTACATGCACAACTCGGCGGGGGCGTTCCGAGGCACAGAGCATCAGTTTAGTACATTCAAATCCCATCAGCAGGAGCCAGTTCAGTTCTCTCACACTCCTCCCCTGAGCCACTCTAGTTCTTCGAGCTATAAATCTGCCTTCTCCCCTTACCAAGCACCAGCTGTTTTTCCCCAGTCCGACGAGCAGCCATTTCCCCAAACTTCCAGGGAGACAGAGTACCGGAGACCTGCACCACCTCCCACCGAGATGGTTGTGGAAAGCAGCCCTGCCCCCCCGAGCATCGATTTTGTCCCAGTGAAGGAGAAACCAGAGGAGCCTCCGCCCTTGCCCGACTCAAACTCTGTCCCTGAACCGAGCACAGCGTCCTTCTCTCAGACTCCAGAGAGGAGCGAGACCCCTGGCACCCCCACCATGGAGGCTGAGATGCAGCATAACAGTTTAGACTCAAGGATTGAGATGCTCTTAAAAGAGCAGAGAACAAAACTACCCTTTCTTAACGAGCATGACTCAGATAATGAGATCCGAATGGAAGGTAGCCCTATTTCCTCCTCTTCTTCCCAGCTCTCCCCCATCCCAACATACGGTTCGAACTCTCAGCCTGGTTTCAGGGGTCAGACGCCTTCCTCGCGCCCTTCCAGCACAGGCTTGGAGGACATCAGCCCCACACCCTTACCTGACTCTGATGATGATGAGCCCATCCCTGGGACAGCTTCTCTGAGTCAGAATTCCCGGGGGACATCGGAGGCCAGCATGACTCCCATTGATCAGCTGAGCAGGACCTCCAAAATTGAGACCCTGGAGGCTAAAGAAATGGTGCCTGGTGACCAGACTCCAACGTCAGAAAAAATGGATGAGGTAAGTGAGCTGGAACTAACTTATGAAGCTTTGCACGTGTCCCCAGAGCTGGACAGGGTGGGGAATTGCACTTGTGTTTGTGTCGTCAGAGCGTGGAGTTTCTGGTGGCTTTTCCCTCTACTTGAGCCAGCTGGAAATGAGTTAGATGTGACACAGAGTAATGGTCTTAATCAATTTGCAGTCTTCAGCTTTCCTTATTTATAATACCAGCCTGCTGCAATTTATAGCTTCAGGAGAGCTCAAGGATTGCACAAGCCACCAAAGTTTGGCCAGTGCTCAGGCTGTGTGAATGTCCTCAGTGTTGACAGACACTTAACTAGAGGAGTTAATGGAGCACTTTCTGTCATTGCTGTGGTCCCTGAGCAGGGGTGTGTATGCAGGCACACACTTGCTTAACGGGGCTTTCATGTTGCACTGAAGTATTGAGTGTATAGGGTGTTTGAAAGCTCTCCAGCTATTCCTGCCATCTGCTTCCAACAGGAGACAGTTGCTGGGTTTTAATACTCACTTTGCTTGGGAGGGAGTGAGTATTTGATAGGGGGAGGTAGTTGACTTGTGGGGGATGTGCTCCACTGAGTCATCCAATAATAGAGCGGAGCTTGTTGCCTCTGCTGGGGCATTTGTGGCTGAACGAGGAGAGAGAGCTGAACAGTGTGGAGTGGTGCCAGCAGACAGGAATTATGTTGCATGGTGTGTCTGTTTGGGAGGTCTGTTGCAACAAATGTGAGTATCACTGCAGTGGATGTGTTGGTCCTATTGTGCTGTGTCAAGGAACAGTCAAAATACAGATCTCTGCAAATGCCAGACCTTTCTCCTCAATGTTTATAATGGTCATGCAAGCAGATGAAACTGCTGTCCCTAGTGTGCAAGAATGCTGCAGTCAAGAGGGCTGGTCTTGTGTAAATGTCCTGAGTGTGATAGATCAATTTAATTTACTCATGAAAGTTTATTGGGGTTAAGCTGGCAGAATGGATTTCCCTCCAGTGGTTTGCAGTTGTGAGGTTTTTACCAGAGAAGTGGCTGCATTTTGGAAGAGGAGGAGCTGCTCCCGTAGCCATGGGCTTTGCAGGATGCTTCCTTGGGAGGGAAAGCTCTGCAGCAGTAACACAGTGCAGGTCTGGGTGCTAAATAGTGAAAACAATGTGACTGTGCTGGATATTTTGGTTTTTTCTGCATGCCTTTCCAAACCTGCTTGTCCTTGCAGTTGCCAGTTCAGCCTTTGAAACAGTTCAGCTGCTTGAGTTCTCATTCATCATCCAGGCTGGCCCAGGCTCCCCTCTTGGGAGGCAAGTCTCTGGCTGGTGGGGCCTGATGATGTGTTAATTAGCAACGGAGTTTTGATTCCTTAAGCTCCAGTCTGGCAGGCTTAAGAGGGGACGCTCTTAGTTTGACTAAAAACCGGTGAGGAAAACATTCCTCATCTCCTTGCCTTTCTGGGTTTTTATCTGCTGTCTTTGCACTCATGCAAGTGGGTTCAGCCAATTCTGAGTGTGTTTAGGAAGGTGGGTAGGTGCCAGCAGGGTGTGTGGGGTCAGGCACTTCTGTAGCTGACACTGGGTTTGGGGGGACTGGCTGGGATGTGATACTGTAGGTTGTGATATGGGGCAGCAGTGTGCTGGTGTTGAAGCCCATGTGAAGTCTTTGTTTCCCCTTAATGAGATGCTGGTGTCAGAAGTTCATGTTGATGGTTCCACAATACAAAATTATGTAAGTGCCTCAATCCTCTGCAGAAGTCAGAAGGGTGGTAGCAGGGTCTCCCTGCAGGTCATTACTGCCTTATTTGTCTCCTTCTCCCAAAAAAGTTGGTGTTTGTTGTTGGAGCTGTTTATTCAGACTTCCTCTTGGTTACAAATCACGCTAAGCTATTCTGACACGTTTGAAAAGTTGCCTGCGCCTTTCATTGCTCCTTGTGATGCAGAAAAAACGATCTCCATGTGTTTTTGCTTCCTTTCCCCACCCTTCTCCCCACACAGTTTTTTGCTTTAGAAAAAGGCTCTTCTTGCTTCCCTCTCTTTGGCTGAAGGAGCAGAGCTGAACAGTGACTTAACATAGGCTGAAATTTGAGCTGCAGCTTTCCAACTTAGTTAGAGAGGGGCATTGAGTCTGTGTAAGGGCTGGAAAGCTGAACCTCCAGCTTCAGCCTATTATGATACCACTATTCAACTCCAGTCCTTCAGAGAATCCTCCAGCAAAACAGAGGGAAGGCAGACATGAATATTTCTAGTGACTGTGTGGCTTGGGGAGCAGAGCAGGAGTGATATCTTAGTGTAGGGAAGGTGCATTAAGTATCATAAGGAAGCAATAAAGGGCAAAGAGTTTGAACTTATTTATTTAATATTAGGCTCTTCAAGGGTTAGAGCAGCCCCAGGTCAGCTCTCTTTGGGTGTGTGCTCTAGCTGAGAAAATCAGAGGATTCATGAGGATGCCAGCAAAGTCACAGGGAAATTTTTTCCCGAGGTGAACAGTGCTTTTGGAGGACCTCCTCCTATTTCCCATCAAAACAAGCATGATTTTTGTCAATGATTGTTGATACATGTGACACATGTAACACATGTAACGTGTGTTCTATAGGTGAAGTGCTGTCAAATCGTCAGGCAAATTAACCTCCCCAGACTTGCCATGAGTAAAGGAAGTACAGCCAAGCCCAGCAAATGCTCTGATTTATCATGCAAGACCCTGGAGTTTGATTTCAAGATCCGATATGATACTCCTAAGCCAGAGTTTGGCAGGGATTTGGGTGTGGGAGAGGAAGGGCTCTGCATCTGTCTGCAACACCTAACCCAGCTAATCTCGGAGCAGTGATTAAGGTCTGCAGGGAAAGTCCAGCTAAGCTTAGCCAAGGGACCAGGCTGAGAGGTGGAAGAGTGAGATGTGGGCAGTACTAGGTAAGGGGAGGAAAACGATCCTTTCCAAACAGCACAACCTGCCAAACAGGAAGGCAGGGCAGAGAGGGCTTTTTCGAGAAACTAGAAGATGGCAAAGAAAAAATGATAGAAAAAAAGCTGAGCTACATTGTTATATGAGCAAAATTTTTGAGGGAGCAATGTACAAACTTCCCTTCCTATGTGCTTGAGAAGATAAAAGGGAAAGAATTGTAATAATTTCTTTTCACAGGATCTTTGCTGTTTTGGAAGTGCAAAGGTTAAGTACGTACAGTTTGACGTTTTGACATCCCATCTGAGCCAGGTCTTGTTTTGGCTTGGCTTGTGACAGGAAGAGGCCCTGCCTTTGTGCTGGGGAGGGTGACAGGATTGCAGCGAGTCACTTTGTTGTATATTGATGATGCCTTTCGTGTTTCAACTTATGAATGTGTCAGTTTGTGTGCGTAGCCAGTGTGTAACAGAAAGACCGTATGGCTGACCATGGTATTTTTCCAGATTTATAGGTACAAAAGCACTCTTTAATTGAGGGATCAGCAGTCTCCTGTCCTCCTGGTAATTTGGCTATGCACTGAGTTACTGAGGTGGGAGGGGCGCCTTAAAAACGCCAAAGATCATCATAAAAATAAAGATCCTGAAGCGTGAATGAGGCAAGAGCAGTTTTCCTGCTGTTTGCTGGGAATTTTAGCAAATGGGTTGGGGAGTGAACTGGAAGTTACACAGTGCTCGACAGCCCTAGAGAGCCCAAAAGCCACTGCTGTCACCAGCTGTGTCACCCAACTGTTGTGAATGTTTCAGTGCTGCGCTGGGTGCTGAGGTGCCTCTTGCAGGACAGCATCAGCATCCCTGGGACAACTGTGTGGATGCACAGAAGCTCTGGGTCCTCTCACAGCTACCCAGGGAGACTTTCCCAGCTGTGCTTACACTCAGACAAGGTGGGTCAGGCTCAGCCCTATAACAAGCTCTGCTGAAGTCCCTGGGGTTACATCTGGGTTGAATTTGCCCTTTGTATTGAAGTGTCTTTGTGTTCTTGTGTGGTCATGGCTAGAATTGGAAGAAATTTTTGTTGAAGTGTCATATTGTCCCACTGGAGCCTTGGCAGGACGTGATGACATTCCCCTCAAGACACTGCCTCGTGTCTTGTGTGGTTTCATGCTGCTGCATCCCCATCCAGACTGGGCATTGTTTCAGTAGCTGGTAAATGATTGCCCATTCCTGCAGAGCCAAATTCAGCCTTTAGCTGTTCAAACTCTGGTGAGACAAAGCAGAGCCCAAGTGTTATCAAGGCAGTGAGAGGAGCTGTTGAAGGTTTTGGTGCTAGCAGTACCTGCAGTGGTTGCCCCAGGGGCAGCTGATGTCCCTTGGAGCTGAGCTGAGCAGGAGCAAGTCCATCTGTGCCTGCAGGAGGATGTTCTCCTCCTGCACTCTGCTCCCATCCATGGATTTAGTGGGTTGGAGGCAGCCCCTGGGACATTGGTGATGAGTTACATGGAGCCCCCTAAAGATGAACCCAGTCTTACTCTACTGAGGGACATTTCTGGGCTGAAGAGCTCAGAAGTGATTTATTCAAGGTAAATGCACATTAAGGTTGAGAAGGTAGATCCTTAAGAGGCAGGAAATTTGATAGCTTTGTTTCCACAGTAACTGTGCAAGAGCCCTTATGCCCATAAGTAGCTGTTAGTATATATAATATATATGGATACACCTGGGATCCAGTTTACAGCTGGAGTGGGATTTATCATTTCTGGAGGGAGATGGGGAGAGTAGATGGGGGAAATGGTTGCTTTGAATGTAGTCTTTTAATTGAAGAAGGGAGAAAAACCTGAGAGCTGTGATTTATACCCAGTCTCATAAACACTTTTTCAAATTTTCCTGCCTCCTGAGCTCTTGCAAATGTGATCATGCCTGACAGAACCGGTTCCTAATGGAAACTCAAAAAATAGGTATCATGTTATGACCATGAATTTCCAGAAATGCAGCCAGCCAATGCCCAGGCAGAAGAGATTTGGATGACTGCTGTGGTTTCACATGTGAATTACACCAGCCGTGCTAAACCTGTGAAATTAAAATGAGAGTGAACTGCTTAAGCTGTGGGTTCAGTTCTGCCCTCCCTGACCCACGCACAGCAGCAGCGAGAAGCCACAGGAACTTCAGGGGATCTTGTGGAGTTTAAGGTTGCTCAGAAGAGAAAAGCAGCACACAAATCCCTCAAAAGGTGATTTAAATGTGACACTACACTGACCCCTTTGAGAGCTCAGTGATCTGTTCAGCCACTGAGTCCTGAGGAGGGAGCAGGCTGGGGCAGGACTGCAGCCCTGCATCCTCCCAGGAATGCTGAGGGTCAGTTCCTAAATAACCTGACCAGGGCAAGGATGTCCATGCTCCTGGAACAGTGGAAGTGCAAGTTGTTATTTTACCTTTTTTTTCAGAATTGATGCTAGAAGACCACAGGCAGGGACTTGCTTTCTTGTACACTGATTCATTTACTACATGACAACCTGCTGCTCCTGCAAAAGTTATATGAAGCAGAAGAGTCTGTTCATTTTTGCTAAGTTGTGTTTCACTTTTGACTTTTTATATTTGCCTCTGATTTGATTCTTGGAGTGCTTGCAGAGTGGTTAGCAGAGCAGAGGGCTTGACCAGACAAATGTTCAATAGAGGAAGCAGCAAGAGGTAACAAGCCCAGTGTCAGTTTTTCAGATCAGTATTGCATTGGATTCACCTGGCATTCCTGATGATACACCCCTCATGCATGTGTGCTTGTGGGGGGAAGGAAACCTGAATAGAAAAATATTTGACTGTTTGTGGTTTGGTTTTTTTGGATACCAAACAACTCCAGTAGAGTGAATGTGTCTCTGGTTGATAACACAGCTGGAAATGGTGAAATGCTCTGGAGTGTAACTGAAAAATAGAAAGCAGGCTGTGGTTGGGAGGCTGAGTGGTTCTTTTGCTCTCACACCAGGCCAAGGCTTTGAGGCTTTTTCATTTTGCATACCTGATAGAATTGACATTGCCATTCCTTTTTACAAATCACTGTTGCTGACAATACTCTCGCCACTAGCTCAGTTTGTTCTGTTTCTCCACCAGTGACTTTCTGTAAATTTTCAGTTCCTGGTGGACTGGCTGTGTGTACTTGAACTGCTTGTTAATAGGTAGAGCATTGTTTATTTTGTGTTTGTGTAATCTGTAGATGCCCCTGCACTGCAAAGTTAGATCCAAATTACAGTGTTTAACCATAGCACATAACTTATGGTGGAATAATATCTGCATATCTGAGCTCTGCAGACCATCTGCAGTTAAAGAGCCATTGGCCATCTTCCTTTTGCTGCTTGCAGAATTCTTCCTATTCTTTGCAACACTCAGGATTTAGCAGTGACAATATTGAATGTTCAGATGTCATAAATGCAGGCTGTGAAGCCTCACATTGAAGTGACACATTTTCCTCACAGTTTCTCCAACCCATTATCATTCCAGTTGCATTTCGCATCTGATGGCTGTGAAAAGTGACCAAGGGAATGCAGACAAGTTACTGGATGGCGGCGTGTGTTGCAACATGCAGTGACACTGAGAAAACGTGCCAGTGTGTTAGGTAATCAGTAGAAATATTGAGAAAATAATTGCTGTTAACATATTGTGCTGGCAGCCGCCAGAACAGCACTAATTTCTGGGTCTGGTTGTGAAGATGCCGGAGCAGCCGCTGTGTTCTATATGTGTCTGTGTCTGACACAGAGCACTGAGCAGACGAGCTCTTATTCAAATTTCTGCTGCCTGGTGCCTTTCCTGGAGTCCTCTAAATAGATACAGTTCATCAATAGAATGTTTTTTCCGTACTGCATCAATTTTGAGGCCCATGACTTTGCCACCCCCCTTCTGTTAGTTTTAATTTTCAGTTTGGGGTACTTGTTTGTACCTAGTGAAGATGGGGCAGAACTCAGAATGAGACTTGTGAGATCATTAGCTCTGTGCATCACATACCTACCCACGAGGGCTCCTTTGACCCAGACATGTTACTGCTGTCTCAGGATTTATTATGAAAGTGCAGTGCTTGCTTTTGGAAATGCCCATTCATCATGACAAAAAGATTGCTCACATTTTGTGCTCCTAAAAACAAAATATTAAAAAGAACAAAGAAGAAAGAAAATAGTAAAGGGAAAAAAAAGAAGTTAAAAATGTTTTTTTATTTGCATAGTGCTAAAATAAGGTCAGTGTCTGCTTTCACACATTTCCAGCAGTGCAGACAGGCCTCATGAAGTGGAAATAGCCAGGCAGCAAATTGAGGTTTCTCATTTCTCTCCAGGCTGGAATAGGTGGAATAGGTTTGCTCCTCTGCCTGCTGCAAGGGCATTGCTGTAGGAGCAGTTTGAGTAGAGGAAGTTGTTGGTGGCTTGGGCTCTGGTGGTGGCTCTGAGCACGGAGGGCACCGCCTGCGCCGGAACCGAAACCACCCGGACACAGAGCTGGCAGCAGTGCCCCTGCTCTGGATACTTCCCTGCAAAATGGTCAGACAGCTGGAGCTCACCTTCCAGTTTTCCCTCAACTTCAGCACTTTTTAGTAGAGTTTGGAGCTGCTGGCTGCTCTGAACACTGTGTTTGGACTGTGTATTTCTCTGGAGTTGATAACAGTGCGCTGAGTGCAATTACCACACACCTTTGACCAGCTCACCTGTGTTTTGCCCAATCTCTCTCTCTCTCTCTCTGTATCAGGCAGTAAGTCAGGGAAATAAGTTTGGAAAAAGGCTCTGAGAATGGTGAGGAGGGGAGGAAGAGGAGAAACAAAGATGGTCTTGCCAAGGTTGAGTCCTTCCTGTCTCACCTCCTTGCCTGCACCTTCAAGCATTCAAGGTTGGATTGTCCTCAGGCTCACTAGTGCCCAGATTCACTGTGCCACTGAGTGCAATGGCACAGAGCCTTAGGGTGAAGAGGGCTGAGGGTGGTGCAGGGTGGGTGACATTGAGGACGGATGGGGTTTTGTTTCTCCTGGGCCTTTTTGCTGTCCTGATCAGGGAATGATGTCTGCTGCTTTGTGGGTGGTGTGGGGTGGGAGTTGCTCTCTTATATCCAAATTTTTCCACAAGAACTGTGCTTGGCAGTGAGCAGATACAGTTTTATGCTTATGTCCAAGCAGCCTGGCCTCCTCCTGTGGTGCAGGATCAACATGTGTTGCACACACCAGGGAGACATTCCCTGTGGAGCCTGGGGAGGGATTGCTGAAGCAAGCGGGTTTTTTTCCACATTTCCCTTTTCCCAAAGGAGCTTGTTATTTCTGGTGCCTTGTGTATCCCAGGCAGAACAAAATAAACTTATTTGAGGTGATAGCAGTGTTGTTTGGTGGAAGCAGGAGCTGGTGTGATGTTGGCACATGGCTCTGGGGACTGTTTCCCAATCCAGTCCTTGTTGCTAAGCAGTTGCCAAATGTGGCATTTTGGTTGGCAGATGTGGCTGAGAGTTTCCAGTGCAGATAATTGAAATATTGTCTTTGAAGGATGCAGATAAATGTGAGCAACTGTTATCATGGTGCTACAAGCATTTCGCTATTGTCAGGAAAAAGAAATACTTGGAAAATATGAAAATCCTTCATACTGCATGAAATTATTCAAATTGCAGTAATACATGAAGGGCAATCTAGCAGTGGAATGTATGCCATGGAGACGTGTGTGAAAGGATGAATTTTGACAAGGGAATCTCAACAGATTTATTTGCTTGTTAATATAGTGTCAGGTGGGATGTGTCTCCCAAATTACCTCAGAAAAGTGGTAACAGCAGATGGGTTTGCAAGGCTGAGGTGTGTTCCAGGTCAGTGAGAAGCAGGCAAGTGGTGAGGGTTTGGTGGCAAGGGGCAGTCTGGCCCCTGCAGAGCCCTGATGGAGGATGGTGTCCTGATGCTGGGGTTGTGTTTGAATTCCCTGGGAGCTGGCATTGTGCTGGGGGCACCAGCAGTCACCTGTGAACCCTGCTGGGCTGGGTGTTCAGGCTTCAGCTTGAGGAAGCCTTGTTGCATGACTTTGTCTTGAGTTGTTGCTGGGGCACATGTGCTGCAGTCAGAGAAGAGTCAGTTTTTGCAGTATTTTTACTGTTTTAACTGAGCTCTGGGATCAAGAGCATTGCACAGTGTAATTGTGTCAATGAGGCACAACTTTAGTATCACTTCCAGTGAGATGTATTGATGGTGCTCGGTGATGTAACAACCACTGTGCAGCTCTGGTGCTTCAAAAGGTGCTGAGGCCAAACGGTGCTAAGTAATAAACAATGAGCTGCAAACCACCACAGCAGCTGTTCCTGCAGAACTGCTTAAAAAATAAAAAAGATGCCCATGCCTTCTAGCTGGCCACCTAATCCAGTGAACAGGGCATGGAGTGCATGAGCACAGAGCTGTGTTTGCCTGGTTTTGTGCCTTTCTCACAATTGTTTCACATAACTCTTTAAATAAGTAACCTGCCTTTTTAAGACTTCATATATAACTTCAAACTAATGAACCAGTCTAATAGGAATGCTGCTTTAAAAATACAAATAAAGAGCTGTGTGATGGAGAGGGGTTTAGCTGTGTCTGCTCAAGAATGGGCTGCAGTGATGCTGTGAGCTTCTGCAGGGCTTCACTCATCTCAAGCATTTTAGCAAAGCTCTTTAAAGCAGGTAGTAAAGAAGTGAATAAAGTGTCACCAACGTGGTGGGGGGCTAGAAAAGCCTGAGAGCTGGAGTGGTGGGTCTGAGGAGGAGAACGTGGATTACCTGGTGCTGGCTGCTGCTGAAGGGCTCTGCCGTGGACACGCTGCCCTTCCACTTGAGCAGTCACCCGTGGGAGAGCTCAATTACAGCTCTGCTGCAAGAGAGCAGGAGAGACTTCAGACTAACTCATGAGTAAGCAAGGAAAAGGCACATCCTCACCTTTCCTTGGCTGTCTGTTGTTGGGGGTTGTTTCCTTTGTGTCTGCAGTGGGTGCCATGCAGCAGCCCCTCAGCAGCTCCCCTGGGGTCTCTCCTGACCAGCAGATCAGCAATGCTCAGCTCAGTGGCTGCTGCTGGACCTGTCTTTCCCAAACATCAAATCCATTATTCAACCCATCTGCACTCCTGAGCCTGTGCAGTATCCTGTGACAGTGCAGCGCACAGCTGAATTTTGTTCTAGGTGGAAAATGTTTTCATGTGTTTGTTTAAACCTCCTGCTTGCTAATTAGGGGACAGGTGGGGAAATCAGCACGCTTTACCTCTCCTCTGTTTTTTGCATATTTTATGCCTGCACAAATGGCAATGGGAATGCAGCCCAGCTGGGGGTATTTCCACTCTGGTGCTTTAGAACACTTGTGGTTTCACAATTTATTTTGCATACGGTGGGGATAGTGTGATAGTAAAAGACTGGTGTCTTCTTGAAGGCCATGAGAAGTGTTATGTCCTGGTTAGGGATTATTTTTGTTAAGGGGTCAGCCAGCAGTTGGCAGCCACAGGGGTTATGTTTTTATTACCCAAAGGGAGATGTAGGAAGAAAAAGTTGCATTTCCCTCACTGAGCAGGTTTTGAAAAAGGACAGCTTGGAGGTATTTCTTGCTCTTTGTCTTAGGAAAAGATTTTTTTTTTTAATTAACATGTTGCATTCCTCAATTGATGAGCCTGATTTTGTCCTCTAACTGCATGCAGTTAGTTAAATCTGAGTACAGCAAGAGAAGAAAAATCTAAGCAGGAAATAAAGCAGTGAAAAATTCAAGCTGCCTCCAGAGAGAAGAGAAATGTTACCAAAGGGGAACTGTTTCTTGCTGGCCTCACCCTTACTTTTGAGGAAGAACATCTACTCAGCTGCTGGAAATAGGCTCCTCAGAGTGAAGCATCTCCTGCGGTCTAGCTGGGTTTTAATGCATCTACTGCTCTGCTGGGAAGGACTTGTTAGGTTTGTGTTGTGATGCTCAGAAAATGAGGAGCTGCCAAGCTCATTAGGGTGCCACTCATGGCTTGTGGTCACTGCTGTGAAGGACTCACAGCGAGGGAGGGTTTGTGTCTCCTGAGCCTCCCGTTCCCTGGGGCCACTCCACGCCTGTGCCCCAGCAGACCCAGAGCATTTGTGCCACCTCCAGTGGGGGCTTTGTCCAAAGTTGGTAAATGCTTTTTGTTAGTCAAGATCATGTGGTCTGGCTGAACCATCTTCTCTGCAGCAGTTTTTCTGGGAATTCAGAAAAGCAGCAGATGTCCTATTGTCCTGTCTGGGGTGATGGTGGTGGCTGTCTCCAGAACATAAAGCCACAGGTTTCCTTGTTTGAAACCATACCGTGCAGCCACTATGACTGCAGTTAGGATGATAACAAGGTCCTAAAGACCTTATTAACAGTGTGTTCCCTCATTCATGCATATTTCTTCTCAAATAGCTGGTGCTGGGCTAGAACAGAGCTGCTGGAAGGAGAGCAGTGTGGAGGGCAGATGGGAGTGAGCAAGAGAGCCTTGAAGGATGAGACTGACAGATGATCTAACAAAAACTCTTTTTTTTTGGCCCATTCTCCTTCAACACCCAAAATTCTTTCATTTCTGCCCTCCCTTCTGAGGAGACTTAAAGTTGCACAGGTCCCATTGGGGACATGCAGGTCTTGCAAATGAAACCACTGTTGGTACTAACACTGAAATGCAGAGAGCACTGAACAGGACACTGAAAATGCTGCTATAACTGTGACAGCCACATGATTTCAGATACTCAAGGGTACAGTCAGTAGTACTGTGTAAAAGGGGAAGAGTATCAAACTGGCCTAGTTGTGCTGATTAGAACTGTTTAAATACACCATGTGTACAACCTATTCTTCAACAGGCTGCTATCAGCTGGGGAGCTAGACTGTTTTCCATGCTTATCTCCTTTCTTATCACCTTCTTGGTAGCAAGATCTGAGTTCATGGCTCTGTTTGACCTAAGGTTGAAGTATGGGGGTGAGGCCAGGGGCTGGCATGTGAGCTCCTGCCTGGCACTGAACTGTGAGGGATTTGTGTACTCTGCACATGCAGTTATTGCAGGGTAGTGTGGGTTTTTTTTTTACTTATAGATGGACTCTGATCTAATGTTGCCAGTTCCCTTTATCTTTGATTGCAAAGTACCTTCTTTAGAAATGTGGGTGCGTTTCTGCACACCAGTGTGAAGAGCAAGGCAGCGTAACAGGATCATTTGGGAAATGAGTTCTCTGTGTACAGCGTGATTTTTTCTGAATTCCTTGGTTTTCTTTGCATCTTTAGAGAAGGGGATGCTGCCTTGAGCTCTGCACCTTTTGTGTGTGGACAGACCTTAGAATAAAATAATAGCTGAGGTAGCAGAAAATTACAGAAGAGCCCATTGCATATGGACCAGTGCCTTTCTGTTTTTCAGAGAGACTGTTCAGTTCCTCTGTTGGATTTGGTTGGTTAGTTCCCAGAACTCTGCATCACTGAACCTGGTGTCTGAAAAGGGCTTTACCTGGGTAAAGCCAGTCTGGCTGTATGAAAGTCTTTGGGAGAAGCAGAGAACATTCCCTGACTAATTTATCTGTAGGGGGTATTTTCTTGCCACTCTACCATCCTTTTATGCATGACTTAGCTTCCCAGCCGAGTAAAGCCTTTGAAGTTAGATTGCAAATAGCTCTTCAGCTATCCCTTCCCCCCATCTAAAATAGGGAAACCAGAACAACCATTGCTGTGGAAAGAGCCTGCCTTGTTACATGGCTTCCCAATGTTAACACCCCTCTCTTTTCCTCCTTCCTTTTCCCTACCTCCTCCTCCCCCCATAAAGAAACCCTTTTTTTTCCTCCTTAATAAGATCTACTTAAGACTTGAGGGAAAAGGCCATGGTTCCATGAGATGGTAAATCCAATTTTAGGGTGTTTCATATGTGATGAAAAACACTGTGGCCACATGACACTGCCCCTGAATTGGCACACATTCACCCTGCCAGTTCGGATTTGTCCACACAATGCAGGAGGGGCCACTGTCCAGGCCAGCCTCGCATGGGGGCATGCCCAGGCCTCCCTGAGCTCGGGCTGGGCCCCAGGGACTCCCCATCTCAAACTCTCACTGTACTTTGTGACCTGCCCAGTTGGATGTTCACGTCGGTCTCTGCTCAGATCTGTGCAGTTGGGTGTCTGGAAGCTTCCAGTCTCAGCGTTGCTGAATGTG
Source organism: Illadopsis cleaveri (assembly GCA_013399915.1). Classification (NCBI taxonomy): domain Eukaryota; kingdom Metazoa; phylum Chordata; class Aves; order Passeriformes; family Timaliidae; genus Illadopsis; species Illadopsis cleaveri. The sequence continues at coordinate 78,858 of VXBB01025357.1, read as the reverse complement.
GACCCCAAGGATGTTATGTTGGCTTCTCCCTGCAGACACCAGAGAGTCTCTTGTGCATGGGAAGCCCAGAGGTAATGTCTGGCTGCTTCAAATATCCCTTCTTCGATGATCTTGCTGACAGGAATAGTGTAACCACATCATATGTCCTGAGGTTTGCAGTTTGGAGCCTCCTCCTCCTCTTGGGAGGAAGAAAGACCTGAATTAAGCCAGGTTTTTTGTGGATTGCTTACTAACAAACAGAGCAACCCCCTCAACCTAGCTCTCTTTGCCAGTTCATCTCTTCAGGATTTTTGCTGAGGCAGATCTGGCAGTTGTCTTCCCACTGGCTTAATTCCTGACTCTGAGGATTTCTGTCCTAGGAAGCTCTTGTAGTGGGCTCTTGAAATCCACATTGAAAACTGGACTGTGGTGCTGTCTTGCCAAGAGAATGGATTTTTGAAAGTACTGAATGATGATTGAGTGTTCTTCCCTTGGGATCACATTCCTCAAGTTGTCTTTTTTCTGGATCAGTAAAGATCTGTTTATCTCTGACTGCACCACATGGGCTTCCCATCTCTGTCTTCTTGCTTCACCTGGAGTTGTCTCTCCTTCCCTGCACCACTTAGTGAATGAAAGAAGCTCTTAGCCTTGTGGAAATGCCTAGCAACTGCCTAGGTGGGTGTTTATTACTCCAGGATCTATTTCGACTTCTGGAAGGAAGAATCCATGCATCATTTCCTACAGCCACTGGAGATCCTATGTACAGTCAAGTAAACACAGCCTGAACTCCCCCTGTTCAATCATTGCATTAATTTTCTCTGATTTTTTGTGGGGCTTTTTGTGTGGACCATTTCATGCCGTGTCACATCAGGGGCTTTGCTTTGGGAAATACTGATTTAAGCTACTGCTCAGTTCCTTTCTGTGGGGATGTTAATGTTATTCCGCTGTCCTGCAGGGAGACAGGATAATCCCCTCTGGAGTCTGAAACAGGGCCTCAAAGTGTTGAGAACCATTTCAGCTGCTCAGTGCATGTGAGGGCCTGCAGGAAGTGTGGTGTGGATTTGCATCAGGATGGGTTGCTCTTTGGCACTGCTGTCCATCCTGCAGGAGTCATTTTAGCTTGTTTTGTCATCGTGATTCACTAGATTCTCTGATGATGGCATGGACTGTTGGGCAGCTGTCCAGCTCTCCTGCTGTCCTTAAAACATAAGTCAATTTACTTCTGTTCCTGGTGTCAGGAAATACTGGAAGGGAGTGAGGAGACCTTTTCCCTTTGTAAGCATTAGCCCCATGTGCTTTCCCCTGTCAAGAGCCCTTCCAGCCCTATACTGGCAGCCCAGTTGAGCTGCTTCCCTGCATCCTTCCAAATCCCTACTTGTGGCATCTCCCCATGTGCAGGATGGTCTAATTAGAGATCAGCACCTGATGGAACACATTGTGAAACACAAGCAGGCATGTGGTGTTTCCTCACCCCTGTCCCCTCCTTCTGTGACCAACAGGGTCTTCCAGGGAATTTCAAATCCTTCTGTGGTTTGAGGTAGCAGCTCAAAGTTCCCTCTTGGCCTTGGCAAGGAAAGTAAGTGGCGTGAATTTGGCTGGCGTTTGCAGTGCTGTTTGTTTACAATGAGCACTTGGATATTATTGTCACTTGTTTTACTTGTTGGGCAGCCCTGTAGGTGTGGGGAGCATTGCCTGTGCCAAAGAAGTGCTGCAAGTACCAGACCAAAACACAACCTGAGCCAACACAGTGTGTGTGTTAGGTGGGATATTGTCATCACAGAGACCTTGAATTCTCTTTTTCAGGTAGTGAGAGGTACTTTGGCAATTGGTACTAGAGAAACCAAAGCATCCAAGGAGTGTCTCTCCTGTGAGGAATCCCTGTTCCATTAGGGCCTTTTTGGTGCCCCTTTTTGTGGGACACAGCATTGAGTCCATCACTCTGATCTGTGTGTTTGCAGCCTTTGCTTGTGAGCTCATTTATAAAGTGCTGTATAAATATATAACTGCATAAAAACCTTGAAGTCTTCTTGTCTAGAGACAGAATCACATGTTGCTGGAGATACTTTATAATCACTGATTTGTAATATGTAAATCTTTCCATTTGCCAATTACTGAGCTGGCCATTTTATTACAGTGCAAACACCAGAAAGTTGTTCCAATTAAAAGCTGCTCTGGTTTTCCTTGTGGGCTCTGACTGCAGCAGGAGGACGAGAGCTCTTCCAGCTGCCCAGAGGAGGTTGAAAGACCTGACTAACCCACAGGGAGGAGGCAGCAACCTGATTCCAGCTGCAATCCAGGCTGCGGTGGTGGTGGGCTGGCCACCACGAGCCACCACAGGCACTGGGGACAGCCCAGGCTGGAAAGCTCACCCAGGAAGGTGCAGGCAGCAGTTTGCTCTGTGTTTTTGCTGCTGGATTGCTGGCAAACCACCTGGAGTGGCTCTGCCCTCCTGTACTCCCCATCTGCACCACCAGCAAAGCACCGCCCTTGTGCGTGTTCTTCTCGAGGCAGGGCTATAATTATGGTTAGCAAAGTAAAAATGCTTGTGTGCATTGTAAATAAGGGGCAGAGTCTGCCTTGTTCACGCCTGACACGGTGAGGTGTGAATGCTCAGTACAGTCCCTCTGGTGTCATCGTGTCTGAGCATTGCTCTCCTGGCAAGACAAGAGGGCAGTTCAGAGCCATGGCTCCTCCTCGTGTGCTTTGCCTAGAACAGGGAACCTGCAAGCTAAAAGCAGATTAAAAACGAACAAAGCAATACTCACTGAAGCTCTCACTGGGTTTGCAAATTTTTGGGCTGCAAGAGGTATTTGGTATTTACTGTGTTACAGAGTGAATGGTGGGATTCTCTGGTCCAAACTTCAAAGGAGTTTTTCAGTGAAGTTGTCTTGGAGGAAAAGTTCTAGGTGGCTGGTTGGTGACCTCAGGCTTCATTTTTGTTCTGGATGGTGGCATAGGAAATGTGGCAGGTTTGAAATGTCTCATTCTCTTTAGTGTGCTCTGCTGAAGGAGTCTGAGAAGAGAATTGTGTGTTAGAGAATTTGAGCTGGTTTCACCCAGGGATCATTGCTGTTTGCCTTGTCAAACAGAGCACAGGCAGTGGAGCCTGGTGTGAGCCCAGCGTGGAGAGGCAGCTGGAGTTGGCATATAGGAGGTCAGAGGGACCTGGAGCCTGTTCTTGACTCTGTTATTGACTTGGTATATGACCCTCTTCAGTCAGTTGTTCCCTCCTCTTCACCTCTGAAGCCTTTTCTTTCCCTGCTTTCTTGTAAGGATAAAGTGTGAGAAAATCATTGGTGAATTTTTTCAACCCTTGCTTGGACTTAATCCAAAACCAAGTGATGACTGTTTAACCAGGTTAGGAAAACTTCTTTGTCCAAGAGTCCCTTCTTCTTTAAAGTTCTAGCTTTATTGAAAAACATGAAGGCTAATGCCTTTGTAGTGTGCTGAATGCCATCAATCCTGCATTTCATTATTTTGATGCACCAGAGCTCAGCCAGGTAATGCCAGTGTGGTTGCTGTGTTCAGTGGCACAGTTCCCCACCTCAAAGATAAGTAACTTGGTACCCAGCAGAATGGGTAAAGCGAAATGAGCTGTAAACTGATGGTGTTCAAAATGTGTTCTGAAATTCTGAGTAAATTCTTTTATCAGATGGCCTTTTAGAAGGAAATGGAAATTTCTCTGCCTGTAAGAAAGGTACTGAAAAAAGTGTTCAGTGATGGTCCCAATCACTGTCATGGTGTCAGTGCTCCTCTGGGTCAGGGGATGGCCAGGGGATGGAAGTCCTCACATCTGGCAGCTGCCAGGTCTGCATGCAAATATTAGGATGTAATTTCTTTTCCCTGGAAATATTAACATTTACTTGCAAAATGCTGGGTATGGCTCTGAGGTGGGATTGATACCCTGTAGCCAGTGGCTCTACGCTGTCCCTATTCCTGCTGATGAAGGAGTGGCATCCCAGGATATTCCCTCATTTAACTTAAGAGTCTCTGCACACTCTGCTGGTGTTAAAGGTGGCAATTAACATTTTGGGTGAACAGTGAATGAGGCCATTTATAACCAGTTACGCTGACATGAATCTCTCCCAACAAATTTGCATCATTAAAGAACCTTTGGAAAAATGTGTCATGCGTATAATTAAATACCTGTTTTGCTAACTCTTAATTTAATTAATTCAAAGTAAAGATGGCAGCACAAATTAATTTAGCTGGAAATGGCTTTTCTCTCAGTGGGCTGAAGGGAGGTTTTCTGGTGGCATTGTACCAGATGACCTCAGAAACAGGCAGGTGAACTCTGGGACTGACTGACACAGGTTTTTTTTGACAGTGATGGCCATGACATTCTCATATATGTATGTCATCTATCAGCTCACTTTTTTCTGCTTGTGAGAGCAAAGAGGGAGGCCAGCTAGAAGGCAGTTCCTTTGAGAGGGCAGCACAGGTGCTTTTCAGCTCTACCCTGAGCGGTATTTGGTAGCAACCATAGTAAATCCAGGTTCAGACAGGTGAATGAAAAGAAATTCAAATAACAGAAGATCTTTCTATGTCTCCCTTTGGTTTTTCTATCTGTACCTTGATCTCTTTTACTTGGTGCCTACATTTTTCCCCCTTAGATATGAGCAGTTACAGGAAAGTCATTCGCTTTAAATATTCGTTACTCTTAACTTTCTTTAAAGACTTCCTTGTAGATGATCTTCTTTTGGTTTGACCTCTTTCCTAACCTTGTGATCCTTTTGCACTACCCCCTGTGCCTTTTCTGATCCTTTTCTCCCTGCCATTTAATCTCCTTCTCTCTCCCTATCCATCTTGCTTGGGATAAAACTGGAGCACAGACTGTGTGCACTGTGCAAGTGGAGGTGAGTTTTCAGCCCAACACTGTAGGAAGCAGGGAATCTGTTGTTGCTTCCTGTAGGCCCATCTGAGCACCAAAAGTAAAAAAAAAAAGAAAAATCTTTCAATCTTTCAAACACTGGTTATTGCTTTAGCAATTCTCATTTCAGCTTAAGTAAAAATTAAAGCATGTATGGATGAAGGAAGCTCTGTGCCCTAAAGCATGGAATCCTGCTAGTCCTGCCACCTCTCTGCAATTTCAGGACTGGCTCTTCTATGTGATGTTTCCTTCAAGAGGGAAAACCAGCCTCATTTATCAGGCAGGACTCATTAGTACTGAGGCTGATGAGAGGTTGCTGTGGATGGCAGTGGGCTCTGGGTGATGGGCAGGAGCATACAAATCTCATGTGGCAGGACTGGCTGGGACAGGCTGGAGGCTGCTGGTGCTCCAGGATGGGAGGATGAGGGTTCTGGGAGGGTGCAAGGTCCTGCAGGAGGGTCTGAGGAGAATTTGTGGCTTGACACTGCTCAGTGCTGGCCTCCCCTGAGGCCTCATGAGGTGACTTTTCTCCATATCCCATCAGATGAGATGAATGTGAACTTGAAGCTGATTTTGTCTGTGTTTGGTAGCCTGAACACTCCTGGCTTTCTATCCAGTGCCGACCTTTAGCATCATCCAGCGTTTGCAATTGGAGCCAGTGCTTTTAACAGGGCCTTTTGTGTTCACTTAGTGAAAACCAGGGTCTGTTTCACAGGAATCTTGTTTACACCTGCCACAGTCGTCCTTTTTGCTTTTCCTCTGCTCCTTTCACTGGAGCTGCAGTAGTTGAAACTGCAGAATGTCCTTTTATTCCCTGGCATCCTCGGCGTGGGACGTGACCGCAATAGAGCAGCTGGGGAGAGGATGCAGGGTGTGAGACCCACTGAGAAGTGTGAGCCAGATGTGGGCAGCTCCAGGGCATGATACAACTGGGCTTTGGAAAGACTTGAGTGCAGTGGGTTATCACCTCTGCTTCTTTTTCAGCTGTTCATTTCAGGGTTTACAAAACAGCCCTCGGAGTTCTCCCTGCATGCACAGATGCACTAAAGTGACTTGGTGACTACAGAGGAGTCCCATCACCATTACCAGGGGTCAATTGCTCTTGCTCAGGGTTTGCCAGGTGAATGGTGTCTCCTTGTTGAGCATTTTGGGCACTAAAACTGCCAGTGGCTTTTTGGGGGGTGACCCAGGCGCTGCGGGAGGCGGTGAGTTGAGTTCGTGCTGCAGCAGAGGAATGCGAGGAAGCCGGGCTGAGGGGAGGTGCCAGGACTGGAGGATTTGCACAGCTGCTGTTGCAAGCATCGTGCTCAGCCTGCTCTCTGGTGGTAGCTGCTGTAGCAGAGATGACCTTTGATAAAACTGGAAACATTTGGAGCGATTTGGATAGTTGTGGTTGTTCAGTTTCACACAGTGACAGTTTGTAGCAGAGTCAACTCAGCTGCTCTTGCTTTTGTTTGCATACCCCAGTAAGAAATTCACAGGTTAAGAACCAAATCACAGCGGCTTCAATGTGAAAACTACCAACAAAGTCTGCTCCTCAGCAGCTCTTCCCAGAACTTCTAGGTTCTCCAGTGTCTGACACTGTTCCTTTCACACTTGGGAGACTGGCAGGAGAGCAGACAGAAAAGGCACCTGCTGGCACAAAATGTGGAGCAAATAATAAATATCTTTGGGATCTACAGTCAAATTTGGCTGATAACAGTCAGCAGGTTCCAAAACTTGCCAGGATTGTGATAGAGAGAAGCACTTGATGGTGGTCTCTTCCTGGCTGCCAGGGCAGCAGGAGGGCTCTGGCCAGGAGGAGCATCCCTGCTCTGCCCTGGGCTGTGCTGGGGACACGGGGGGGCTCCTCACTGACATCAGCAATGTGAGATGTGTTTGGAGGGTACAGGGACCCTGTCCTGTCTGCTGTCATCACGCTAGTCAGAGATCAGCCCCATTCATGTTTCCTAGATAAACTGTCACTGTGTGGATATGTCTTCCATAGTATTTGGTTACTGTATTTCATATCAGGGTTTCAATACCTGAGGGATGTGACAGTCATGCATGTGGATTCTTGGTGCTGGAGACACCCTGAGGACTGAAGTGTCTGTAGGGCACAATGTACAGGTGTGACCATGTGCTGTTGAGGATGGAGGTAGTTCCTGAGACTTCTTTTGTACAAGACCTAGTCAGGCAGCTTTGAGACTTCAGAGCAAGCTGGCACCCTCTGTTTTAATCCAGTTTCCATCCCTTTGGCAGCAGAGGCAAGACATAGTTTTAGCATTTTCTACAAGTCTGTATTTCTTGTGACTAGTAAAGTATTCATTTTGTCCCAAAACAAACGTAGGCTATGTCTGAATCCCGGCATTTATGACTTTGACGTTTAAAAGCAATTTAACCAGATTTGGGTTTCATTTTTCCCATATGAATTGCTGTGATCTGGTCAAGACAACTTTTTGTAGCAGCAGCCGTGTGGAGGTATTGTCTTTCCACAATTAGAGGTTAGGAGCTGACAGTAAATGAGCCAGGGATTATAATTAAAACATAGGGTAATTATTTGTGCATGGAAAAACTAAGGAATAAAAACTCATAGTGTAATGTACCTAGGAGTACTAGATGCAAATCAGAGATAATGTATCTTGCAGTGAAGGACGTTTGGGTTGTGTGTATTTCACCAAGCATGGGAGCAATTCCTCCTGCTGCATAGAAGCTGAGGGTTTTGTTCAGTTGGTGCTGATGCTCTTTTAGAAAGCTTTTACCTCTCTGATTCCTGAGGTCTGACACAGAAGAGAAAAGCTTCAATAGGCACCAGCTGCTCAGTGGGCCCTGTCTTTTCAGAGCATCACTCACTTTTCTCCGTTCCCAATTAAAATGTGTGTTAAACTTATCTTTTGTTTGAAGCAGCCCAGCGCTGTGGTATTTAATGTAAAGAGAATGTGCTCATCACCTTTTCTCTCTCTTTTGTGGCAGGGTCAGCATTCCTCAGGGGAGGACATGGAAATTTCTGACGACGAGACCAACCCTGCGCCCATCACCAGCGCGGAATGTGCCAAAACCATTGTGGTGAACTCCTCCGTCAGCAACACGGCCGTGATGGCCCCGTCCATCCCCCCGCTGCCACCACCGGGATTCCCTCCTCTTCCTCCTCCTCCACCTCCTCAGCCGGNTCCCGGTCATGCAGGTGGATATGATCAGTGTCTTGGGCAACCAGTGGGGTGGCATGCCCATGTCCTTCCAGATGCAAACCCAGATGCTGAGCCGCATGATGCAGGCACAGAACACGTACCAGTATCCACCTTTCATGACGGGCCGGATGCAGTTTGTGAATCTTCCTCCCTACCGCCCGTTCTCCATGGGAGCCGCCCTCGCCCGCGGGCAGCAGTGGCCACCTCTGCCCAAGTTTGACCCCTCGGTTCCACCCCCGGGTTATGAGCCGAAGAAGGAAGATCCCCACAAAGCCACTGTGGATGGAGTCCTCTTGGTCATAGTGAAGGAACTAAAGGCCATCATGAAAAGGGACCTGAACCGCAAGATGGTCGAAGTGGTGGCGTTCCGGGCGTTTGATGACTGGTGGGACAAGAAGGAACGTCTGGCAAAAGTGGGTTTTCACATGCTCTGTCCTGGGTCCTGGGGAGAGCTGTTCTTAGTGCTTGTGGCCAGTGTGTGGGGTCAGCAGGGGCCTGGAGCTGACTTTAAAAAACCCAACCCCCTAAATTGTTATGTACAAGAGGGAGCTGAAGTTTAGCTCTGAGAAACTAAGGTCAGATGCAAGAGGAGTGTTTGAAACCACCAAGCCTCTGTTTTGTGTTCCCCACTTTGTGCATTGAGATTTGTGGGTATTTCCAGTTCTGCCCCCTCCCCAGTGCATGTAGAAAACAGCAATTAACTCAAAAGTTGAACATTGGCCAAATGCACGAAGAGTTCCAGAGATTAGTTGAGAAAACAGCTTTGCATGAATCCTCTGATCCTTTTCTCACCCTATTTGAAATGTACCTCAGCCAGCAAACAGCTCTGTGATCTAATGCCTGGTGAATTTGTCACTACCCAAAAAACCTAGCACTACAGAAAGGTTAATGCAAGCCTCAAAATTACCGTTGCAGTGAATTACTGTAAAAATAACAAAACAAACCGCAGCCTGCAGGTAGATCTGTTTCAGATGTCAGTTTCCAGAGCAGTATCCTCACCACCTGTTTTTGTAAACCACTTGCGTGTTAACTCTGGTGCCTGGGAGAGCTCCTTGGCTTTCTGGAGGGGTTGGTAATGCTGCTGCCTAACAGCTGTTTTATGACAGTGTCATTTGCTGTGGCTTAGAGCTGGCTGGCGTGACGTGCAGCAGAAACCCCATTCCTCTCCTCCTGTCTAATGCTCAGAGCTTTTCTTCTGCCAGCAAGCGTGTGCTGACAGTCTTGGAGGAGGCCCCTGAGTTTCCAGGGCAATAAAGGAAACAGATCCAGCAAATAGTTGCAAAAACAGCAACTGAAATACTGAAGAAATGGTTTTAAACCAGACATCTGCAGTGAAGAAGCAGAAGCGAGTTGAGGCAGATCTTCAGGCTCTTTTACATCCTAAGTTATGACTGGATTTGGAGTGTTCTTCCCTCACCTGGCATTTATAAGCAATTTTGGGAAGGGAAGCTGACTGTATCACAGCAGCTTGCCACAGTCCTTGCCACAGGTTATGTTGGATGTGAGCAGCGTAATTGAAAATATGAAATTGCTGCATGGAAAACCGCGTGTGCTTTCTGTCCAAGAACAGAGGTGCCAGAACCATTTCTGCCCCAGGGCTTGTGTTACTGTTGAGTGGAGGAAAAACCTCACAGATTTCAGAGCCTCCTTTCTGCTAGGACTGGGCACCCCTGGAATTAGGCTGGGACAGGATTCCTTCTCAGGATCAAGTTGCCTGCTTTTGCAGAAAACAAAATATGAATATTCAGCTTGGAGTGTACCTTCCCATTGCTGGTGTCTGTGTGACATTCTCCTGGCTTGTCCACCTCTCCACAGCTGCAGAGGTCTGAATTCCTGCTCTTCCTTTGCATCTCAGCTCTGGTGAAAAAGGATTTGTTGAGGCTGTATGTCTGTTTTGCAGACCTGTTGGTGTTTCGCCCAAATATTTTTATGTTCCTGTTCCCAGGACTGGAGCCTTCTGACAGGTTTTGTGGACTTGGGCTGTGGTTGCTAAGGAAACACAGGGATGTGTGTGATTTTTGATGTACTATATTTGGCCTTACACTCAACAGAAGGAAGGTGTTCCCAGCTGGAAGGTCTGGAATTGCTTTCAGTTATGTAGGTTAGCAAAGGAAGATAACACATTGTTGGGCTGACTTGCCTAAAGCACACTCAAGTTATTTGTATTACTCTGTGCAGCTCAGTTTCCTTTCAGGTGTGGGGCACCTTCAGATGCCCTCAAAGAAACCGATGCCTGGGCAGGGCAGTGATATTTCCCAAACCTAGACTGCCTAAATGGTTTCCAGACTTTGTGTCCTTTCCAAGAAACTTCCCTTCTCAAATGTGCCTTCTCTCTTGCAGGCGTCTCTCACTCCAGTGAAGTCTGGAGGGGAACTGGAGGAAAAACCAAAGCCGAAGGACCGAATGGCCTCTTGTCTTTTGGAGAACTGGAACAAAGGAGAAGGGCTGGGCTATGAGGCAATCGGTTTGGGCATTGGGTTACGAGGGGCCATCCGGCTGCCATCCTTCAAGGTGAAAACAAAAACCTCTCTTCCTTATGCTGACATCCCCCAGAGAGGAGCCTTAGGAGGACAGACCTCGCTAGGTTTGTGCCCCAGAGCCCTCAGGCTGTTCACCCCACTCTGTTCATTCGGGGGGTTGCTTCTGACCCCCTAGGACCAGAGCAAGGACCCTTAGCTCTGTTCCCTTAGCTTTTCATCCTCCACTTGTGTGAATTTTCTGTAGAGGATCTCCCTGCTCTGAAAGGGAAAGGGGACATTTGCCTGTGTTTAGGACACAGCATTTCAGCATGATCATAAAAATACACATATGCTCATAGTGCTTTACTATTTTGAAAAAGTAAAACTGTCTTAAAAGTAGTGTGGGGTAGGGGAGTGTAGAGGGCTTCCCTGAAATTAGGATTTTTGAAGGTACAAGTAAAGGTTTGGGATGAGAGATTCTCCAGTCTTTATTTGGAGTAAAACTTGCTTTGAGGTTCCTTAAGATGCGCTTAGGCTCTTTTTCTGTCCTGCTACAAGCTCAGACACATGGATTTGTCAAGAGTTTTCTCTGTCATCCTCAAAGTACCAGGTGATGACATGCACCATGCTGGTACCCAGGGTGTTTTCATGCAAATTGAAGGGGTAGAGTTTCATTCAGAGCGAAATTCTATTTGCAAGCAAATAAAGAGATCAAGAGCTGGGAAGTGGCCTTTGGTTTCTGCTGTAAGTGACCACGGCAAAGAAGTGGCAATTTGCTTAAGAAGTTGATTTCTGCTGTTTCTAAACTTTCAGAAATGCTAATGGTGTCTTTTGTTCAGGTGAAAAGAAAGGAGCCACCTGAAGCTGCCTCAGCAGGAGATCAGAAGAGAATCCGGCCTTCTACTTCTGTGGATGATGAAGATGAAGGTTTGCAAAGTGCATTTGTTTGAAACCTAGGAGCAGATGCAAACCCCACTCAAGCTGAATCCCTTTAAACTTCACAGCAGTGTGCTCTCTTACAGTTAAACAGAGTCAAGGATCTGAGCCAAACCCTGCTTCTCACAGAGCTCTGATCAGCCGGGACATGGCCCCTCTGGGTTCAATTATCTGAAATTCACTGGTGGGAAGTTTAAGACCCACATTTTAAGAATAACTCATAACCTATTTTAGCTGTGCTGGGCCCCAGCAGAAGGGGCTCAGATGGGTTCATAGGCTGTTTGGGGTGTGCTCACAGCTCGCTGGGATGTGGTGGGAGGAAGCACGTAACAGTTTGCTCTGCATTTGATTTGAGGAAGAAACCAAAGTTATTTGCCAGAAAAATCTGTTTGAAAATATCTTAACATTATTTCCTATAACCAGGAAAGAGTAAAGAGGAGACAAAGCTTTGAATGCCCTTTGTTTTGCACATGGTTTCAGGTTGAAGTCGATTCAGATTAACAAGTGGTTTTGAAGCCAAAAAATGGAACAAAAAAGCATTAAATTCAGGTTACCTGTGCTGACCTCAGTCGTGCCATGTCCCCTGTCTGCTCTGCGTAGGGAGTGTCAGCTTTGGCCACCCACATTTTTCCATCAGCACTGTTCACAGTGACCTCAGCAAGTCCCTGTAAGCCTGGGGACCCTCACACCACATGGGCACATTGCTCCTAACTTCAGTCTTCCCAAAGAAGATGTTTCCCTTATGTAATTAACTCTTTCTGTCCTTCCCAAGGTATTTGATGGTAATTGCTGTTGCTTTTGCTCCTCAGAGTCGGAGAGGGACAGGGATGCTTCTGATACAACATCTGAGCTGTCAAAGAAGGATGCAGAGGCAGTGGGGTTGCGACGGCGACCAGCAAGGCCCTTGGAGCTCGACAGTGAGGGAGAAGAGGGAGATGAGACATCAGGGAAAGAGGAAGAGTCCTCCTCAGAGAAGGAAGAGGAGCAGGAAGAAGAGGGAGGCTTGGTGAAACCAGCACCTGGCAAGGTGTGTGGCTGTAGTTTCAATGCTGTCTGTCATTAAAAGGGCGCCTGGTAATGCCAAATACCAAAGTCCCCTTTTCTAGGAGATGAATGCTTCTGGTGGGGTCTGTCCTTACAGAGCCTCTGTCAGGTCACCCCCTCTTCAGGTTCTCTGACAGCTTCCCTGAGAGTCCCTGGTGGTTACTGCACTGACAGCCAGGTCACAGGCTCAGGCACTGTTCATTTTTGGCAATGCTTTCTTGCGAAGGAGGAAGAGGAGGATGAGGATGAGGAGGATGAAGATGACGACGAAGACGAGGATGAGGATGATGAGGAGGAGACAGGCATAGACACAAGTGACAAGGAGGAGGAGCAGGACTCCGAGGAGGGTAAGCAGCTCCAGTGGAAGCAGCAGGGTCACCATTGGGTCAGCTGTGATCTCCCTTCTGCCTTTGTGAGCTGATTTTGTTACTTCACTGATGAGCAGTTTTACATTATATTATGCAGAGAGATACTTTTAATTGTTACCTGTGAGGTTCCCATGACCCCTCAGTCAGTGGGTCCCTTTACAGCTCTCCAGCTGATCTCAGCCCAACCTGGCACAGGGGCACAGGTCTCAAGCCCAGCTAAATGTGTGCTTGTTTTGTGGAACAGGAGTGACTGGGAGGAGAAGGAACCAGATTTCAGACAAGGGTAATTTGGCTGCTAATAACTCTGTCCTGTCTATCAGCTTCTGCTCTAGAAGGTGGTAGTTTCCACTTTTTAAGACCGTGTTGTAAAGGCAGCAGAAAATTTTAGAAAAGACACAATACACCAAGAGACCCATGTGGGAAGGTGCCAGGCAGCACTGCTGCTCACCTGTTGTATGGTGATTGTTGGAAGCACCCAGAGACAGGATTTATAAATCTCTGCAAAATTAAATAAACTGGGAGGCCACTCCTTCAAACCCACATGCTGCTGTTGATGCTGTTTCCACACTTTTACAGTAGAAGGGATGTTTGCCCCTGATTGTTGATTAAAGCCAGAAAGCAGAGCTAATGGCAGTTTGTTCTTGCAGATGTAGCAAGTCCCTCGTCTTCCAAGGCTGAAGTTGAATCATCTGATGAAAGTGAGGACTCCTCTGAATTTGAGTCAAGTTCAGACTCGCGTGATGAAGATGAGGAGGAGGATGATGATGAAGATGATGAGGAGGAGGAGGAAGAGGAAGAGGAAGAAGAGGTGGCTGAAGATCAAGGCAGAGAAGCCATGGCTGCTGAGCCAGAGAACGAACCTGCTGCTCTTGAGCTTCCTGATGATGAGAGGGAGACTATTTTGGACCTGTATCCTGTGGATGACTACATGGATGCAACAGGCTTGGGACTTGCCGAGCCAGCTTTGGCAGTGAAAGATGAAGGCTGTGAAGAAATCAAAGCAGGGGAAAGTGAGAGTGGCCAAGTTCTGGGGGCTTCTATTGCTGCTGAAACTCTGAAACACTTGGTTATAGAGAGAGACCAGGAGACAAAACTTGTACTCTCTCCCATCTGTAGGCCAGGTATGCCCTTCCATGTGCTTTGGAGTTTTGTTACCACTCTTCCAAGTAAATTTTCTCCCAGTATTCAATATGTATGGGTTTGTATTTCCCTTGTTCTCTTTCTTCTTCCAGTCTTGACTCTAGGCTAGGTATTATCTGCACAGGGAAAGAGGTCTGTGCTGAACTTTCCTTCATAGTAAGGAGCTTTACATGAGCCATCTGCTACTAAAAATACTGTGGTTACTGTATCCAGAATCTTATCCTGGGCCAGTTTAGTTGGAGTCCTACAGGAACTGAACAGTTGTCATCATCCGAGGGAGGAGGAGGAGGTGGTGTGGTGGCTGAAGCTCAAGATAGAAAAGCCATGGCTGCTAAAACAGAGCAGGAATGTCACTACTGGCTGGTTTTGGTTTTCATATCAAAGCAGTATGTGGCAGGGGAGCTGGATGGGGCAGGTGAGTGGAGTCTCAGAGTTATGTATGGTTCCTGATACTATTTGTGGGGGGTTTTGTCACCTACTCCTTTTAAATGAGTGATGCTTTCCAGTTTTCTGGAAGAAGGAAATTGTCTTCAATCAATACAGAGTTGTATTTAACACAAGGAAATTAGAAACCTTTTACTAGAACAGGAATGAGATGCATAAAGCTTGAGTAATTTGGCAGCTGGGGGAAATCTAAGAGTTCAAATTGGAGCCAACAGGGAGGGCACATCTAGCAGGGCTTGCTGTGGAGCCTTGAGCAGCATTGGTGTCTAACGAGTGGGCAGTGTTTTGCCACTTGGAGAGCTGGAAATCCAGTCCCTGCACAGGGCATCTTTCTTTGGCTACTGCAAAATCTGAAGGTCACAAAGAGCTAAAATGTAAAACTGGGCAGGGCACAGAAGAACTGGTTTTGCACAAGTCCTTTCTAGAACAGGTCAATGTGCCAAGAGAACATAAATTTGGAGACACCTGCATTTGAGCAACTTGACATGTGTAAGGAGCTTTCCAGGTAAGCTGTGGGAACAAACTCAAACTGCAGCACTGTTCTGGAGCAGCCCAGCTCTGTCATACAGGAGTTGCAGGGCTCAGACCCTTCTCCCACAGCCCTGGTTTGTTCAGCACAAATGGGGAATGCTTCCCTTCCAACTCTCCAGGCACTTTCACCTCCTTTCATTCTCCCACTTGAAAATGTTATTTTGAGCTGCCTAACAAGATTCGCCGTTGATTCCTTTTGGACCTGGCCCTAAGTTGGTAAATAAACTCCAGACAAATGAGGCTGCTGCAGGGAGAGCAGCATATAAATTGCTTCATTGATACCATCTGAGTGTCTCCTCATCCATTACAAGGGCTTCCCCTTTCCTTCATGTGTTGTTCAGGAGTGTTCTGCTATTCCCTTCACCACTCCCCCCTTGGAGAGCTGAGGGTGCTCTTTGGCCTGCAATTAGTTTAGTTCCCACATTAGCAAAGGTGACAGCTCTGGGCTCTGACAGCTCTCCTCCAAAGTCCTCGCCCCACAGTCTGCTCATTCCTTTAATGTCTGTACAGAAGGTTGTCAGGGCTTTTGAAAGCAGAGAAACCTTCGTTCTGGTCTGTGTTGTAGCTAATCCTCAAATTAATAGTGAGGGTTTTTTATGGTCCATTAGGAAAGTGTGTGGTAGTGTCTAATTACTCTACACTCTGTGCCTCCAAAATGTAAAGCACTGGAGTTTTAAAGCCTCCCAGTGGAATTGAGCTGTTCTTTAATTGTGGCATCTTAAACATGTCTTTACTAGCAAGTGGCAAGTAACCAAGTGGAGGCAAAGCTCCTGATTCTCCTCTCTGTTCCCCTTTCAGAGGAAGAGTCTGAACCCACTTCCATGCTGGAGCCAGAGGTACAGGAAGGTCCAAAGCCTGAATCTCAAGATGAGGAGGCAGCTCTGTGTATCTCTACTCCAGTGGGAGCCTTTGGAGAAACTCTGCCCAACAAAAGCAGCATCTTTGGCAAGTCTGAGGAGAGCAGCTTGGAAGCCCGAGGTAAAGCAAAGCCGCCGGCAGCGGAGGAGGACGAGCGGCTGCCGCGCACGCCTGGACGGGAGGTGATGATCCACTCGGAGACTGAGACTCTGCTGCTGCCAGCCCACAAGGTGCCATCCTCCATGCTTCCCTTGCCATCCACTCCCGGCAAGGAAGAATCTTTAGTCCCTCCAGAAAAGTTCCCTGAACAATTAATGGTGACCAAAACGTCCGTGGAAGACGAGATTCCTAGGACTCCCGGGCGGGACATTTTGGCCAAGTCTTCACACCCCCTCGCAAAGTCGCAGAGCACGGACACTGTTCCAGCCACGCCAGGAAGTGATGCTCCCCTTACAGGCAGCAGCTTGACCCTCAGTTCCCCTCAAGTCCCAGGGAGCCCCTTTTCCTACCCATCCCAATCTCCTGGCATTAACAGTGGCATTCCTCGGACTCCTGGGAGAGATTTCAATTTCACGCCTACTTTCCCAGAGGCTGGTGCTACCATTCCTTGCCTTCTGCCTGGCAAGAAACAGTCAGAGGATGAGCTAGAAGAGAAAACCTTTAAAGAGCCTCTTGGTGCTTCCCTTACGATCAGCATGAACAGTGTTCCTTCCCCTATCCCCTTTGCCAGCCCCCCGCAAGCAGATTTCCACATGGACATGGGTTTGCCACCTGATGAGCCAATACCTGTAGCAGCCCTGCCTTGCATGCATGGAGATGGAAGAATGCCCATTGAAGAATGCAAGGCAGAAGTAAAACCTGGTTTGCTCTCCCCAGAAGTACCCCCTGGGGCTTCTCTTCTTCCTCCTCCACCACCACCTTCTGTTCTTCCCAAAAGGAGGCCGGGTCGGCCGAGGCGGTCCCCACCTTCTGTCCTCTCGCTGGATGTGTACTCAGACAAAACCATAGAACCTCCTCCCATGCCAGTGGCCTTGGTGGAAGGTGCTGTGGGCAAAGAGCTGTTGAGTGGACATCCTGATGCCTATTATGGACTGAAAGACCCTGAAGCCGTCACCCTGGACTTCAGGAATGACGGTTTCCATGAGAAAATAGCAGCTGAGACAGTTGCGGAGAAACTGCCATTCAAGGAACTGGAGAACCAGTGGAATGAAGACTTCAAGGAAGAAGAAGCTCTTGCAAAACCTAAGAGACAGTGGCGAAGGCAGAAGAAAACATCTGAGGAGCTGCCAGTGATTCCTTCCCCCGAGTATTCCCCGCCCCGGCCGCAGTTCAGGCCGCGCTCCGAGTTTGAGGAGATGACCATCCTGTACGACATCTGGAACGGCGGCATAGACGAGGAGGATATCAAATTCATGTGTATCACATACGACCGCTTGTTACAGCAGGACAATGGTATGGACTGGCTCAATGACACCCTGTGGGTTTTCCATCCTTATATCCTTTCTCACGGTGTTGGCAGCCACGTGTGAGATGCACGAGAAGGTGGTGGGAGAAGCAGGAATAGCAGGGAATTTTAGGCTGTTTTATTCTCTGGAGCTGCAATACAAAAATACTGTAGAAGTGGCTGTTCTTGCTGCACGTTCAGTCTGGAAGTGCAGGGACAGTCTGTAGGCACCTCTTCTGGGGAGGTTTCCTTCCTCGTTTGAGAAGCTTCTGTCTGCATGTAACCAGACTTTTTCTCCAGCTTGCCTGTGGAATTTCTAGTCTACAGAGCTTTCACTTGGAGCTAAAACTTGCTGTAAAAATAATCTCACCATCTGTGCCCAAAACAAGGAGTTAGTGGTTCTAGCAACTTTAACTTGCGTTGAGTTTGAAATACTGATAAAATCAGTGGTTTCTAAGTAGCACATCAGGGCTCTGTGTGTGTGCAGCCACCAGTAGTGATCTCCAGAGCAGAGCCTAAAAGACTCTTTTAGGTTCTAAAAACCTCAGAACTCTCCAGTACTGTTTTCAGGAAGGATGTACAGGTTTATGTGTTGAAGAAGACAAACACACCACCTTTTGTGTTGCTAGAGATTGTGTGAAGTTCAGATATCTTCATCCCTTGCTTCCTGCAAGACAGGAAAGCAAAACCAAAAAAGCCCAAACCACCTAAAACAGTCAGTGGAAACTAACAAAACCCATAGTGAAAATGAATGTTTCCCTCTTGATAAGGATTATATTGTAACAGCAAAATTACGCTCACTTTTTAAGCCACTTCAAAATCACCTTGAGTTCATCATGTGCCACACTGCATGACAAGTGTGAAAGTACCTGCAGGCTCTCCTGCTTTGTAGCAAACCCTCAGCACTCCAGTTTTGAGGCCATCACCTCTTGATTTATATGATCCCTCTGCTTCACATTCCTGGTGTCAAGGATATGTTTTGTCTCACAAGGGAGCATTCTTGGGTCAGGCTCAATTGTTGCAGCCTTCGTGGCTGTGTTTGTGGGGTGAGCTGGTAGCAGTACAGCTCCACTGTCCCTTCAGGAGCCAAAGCGCCCTGAAGGTGCCTTCAAACCTGCAGGTTTGTGATGTGTGTCTGAAGGAGCTGATTTCCCAAGGCTGGTGAGAGCAGCACTCTCCAAGGCCTTTGGGCTGAGCAGCATCTCCGTAGTAATGTTATTTTTTGCAACCCCACGAAACCTTCCTGATTTTCTGGGCTCCTGGTGTTAGCTCCATGCAACTGTAGCAAGTTCAGTCTGATATCCACTTCTGGCTGTGTTCCTCCTTAACTTCTTGCACCTACCAGCTTTTCTACCCCCAAGAAGAAGAAGCGGGATGACGGGATGCGGGAGCACGTGACGGGCTGCGCACGAAGCGAAGGCTATTACAAAATTGATAAGAAGGACAAACTCAAATACCTCAACAATAGCCGAGCTTTTGCAGAGGAGCCTCCAGCTGACACACAGGTGAGGAACCCACGAGTGCCAGGTGTGAATGGGATTTGGTTTGACACCGTCACACACAGTAGGTGCTTCCTGCCTTTTGGCAAGGAGGGAGAGGAAGCTGTTGTGTCTCGCTGATTGTCCTGGGGTTGTGTGGGAAGTGTTAATGTTTGATGTCAGGTGTTCTGTGGTGATGTGTTGTAGCACAAAGGGCTGCTCACAGAGAGCCTGCAGGGTGTTGGGTCAGCTTTGATCACCCATTTGTCCTCTCAGGGTATGAGCATCCCTGCCCAACCTCACGCTTCCACCCGGGCTGGTTCCGAGAGGCGATCAGAGCAACGCAGGCTCCTCTCCTCCTTCACTGGTAGCTGTGACAGTGACCTGCTCAAGTTCAACCAGCTCAAGGTAGATCACACCCTACTGTAGATTCTGGACCCAGAGACATCTTTTCCCACTCTGTGCTGTGGCTAATTCAGGGTTGGGGTTTTGGGGTGTTTTCTTCATGCAGTTCCGGAAGAAAAAACTAAAATTCTGCAAGAGCCACATTCACGACTGGGGCCTTTTTGCTATGGAGCCCATTGCAGCTGATGAGATGGTGATCGAGTACGTGGGTCAGAACATCAGGCAGGTAAGCTGTGGGTGAAATCTGAGCAAAAACCAGCGCTGGAAGAAGTGCTTGAATATGACAGCGAGGGTTGGAGGCGTCAGCTCTGTGGGCTGGGCAGAGGTGGGCATTTGGTTTGGTGGTACAAGGGTGGCAATTTCAACAATCCATGGAAACTGAGAACTCAGGAGAATACTCCTTAAGAAGCCCATCCTGAACTTCTGTGTTTCCTGTTAGGTGTGTGCTCTCTTGGGGTGATGGGGATCATATAAACCCCCATTGCCTAGCACAAGCAGAGCTCAGGGGAGCCTTGTATAGGTGGCTGCTGACAGGTCAGTTGTGCAGGGTGGCCTGAACCTGCCTGGGGCTTCTGCAGGTCATTGCTGACATGCGTGAGAAGCGATACGAGGATGAAGGCATTGGCAGCAGTTACATGTTCAGAGTCGACCACGACACCATCATCGACGCCACCAAGTGCGGGAACTTCGCCAGGTTTATCAATCACAGCTGCAATGTGAGTATCATGTTCTTGCCTGTCATTGTCCCCTGGCTGTGACAAACCCGGGGAGTCCCTGCCAGCCCTGATTGGGGTGCTCAGAAGTGGCAGGGGGTGTCAGGGTTGTGATTAAATGTTAATGAGCCACAGCAGATCAGAGCAGGGTCTAAAGTAGTGTAAAGAGGTGGGAGAGACCTGAGAAATGAAACATGCAGGTAGACTGAGTGCACTCAAGAGCCCTCCTGACTGTCTTAGGGGACCCTGATGAACACTGAGCAAGCAAATATAACAAATATTTCCTTAAAACATACCGAATTTCAGCTGTGGGAACAGTCTCCTTCTAGTGTCCTCATGGGAAAATATTCCCTGTTGTTTCCCCCTCTGCTCTGTGCTGCAGTCTGCACTCAGACTTGCCTGTCTGGCCAAATTGCTAAGCACTGAGCTTCTCTTAACCTGTAACAAATTTGATGGAGCATCATCCAGGCTCTTTTGCTCCACAAATGACCAGAATGTGGATATTTTGGAGCAGCACAAGGAGGGCTGCTCTGTTTTCTGGCTTCATGCCTCCCTCCCTAGGCTTGCCCTGAGTCCGGGCTCTGGAAGCATGAGGGGGTTGTCTCAGGAAAGGACTGCTCTGTTTTATTTTATCTTGAAATAATTGTGTGGAGGCTGGGAAGCCATGGCCCTCGGGAACCTACCTGCTCACCTGTTCTGTCACCCTTGCAGCCAAATTGTTATGCTAAAGTGATCACGGTGGAGTCTCAAAAGAAGATCGTTATCTACTCCAAGCAGCACATCAATGTGAATGAGGAAATTACCTACGACTACAAGTTTCCAATTGAGGATGTAAAAATCCCGTGTCTCTGTGGCTCTGAGAACTGCAGGGGAACCCTGAACTGAACTCAAGGTTTCTCGTCACACTTGCACCTTCGGCCATGTCAAAACTGTGGTAACCAGGTGTGGTTGCACTTTGCCAAAAAAAGAGGAAAAAAAAAAAAAAAAGGAAAAGCAAGCAGCCTAGTGCCACCCCTGGGAGTTTGTCACNACAAAAAAAAAAAAAAAAAAAAAAAAAAAAAAAAAAAAAAAAAAAAAAAAAAAAAAAAAAAAAAAAAAAAAAGTTAAAAGAGAAGAAAACCAAGCAAGTTTCGCACTTCTGCCAGGATCATGAGTGAAAGCAAAAAGCGCACACGCTTACGAGGACTGTTCATGTTTCAGGTGCTTTTTCCTTTTTCCTTTTCAGATCCAACACGCACACAAAAAGGTGGCTACCTTTTGTGGCATGGTCTATCCAAACACTAGCTTCTCTGTTCAGACCCTGCAGTGATGCTCCGTAATGGGATAATGGTACCTTTTTTTTTTAAATTGTTCTTATAAACCTTCATCTTTTCATCAATGCTGCTACCTTTTTCTCATCAGTTTTCGTTGGTTGAAAAAGACATTCAACGTTTAAATGTGAAGCAGAGACTGAAAATGCCATATAGGGTTTGTTGGGAGCTTGATTGGCTGAAATTGCACAGATTTCTCAGAGTAAGCTGTAAATAAATGTAAGGTTGATGTTACAGAGCAAGCCAGAGGCTTGAGGGCGTGTGAATGAGTGTGTGTGTGTGTGCTTGGGGGTGTGTGTGTGTGTGGAGATGTGTCCACAGTGAGACTAGAGCTGAACTGTCCTGCCTTTTCCTTAGGGATAAGCCTGAACAAGGCCTCTCAGCCAGATCCTGGGGCAGAGTCAGCTCAGCCAGACCTCAGCTCCCCTCCTTGGGCTCTCCTCTCATTTTCTATGCCATGCTGGTCCATGGGGGATCAAAACCTCTGCAGCTGCACGTGAGAAATCCTTGGATACTTCAGTCACTAGGAAGAAGTGGAGTCAGCTGTGCAGCTGTAGCATCGTGTGGCCTTTGGGGATGCTCATTCCTTAGAGATGGGCTTGTCTTGCTTGCAGAAGAGGCTGAGATTAAGAGGACAGCTCAGCAGCTCCTGTTTGTGCTGTAGAAATCCTGCCCTGCTTGCAAGCAAAGACTATGGCCCATGTTTGTAGCAGGATTTTCTTCCTGTGGATGGGAAACAGGCTGATGTGTGACTTGTATTCATTTTTTCTCACTTTCATCTGCATTTCCCTGCCCTTCCAGTGTTTTATGTGGAGTATTTGCTCTGTCCTTGGATGTGGGAGATGCCTCCTGTGATAGGAGCAAGCTGTGCCCTGCCACTCTCCTCCCTCTGTTACTCAGTAACTTGGCCTGGGGTGGTCCCATCCCTCCAGAAAATCATGGTAAAAGTGTCCCTGAGAACAAGTGTCCCTGTCCCTCTCATCTATAGCATCTAAATTTGGTAGGCATGTTTTAAAATAATTTCTCAATATACTCTGTCCTTGTAGATGTGCTGAGGTGAAGGTTGCAGTTCTTCAAGAGGTTCCATTTAAAAATGGGACCAAACACCAAAAAAAAAACTTCTTTGGATGAGATCTGGAAATGTTGTGCCACCGTTCAGGTATAGACAGGATCAGTTTTTCAATTTGCATTGAATTTCTCCTGCTTTAAAAGTAGAGATTAGTCATACTAAACCCTTTTTAATTGGCTTGTAAGGGGAAGTTGCAATGTCATTATGAAATGAGAAGATTATCTGCATAACTAAACACCTTCTCCTCACAGAACAAATTGCAAAGCTGTATTCTTATATTCTTTCCAAACCTCCATGAGCAGAGGTGACAACCTTCCAAAAGAGGTTCCTGGAAGTTTTTTCAGCTTTTCCATGGAATTGCCAGGCCTGCACTGCAGTGTGGAGCTTGTAAAGTAGGTTAGAACTCTGCCTCTGAATTTCTTCTCCAGACAAAAGGCCTGAGAGAGCAGGAACACACAGACTGCTACAAGCTGCCTTAATTCCACCTATGTTTCTGCCTGAGGGTGAGCAAACTGGCTCTGAGATTGGACAATCCATGGTCCAACTCTGCTTTTGTTTCAGTTCAGTTTTGTTGTTTCCCTCCCTTCTTCATAAATCTCTCCAGCAACTTGGTGTTGGTGACCCAGAACCTAAAATTTTGAGAAGCACAAGTTTCTGTCACTGAATGTTGGTTGGAACTGCAGTGATGGCATTTGGGAGTTAAACCAGCTGCTCAGTTTAATTGTCATTTTTCTGAATGAGATTCAATGTGTTGGCATCTCCACAGCTTTGCCTTTGACTTTCAAGGCTTTGGAAATGCACAGAAGTTTCCTGTGTGTCAGAACTGGAGCTCCTGTCCTTGGCCTTCTCCCTCTGTGCTCTATCAAACCAGTGCATTAAGGGTGGATTTGTGGGGGTGAGGACACCCCAAATGGCCCAGCCCTGAGAACCTGCTGGCAGTTCTGTGTTTCCCAGCATATCTGTGTGCTCTGGATGGGATCAGCCCCTGCAGTTTGCCTTAATCCTTGCTGAGGGAGGTGGGAAGGAAGGTCACTGTCACCTTCAGGTCCTTCACTGTGTGTTTTTAGGAGCACCAAAGGGATTTGGGTGCCAAAGACCATGAGCACCTAAATCACTTGGGTACTTCTGAAACTGCCTATAATTCACCCCCTTTTAGGATCCCAGACAAATAATGTGAGTTTTTAGAAGAGCTGATCTCTCAGTAGTTCCCCAGGAAGAAACAAAGCTGTTGAAGCCACAGCACTTCTAAAAATCATGTTAGTCTGGTCTCAAAGCCAAACCTGAGGCTTCTCTTTTTCTCCCCATGAATCTTGACTGGCAGAGTCCTCCCTGGGAGATATTTTGTCTTGGCCTGGGAAGGTGCCTGACCTCCAAACAAACCATTTTATGGTGAGGACTCCCAAGTGTGGTGCAGTGATTCCCATGGGTGCCCTGTCCCTGCCAGCCCACGGGGTCTGCTTGGGCCAGGGGAGCCCTGCCCCCACAGATAGGGTTTGGAGGTGCCTCAAATCCTTTGTCTTGTACTTGGCAAGGGCTGGGATGAGAGGAGGGCAGGAGCTGTGTGGTTCACATTCATCACAAGCTCCCTGGCACCCCATGAAAACAGTGACAGGGATCAAGAGGAACCTCACCAGCACGTGCTGCTCACAGGGACTGCAGTCCTTATGTCCACTGAAAAGCCCATCCCCAAATTTATTGTCACTTCAATGTGAGCCTAAGACAAAAAAAGAGAGAGACATTTACAGTGTTCCCTGCAAAATTCCATCAGGCTGGGAGGAATGACCCAAGAGAACAGAGCAAAATTATAGAAATAGGATTTAAACCTTTAGTTTGCAGCTGTGGGAGGTGAAGGTGCAGGTGCCTCCGTGCTGGCATCCACAGGATCCATGTGGTTCACACTTCTCTGCAGCCCCAGGCTGGTCCCAGAGTGGTGGGGAGTGGCCCAGGAGGGGATGGGGCTCATCCTGCAGTTATTTATATTGTGTAGAGCAGCTCATTTCTACAAGGAAAGAAAAAACAACCATCATCTTAAACTCCAACAGATTACACAGTAGTTTCAGTTCTGGTTTTTGTGACCTTTTTCAGGGATCATTTCAGTGCATTTCTGTACAAAATTAAAAAAAAAAAAATTAAGGAAAAAAAGGATTTTGAAGTATAAAAAAAATGCATCTTCTGTACATAGGCGAACTCAAGAATCTTCTCTTCAAACACTGTTTCTTGTAGAAACATGTTGAAATTTTTTTGCTGATTTCTTTGTACTTCAAGAGCATGTAAATAGTTTATTAAAAGTGACTATTGTAATTTGGAGTTCTTTTTAAACAGATTCCAGCTCTAAATCATGTCAAGATGGGGAGGAAGAAGGACTGAGTATAGCAAAGGAGCTGGTGGCATTTACAGCTTGTGTCAAGCTTTGTATAATGTAAATTCTGTATAAATACGGGGGTTTTTTGTCAAATAAATAGATGAAATTAGAAGCATTAAGAAACTGAAGACAAAAAATTGCCAAGTCAAGGCTTCTTCTTTTCCCCCTCCCTCAGTCTGAAACCTAATGTGCAAAATCTATTTATTTCAAGCGAGGAAATGTGTACAGTCTAATAGACACCCTAAAATGTATTTAAGCGAATTTGCAACTGGATTTTTTCAGTTTAATATTTGTTTTGTTTTTATGAGTTTCCTCCTTAATTGCCACTGTAGGATTTGTCCAAGTGAAAAGAAACACATCAAGAAGGACACTCTAAAACAATGGGGCAGTTTTGAAGCAAAGTGGAAGAACACCCAGCTCCCAATTCTTGCAGTTTTCTGGTTTTAATTCCCAGCGTGGAAATCAAGGGGCCTCCTTTAAAAGTAGGCAGGTCAAATGTTTTTGCAATAAATTAAAAAAAAAAAATCTTTTTTTTTTTTCCTAAGTTCCTTTTAAAAAAAACAACAATGCTTTGAAGATTTAAGATTTCTGCTTTTTCTTTCGTTAAGCAAATTTATAAATTTAGGGATGTTTTGTGCATATAGAATCTGTCACCAGTATGTACCTTGTTTTGAAGAAAGTGTTTTTGTTGTGGATGTGTCATGCTGTATATATTTGTTCATATTTTTGTGAATTGAATACTATGTACCATTGTATTATAGTAACTTTTATAAAGCAAACCATAAATATACTGACTTTTCTTACAGAAAAATTATGTTGTGCTTAATATATTACCAGGGCAGCTTTTTGCTCTTAGACCTATGATGTTGTGCTTAATATATTACCAGGGCAGCTTTTTGCTCTTAGACCTATGCTGGGAGCTGTGAGAGCTCAAGGAGGCAGATGCAGAACAAGGTCAGTATGAAGAACTGATTTTCAGCAAAGTTTACCAAAAATATTAATTCTGATGAGCAGGAAATGAATTTAAGCAACATTATATTGCATGAAAGAAATATGTGAGTGATTCTAGTCTATAAACTTCAAGAAATGTCTCAGTATTAACAATCTTGACAACCCTGGAGAGCTGAAGCAGAGCTCTCCTGACACTGAACCAGGAGTCCCAAACATGTCCAGCCTCTGCAGGTGAGGAGTCCCTGCTCCTCCAGCTTCTGCCCTGGATTGCTCTGAGTTCATACCCTTTTAAAATTTATTTATTTTTAACTTTATGGAGGCAAAAGCCCTTAACCACCAGGTGAGGTATCAGTGATGTGTGAGGCTGTTGGGGCCAGAGACTCTTTGCTTTCTTTTTAAATCAGTTTATTCAAATTGCCAGGAGTTGTTGGACTTGGATGATCCTTGTGGGTCCCTTCCAGGATATTCTGTGATTGTGTGAAATCTGGATTAGTTCTGCTCCCTGGGATCCAGAGGAGGGGGAGCTGGGGGAGCTGCTCAGGTTTGGCCCATGTACCCTCCCCTCCATGGGGGGCTGCTGCTGGGGGGGTCAGGGTGGCCTCTCTGAGCTTTTATTTAAAAAGAAATACCTGAAGCAGAGAAAAGTGGGATGGCTGATGGAGGGGGAGGTGGAAGAGACAGGACAGAGGCTGTAGGTGACTTCCCAGCTCACTGCATTCCTCAGGTGAGCAGGGCAGGGCTATAGGACAGCCACACCTCGGGGGCTCAGCCAGGAGGGGCTGGGCTGGGGCTGGGGGCAGGACTCGTGTCCATCCTGAGCTGAGGGCTCGGCAGGGGCTTGGGGTGCTCAGGCTCTGAGAGCTCCCCTGCTGGGAAACTGGTGTGCAACAGTGGGGAGACCCCAGAGTGCCCTCCAGCAGCTGGGCTGAGGGTTGTGACAGGGAGTGCTGGATCTGCAGCCCGCCAGAACACAGGGACTCCCCAGGCACTCAGGCCGTGTCAGGAAAGGGATTTATTGTGTTGGGGAGGAATTCCCTGTGCAAAGGACAGCGACAACACCAGAGCAACACCCAGAGGGGACTTTGCACATGCAGCCAGGATCTGAGCCAAGGAATTGCTGCCAAGGCCAGCAATTACTGCTTGAAACATGGGAGAAACTCCAACCCACCATTAATGCAGGAATTTACAGGTATTAGAGCAAGACTGTTGCCTTGGGAAGGCTGAAATATGTAAATACAATTAATTCTCATTCCAGAGTGTTGGAGCTACCCTAAAACCATGTTTATTCTCAGCAAATTCAAATTCAAGATTGAGTCTAAAAACAATTAACCCAAAATCTTACAAAAGGAGATGCACAGAGAGGCAAACACCTCCGTGCTCTCGCAGCTTCCCGTGTAGCTAAAATTAATACTAGACTAAATTTGAACACTCCCAGTTGTTTCTTCTGTCTTCCTCTGTAGCTCCATGTCTTTGGCACATGCCTTAGATCTGCCCTTTGTTTAGAATTCCATGGTTTGGACCAGATTAAGCTGCTTTTTGAGACTGTGTTTGCTATTTCCCACGCCCCATCTCCCAGGAAGTCACTGAAGGGCAGTGCCAAGGCTGGACTGGGAGAGCTGTTGGGCCCTTTCACATTGTCCACCTTGGCAGTGGCTTCCCTGGGTTTGTGGCACTCAAGTCTGGGCTATTTACCAAAACATTGGGTGTTTCCCAGTTCATTTGGGATTCAGCTCCTTGGGGG
Organism: Illadopsis cleaveri; assembly: GCA_013399915.1. NCBI lineage: Eukaryota > Metazoa > Chordata > Aves > Passeriformes > Timaliidae > Illadopsis > Illadopsis cleaveri. The sequence continues at coordinate 51,589 of VXBB01025357.1, read as the reverse complement.
TGAGGGTGGCACTTCCTGCCATCCTCTACATCCTCTTGGTCTCCCCGTTGGGCTCCAGGACAGTCAGATTTCCTCTGGCATCCTGATCCATTTCTATGGCTTCAAACAGAGACTTGAAGTTCCCGGCACCGAAGCCCTGCAGAGATGGCAACGTTACAGACCAGGGGCTTGGTGGCCCTGAGGGCTCATGGCCAGGATCAGTGGGAGATCCTCAAACCAACCTGGTGGTTGTGCCTCTGGATCACCTCCAGAAAGACTGTGGGTCTGTCTTGAACTGGTTTGGTGAAGATCTGGAGCAAGTAGCCTTTTTCATCAAAATCCACCAGGATTTTCAGTTCCTGGAGAAAAGAAATGAGGCGACGGCTCAAAGACCCACAGAGGAGCAAGTGAGGCTCTGTGTGTCAGTCACATCCCTGCAAAGCACTTGGGGGAGCTGGTCCAGCCCTGGGCAGACCTTTTCCCTCCCTGACTCACCGCCAGCTTGTCAATGTTCTCCTTCACTTTGATTTTGGCAGTTTTGAGCCTCTCCCGCAGCACCTGGTAGTAGCTGGAGGGCACATCCATGAACTGCATGCCCCGCTGCTTCAGGTTGGTGATCTGCAAGGCAGGGGACACCCAGCAGGGCTCAGTTTGGGAGGGGTTTGTGCCAGGAGCATTTCCTGGCATGGACAGTGTCAAGACACAGATGCTTTCCCATGATTTTGGCCAACATCAAAAATGAGAACCTGCCTCATCATTTCACTTTGGCACTGGGAATGGGCAGGCCCAAGATGCCTTCCCTGAGCACTGCAGAGAGCTCTGCAAGGATCACTTGTCCTGCTGTGACCTAACTGATACCTCTGACAGCCCTTTGGTCTGGAGAGGAGCCCAAACCTGAGTGCTCAGCAGCAGCTGGGCTCAACCCAGACCTGCCCCAGCTGAAGGTGAGTGATGGGCTGTGGGGCTTAGCCTGGGCTGCCTGAGTCCCACCAAGCACCCTGCAAGGACAAAGGTGCCACCAAGGGCCCTGCAGACCCCAACTGCTTTAAGCTGGAGGGACAGGCAGCTCACAGGTGCAGGCAGGTCCCTTTGCAGTGACTCCCTGGGCAGTTAATCCTGGTTGTAAAACAACCAGGGCACGAAGCCCGTTGGCTCTGTGTCCTTGTACCCTGACAGGGTCATGGTCCACCCTGTGACGAGCCACTGTGCCAAGAGCTGGGGAAGGGGGGGCTCA